>PVHT021183707.1:1203339-1306228 GCA_004024745.2 Catagonus wagneri | reverse complement strand
CGTGTGTGTGTGCGCGTGTTGCGTGCGCCTGTGTGTGCGTGCGTGTGTGCGTGCGCGCGCATGTGTGTGTGCACGCGTGTGCGCGTGTGTGCACGTGTGTGTGCGTGCGCGTGTGTGTGCGTGCGTGTGCGCGTGTGTGTGTGCGCGCATGTGTGCGTGCGCGCGCGTGCCTAGTTCTGTGTGACCGACATCTGTGCGGAGCTGTGTGACCACCACCATGAGGGACACAGGCTATTTCAAGGCCGCTTGGGTGGTGCAGCCTCCCACCAACAGCGCAGCCGTGTGGACCTGTGTCCTCCAAAAAGACGTGTTCACGCCTCACCGCAGGATACCTGTGAATGTGACTTTGGAAATAGGGTCTTGTGGTTGTAATCAGAGGAGGCGAGGTCGTCCTGAATCGCAGCGAGCCCTCGACTCCAGGACAGATGTCCCAACACACACACAGGCGAAGACTGAGTCGGCACCTGGAGTGGCCAGTCTCTGCGAGCCAGGGAATGTCAGGGTCGCCAGCAACCACTGGCGGCCGGATCCCCAGTCCGTGATTTTGGACTCCCAGACTCCAGAACTGCCAGGGGAGAAATTCCTGTTGCTTTGGCCATGCTGTGGTCATAGCACAGCCTGTTCAGAGCCTGTCATCTGGAGGACATCTTGGTGGTTTCCAGTTTGGGGCTATTACAGATCAGGCTGCAGACAATTACATACCTTTATTTGCGCAAACGTAAGTTTTCATGTCTCTGGAATAAATGCCCAGCACAGCAATTCTGGGACGTATGATGGGTGTTATGTTTAGGTTTTAAAGGAACGGCCCCGCCAGCCATGTGTGAGGTTCAGCTTCTCCACATCCTCCCCAGCATTTGGTGCTGACGCTGTCCTTTGTTTACCCACCTTAGCGGTGGGCGCCGTGTAACTCATACGGCTTTTAAACCCGCGTTTCCCTAATAGCTAGTGACGTTGACCGTTTCCCAAGTGCTTTTTTGCCATCCACCTACCTTTTCAGTGAAATGTCTCCTAATATCTTTTGCCCGTTTTATAACTGGACTTTACTGAAAGGCTGAGGTTAAGAGTGCTTTATATGGAGTTCCCATTGTGGTGCAGCAGATACAATCCCGACTACTATCCATGAGGATGCAGGTTCGATCCCTGGCCTTGCTCAGGGAGTTAAGGATCCAGCGTGACCATGAGCTGCAGCATAGTTTGCAGACGTGGCTTGGATCTGGCATTGCTGTGGCTGTGGTGCAGGCTGGAGGCTGCAACTCCAATTCGACCCCTAGCCTCGAAACCTCCATATGCCATGGGTGCGGCCCTGAAAAGCAAAAAAAAAAAAAAAAAGTTCCTTATATAATCTAGATACTAGTCCTTTGTCAGACGTGTGATTTTCAAATATTTTCTCCCATCTGTAGCTTGTTTTAACTGGGTCTTTCCCTTATCAGAATCTTAAGGGTCTTAACAGAATCTTTCACAGAACCAAAGTTTTTCATTGGACCTCCAGTTTATCAGGATTTTCTTGTATGGGCTGTGCTATTGTGTTTTATCTAGGAACTCTTCACCAAATCCTAGGTCCCAAAGATTTGCTCCTGTGTTATTACCTAAACATTATGTAGTTATATGTTTGACATTTAATCTGTCATCCACTTTCAGTCAGTATTTGCGTAAGGTGTGAGGCTGTGCTTCCTTTTTTTTTTTCCCATGGCTTTGTCTATATCCTTTTTAGTCTAAAATTAACGTACCTCTTTTTCCCAGTTAGTCCTCATTGTCCCCTCATTTTTAAGAGAAGGATAGTATCTCCTACAACACGAAATCTAAGCGCTGGTGGAAATCGGGTGTCCAGGAATAATTATCGGTGTGGAGATTTTGATTATCTTTACCTTTTATTTAATGACCAACCAGCGCGGCTTTAGAAAGACACAAAGCAGCCCAGTGTGCAGAATAAGTGTGTATATAGTAAGTGACACACGTGTCGTAAGTGTTTTTGCTTTTTTTTTTTAATCAGGAAACTGTGGGGGGGGACAAAGCAAGCTATAAGAGAGAAGCGAGTCACTGGAAGGTGAGGAGGTTACATGATGTCCAGGAAGCAGCTAGACCTCAGGTGAGACTCACGGGAGCAGCGAAGAAGGGGCTTTCTCCCCAGGGACAGGGAGCGCCACGCGCCCAGGTCGTCAGCCGGCACCAGTCATCTCCAAGGACGAAGCCCTTCGTCTCACAGGGCCCAGACATCGTCCTAACTTCTGTGGGGACCCCTTTCAGAACCCTCAGCCCCATAAGAAAATACCAGTAACTGCATTCTTTAAAGTCAGGGCTACACACATGCAGGCACGTGCACACGGTTCCAAAAATGCCCGTGTGCCAGCTGGACGCTCCTTCTTCACCCCAGTGCCTGACTGAGTCTGTTTCTTAAAAGTCAACGTGACTTTCACAGGATACACTGCTAGGGCTAGGGCTTTTTTAAGTGGCCTTTAAAAGAGAGAAAGGAGGGAGGGAGGGAGGGGGGAAGGAAGGAAATATATTTTGTAACCCAGGCTGCCTCATTTGGGAAGTGTGCATCCTTTCAAAGGGTTTTTGTGTATACTTTTGAGTATGTCTCTTTAAAATCTGCAGAGATGGCTTTATTTTATTTTTCTTGAAAAGTGCTAATATTTAATTACTGGGAAATTTCCCTGATTTTTTTTTCTTTCTTGGTCTTTTTGCTCTTTTTTTTTAATCTTTTTGGTCTTTTTGGTCTCTTTAGTGGCATATGGAGGTTCCCAGCCTAGGCATTAACTTGGAGCTGTAGCCGCTGGCCTACACCACGGCCACAGCAACTCAGGATCTGAGCCACGTCTGTGATCTACACCACAGCTCACGGCAACGCCAGATCCTTAACCCACGGAGCTAGGCCAGGGATCAAACCCGCAACCTCACGGATACTAGTTGGGTTCATTTCCACTGAGCCACAACAGGAACTCCGCCTGACTTTTCTTTTTAAAAAAAAAAATGCTTCCTTTCCAGATTTTAGTTCACCGGACACCCCCACTCCCAATATTATTTTTGGAGCTTCGTAGGTTTTCGTCAGCCAGGAGGAGAGCGTCGTGTTACGGTGCATAAGTGCAGGCGGGACTTCCCTGTAAAGGGCTTGGGTCTCACGCCTTTGCTGTGGCCTGTCCTTGAACTCCCGCTGTAAAATACGGCCAAAGATTTTTGAAAGATATAAACTCACAAATTTTCTGTGAAAGAGGGTAGGAAAGAAAAACAGCTGCATTTTAGAAGCAGAGAAGTTTCCAGAAATAAAGTACATCCGGGCCTTCAGACCATCTTCCCCCTTGAAAGTGATAAAATAATGACTGAACTCGGAAGAAGCTTATTCTGAAATTACTGACTGGCTGAGGGAGGAGTAATTACGCGGATGGACTCCGAGCCGCGTGTCCTGCAGGCACCAGCTGAACGGAGCAAAAGCGCAGCTCCGGGGGCGCCGAGGGTGTGGAGACCTGCCAGCCGGGGGCTGCGACAGGGCCCCCCAGCGCCGGCGTCAGAAGGGGCCACGCTCTCAGAAGAGTGAGCCCCGAGCGGCCGGCCAGACGGGAACCTGTCACGTCCTTTGGGGAAAGGGGGCTCCTCGGTGCGACCAGAGGCGACGCAGAACCGATGGACAGCACAGCCCTGCCTGAGGGTAGCCGCCGAGCCCCTGCGCCGGGAGCGGGGGTGGGACCCAGAAGCCCCAAGACAGAGGAGAGGCTGGAACTTGCCCGCCTCGGGTCAGACGGCGCGGGCGGAAAGCCGCACAGACACGAGCCGATGAGGGACGAGGGACGGGGTGCTCCGCGGCCGCCCTGCTGGGGGCGTTTGGAGCGAGTTGCTGTTCTGGAGGGTTCTGAGGGAGAGCGAGGCAAGGTGTGACCCCTGCTGTGTTAAAAATCACTTCTCTGTGCCCCGGGAAGGCAAGAGAAGCAGCAAGGAGACCGTGTGGGGCGACAGCAGCCTCTCGTGGGGACAGAGTGGGGCCTGAGCTTCAGCCGTGCGGAGCAAGGCCTGCTGGATGCTGACGGCCGGGAGCCGGGCCTCGGAGACCCTGCGATCGAGAAGGACGCTCCGTTCGTGTCCGCAGGAAATAATGCCATTATGTGCAGACAAGGGGAGGCAGGGATGAAGACAGAGCTGAGGTAGCAGATACCACGAAGAGACACCCAGTAAAATCCGGGGCTCTGAGAGGAAGCCATTAAACCCGCGGGTCTCCAAGGCAGGGGGGGGTCTGAACCAGGACCGGAAACATACTCGGGATCCTTCAGCGTCCAGGCGGCCATTAAAGTCATGGGTTTGGGTGAGTTCTTCCTGGGAGAGAATGTGGAAGAGAATCGAGGCATCGAAGGACCAACCCTGCAGAAACCAAGAGTAGCGGTGCAGGGGAAGATGCTAGAAGGCTTGGAAGTGGGGCGTCCGGGGCGCAGGAGAAAACCCAGCGCAGGTGCGGGTGGGAGGCAGACCACTGACGCCGGCAGCCCTGACAGGTAGCTTCCGTGAGGTCCTGGGAGTGCAGTGAATTCGGGAGAAATGAGAAGATGCTGACTCCAGCCAGAGTGTGTCTTGTTGAAAGGGCTGTGGAGCAGAGAAGCAGGGAGCTGGGATACCATGTTTCCCAATCCGGTAAAGAGCAGGCAGCGGAAAGGGGTGGTGTTCAGGCAGCAGAATGTGGGAATGCTCAGCCTCCACGGTCACGTGAACGAGTCCCTCAGAGTAAGTCTCCTGTTACGTATATTTATGTGCCAGCAGGTGTTAGAGGCTGTGTGTATATGGCCCTTCCGCCAGCCCCCGTCTGCCTGTCTGCCGAGGGCAGGGATGCAGGCGCGCCCGCCGCCACCTTCCAGCCCAGACTCTGGCGGTGGCCTCTACCAGCTTCTCATGGGACGCCAGTTTCTTCGCTGTGAATTAGGATCAGCACAGCCCTCCCTCTGTGAGCTGGTTGCAAAACCAAAATGAAATGAGAGCAGCAGAAACACATGGCAACGGGAAGGCACGATACAAAGACAGGGCACCGTGCGCTTTAGTTCTGTCCTGGGGCAGTTTTGCGCTCGGAGATCCCCAGAGCAAGCAAATCGCGTCGCAGTTTCCGTAGCAGTTGTGCATTCACCCACAGCGTGTCTTCACTCTGCCCAGTTTCGCCCTTTGTATTCATGGGAAATAGAAGGCCCGCTGTACAAGCAGATGTTTTGGTGGAAGATGTGATGCAAAAGTATTCTCCCAAATTTATTTACTAAAAGGCCAGTTCCAAAGAGAATGGAAAAAATAAATTCTTGAAAATAAGAGCATGAAGGACGCACACCTTAGTGGACTTACCTGCGGGAGAGCAGCATCTTCTTTATTTGACAGTGAAGGGCTCTCAGGTGTGCATGGGCTGGGCAGATGCCCCGTGTGCCTGAGAAATGCCCGAGCTAAGGGCACTGGAAGCTCACTGGAGAAGGACGATGCGAGGCAGAATTTGTTCAGGTTAAAGGACTCAACCAAAGAGACTGAAATCAGCGAAGCGCCAAAGAATCTTATCGCACTGGAGTCACCCCCAAGGCCAGCTGGAAGCTGGAAACTTTAGAGGAACTTTCTATCAAAGAAGAACTTTCATCCGCTTGATGTTGGCTTCAGGTTAACTCACAGTAACAGCTGGATTCTTGGGCTTCTTCTCCAACACGGGGTTTGGCATGTTGGGGGTGGGAGAGACAGGTGGAACAGAGATGAGGCTTAAGAATATGTTATTTGGAGTTGCCGTCGTGGCTCAGCAGAAACGAATCCGACTAGGAACCATGAGGTTGCGGGTTCCATCCCTGGCCTTGCTCAGTGTGTTAAGGATCCGGCGTTGCCATAAGCTGTGGTGTAGGTCACAATGCAGCTCAGATCTGGTGTTGCTGTGGCTGTGGTGTAGGTCGGCAGCTGGAGCTCCAGTTCGACCCCTGGCCTGGGAACCTCCATATGCAACAGGTGTGGCCTTGCAAAGAAAAAAAAGGGGGGGCAGTGTTTCCTGCTCCTCTGGCCTTCTCATCGGTCGTTCACTTCTGCACGCGGTGGTCCTTTCTAGAAGGTACCTTGCTTTCTCCCTTCTGCAGCCTGTCCCCAGGGGCTCATAAGCAGTGGTGCCCACAGATAAGTCAAGATGCCTTCTTGAAAACACTGCAGGTGGTGAGTCTGACCCTGCCTCTGCCCACCGAGGCCTCCCATTAACAAGTGCCCGGAGCGCGGGAGTTTCGTGTTCACGAGACCCTTTGGTCATGGGTGAGATCTGAGTGAGACATGACAGCAAATGACTGTGACAAGAAATATCTGATTTACACAATGATTCATGCACGAGGAAGGGTCCTTGATTGACTGCGTTTCTTCCTCGACTGCGAAGTCAACAGTATGAAGTGTCCCTTACAAGCGGAAGGATGAGCAGAGGACACGAATTTGCTCCAGTTGAGCCCTGCGTGGCCACCTGCCCGCTCAGATGCCTGGGGACGGAGTGAGCTGCTTCCTGTCCCCCAAAAGCAGACCACAGGTTCACTGTCTCAGGCTGCAGTCGGGAGCGTTATGCTCTGGCTGAAAAATCTGATGGGTTTGCGTCTTTTGGCGTCTTACTCACCAGACCCCGGTCCTTATTCACCGTGGCCAATGAGGGCTTCGAACCCTTGAATCCACGGAGATGGAGCAGTGCTCCAGGGCCTGACAGCGCCTCCACGTGCACGCCTGGCGAAATCCCTGCTCTGTGGAAATGAGAGGCCCTCCAGGTCCCCGAGTGGCTGCCCGAGACCCCGGCCAGGCCCTTTCTCACCCAGACTGTCCTCAGCACACGGAGAGCGGGGGAGCTGGGGGGCGGCCGCAGGACGGGCGGGGCTGCCGGGAGCCGACTGCCCGCCCGCAGGCTGTCCCTGGCCCGGAGCCGCGGAAGGTGGGTGTTGAAAAAGAAATGTGGATTTTGCCTCAGCCCGACGAAACTTTGCCATTTTTAAAGGCCATCACGCTGTGATCGCCGTGGTTGCATGAAAAGATAAGGGAAGCCGGTGTTCTGTGTCATTTTGAGCCGGATTCTCGAGCAGGCAGGCGGTTCTCATGCCTCCCCAGGGACTCGTTACGATGCGCCGTCCCCCCGCCACCCCCAGGCCGGCTCGGGGCGCAGCGCTTGACCGCCTTCCTCGGGCCGCGAGCTGCCGTGGAGCAAGTCTGGAGAGCAAGCCTCTGGCCGACGGCGGCTCACACCTGGGCGGGAGACTGACGGTGGCGGGACGAGGGGCCTTGGGAGGAGAGGCGGGCGGGGCTTCCGGGGCCCGGCGCGGTTTCCGGGGTCCAGGTCAGGAAGCCAGACGAGGCGTCCTCAGCCAGAGAGCAGCTGCCGCATCAAACCAGACTCGCCTTTGAACGAGCCGGTATCAGCCTCACAGCGTTCTGCCACATAATGAAGTTAGGCATGTTAATCCTCACTTTGAACCCAGGGTGGGCACTGCCAGTTTCAAATAGCAACACTGGGGTTCTGAGAATGAGGCCCATGTTAAACCAGTCAGAGGTTTGTTTCTTTTCTTTTCTTTTTTTTTTTTTTTTTTTTTGCATTTTAAGGATATACCTGTGGCATATGGAGGTCAGATCGGAGCTGCAGCTGCGGGCCTTCGCCACAGCCACAGCGACGCCAGATCTGAGCCGCGTCCGTGACCTACACCACAGCTCATAATCTGCTGATCGGCATCAGGAACTCCCAGAGTTGTTTTTATAACTGGCAGTGAAGCACACCTGTGATAAAACAGCGCTCGGTCCCTCCACACCGTTTCAGTGTCCTGCACAGCCCTGCACTGCCGAAGGCACTCCCAGAATCACCTCGCAGTTCAGTCCCTAAAAGCGCAAATAAATAAATCACTCCGCAGTGAACTGCGTGTTCCATTGCCTGCAGCTGAAATGCGGGCTGTTTTCCCCAGCTGCGTGTGAGCGTCCTCGAAGTCCACCTCGAGAGGCCGACCCTAAACCGACAGCTGTGGGGACGCGGGTGTCCGTAGATGGCCCCTCGCCAGAGCCCGGCTGCCCAGACTTTCTCTCTGCTTTCTCTGCACATCCTGAGGCTCTGCCAGCACATGGTCCACTGGGCTAACAGCCGCCTCTCTTCTAAAGATGACGTCTCTTTAGAACCACTGACTTTCCCAGCTGCTTCGATTTTTTAAAAAACCATCTTGACGACAAGCAGCCCCACACAGATCAGACGATCGATGGAGAGATCCAAATCAACAAGAAGCCCACAAAGATCCTCCTGAGCTGAGTGTGATCTAGACCTGGACCTGGGTCTGTCGGTCCAGCTTAGCTGCTTGACCCCGAGGTCGATATCCTTGTGACTGGGTCAGAACCACTCGTGAGCCGTCCAGGTGGCTTGGTGGTGACACCAGCTCATTGTCACAAGGGTGAGTGGCTCGGAGCTGTGCTCTCCTTGGGATTAACAACCTCACAGCCGAGGCGATGTGCTGTGGGTGGGGCAGCCGCCCCCTGGACCCTGTCCCAAAGCCCGTCTCCCAGTTTGACAAGCACTTCGCACGCGGGCCTCGTGGACACAAGTAGAGGCGTAATCTCAGGATATAGTGTTGCTGCTTTGTTCAGCAAGAAGCTCGGTTAAAAATTAAGTTGACAGCTGTGGGGTTTTTTAATCAACCTTTCTGTTTCTTTATTATAAAACTAAGTTAAAAAGTAAGAGGTTAGTGAGAAAAAACAAGGCGATGTGCATAACGGTTTCCCAGCTGCCCTGAGCCCGGCGCACGAGGGCGTTCCCAGGCAGGCCCGTGGGAAACGCACTGGAGCAGCCCCGGACAGCCTGGACTCCCCTTGGTGGGCGGCCGGGTTCACTGGGAGCGAAGGTCAGAGACGGACCCCCCACGGGGTCGTTCTGCGCGGTACACCCCCCACCTCTCCAGGAAACCTCGGTTTCAGGAAGGCAAGAGGCTGCGGATGTTTTCAAGTCTAACAGCAAGACGCGTCTGCATTTCTCTTAGGTGCTCTGCAGAGTCAGACCGCGTTCATCCAGTCACTCGACAAACGCGTCTGCCTACCACTCAGCAGCCACCCGAACAGGACGCGGGACTGAGCCGTGACCACTCTCCTCCGAGCCGCCCTCAGGTCCCAGCGCTGTGGACATCAGGTACGTGCGGACCCAGCGGAACTGCCGACTCCGTGCCTGCTCACGTGCCGTGTCTCCCGCGGGGTCGGGAGTCCCTGTGGAGCGTCCGTCCCTGTCCTGGGCTTGGGTCAGCCGGAAGCCCTGCGGCCGGGTCAGGGCCGGAGGTAGAAGGGGGACGTGCTGGCGTTGCTGGTGGCCTGGTGGTTAAGGACCCGGCGTTGTCACTGCTGTGGCTGAAGTCACTGCCGCCTCACGGGCTCGGTCCCTGGCCTGAGAACGTCCCCCCGCCGGGGGTGTAGCAAAAAAAAAAACCAAGTGGATTTGTACTCTGGGTTCCGTCTGTGGTTCCGGTTATCCGACTGTCCTGAGAGCCAGCACACGGCTCAGTGACTTAGACCAGACCGCCCTCCGGCGCGTTCTAACCACGCTTAGGGCCGAGTGCGGTGCGTCTGCAGCCGCGGGAAGGACGGCTCCCTCCTCCCTCGAGGCCAGACGGGCGCGCAGGGCTTGCCCATGAAAAGGGTCAGCACAAGTGGAGAGAGGCGCGCGGAGCTCTCCTGCGCGGCGGGGCCCGGAAGACCGGCTCCCCCGGAGTCCCGGGGCCTCGTTCACTCTGGTTCTTCCTCGCGCCGCCGCCAGCTCCTGGGGCTGGGTGCTTCCTTTACGTGCTGGTTGTGGCTGTCTGCTGTTCCCAGCGTTACTTCCCTCAGTTCTAAAACGTCCCCGTATTTATTTGTGCCGCCTTCGCTCCGTGGCCCCCAGGCCCGTCATCGGGCCGCTTCAGGAAAATGGAGGCTCTTGGTCTGTTTCCTCGGCTCCGGCAGCTGACACAGGCAGGGGCTTAGACGACAGAAACGGGTCTGAAGGTGGGACGTCCGTGGTCGGGGCGCCGGCAGGTGGGCGGAGGAGGGCCGAGTCCCCGCCTGGAGGACGGGCGGGCTCTCCGGGGTTTCCCTGGGGTGTCCTCTGCATGGGTGCCGCCGACCGCGCTGGGGGCCCCACCCTCCTGGCTCCTGCCCGCCGCAGGCCCACCTGCTGCCACCATTGCACAGCAGTCAGGTTCCACCCCGTGCATCTGGGGACGCAGACACTCAGGCAGCGCTGCTGTGTGCTCCTCACTGCGTCTCTGACGCCCACGGGTGCCTCATGCAGCGACCAGTCTGGGCTGAACACCTGTTTGCCGCAGATGTTCTCAGCCTCGAGCCCTTGGGACGCGCAGGACCTCCGGCCTGGGTCCCCGCCCACCCCCAGCTGCGGGGGTGCAGGGAGGCTGGCCCCGTGTGCTCCCCCTCCCCGAATTCCCCTTCTTCTCTGTGAGAAGGAGGAGCGGAAGTGGAAACCCGATGACTGAGGGGGAGCCTTGCTGCTGCAGGATTTCTCCAGATCTCAGCAGACAGCGTAGACGTGCGCCATCCCCAAGCCGGGCCTGTGCCGAAGCCGCCCGTGTCGCCTGCAGAGTCGTGCCCGGGATGGAAGCAGAGCCACCCACAGCCGCACGCAGCCCGGACGTGGTGCCTGAAGCACTTGGAACCTGACCTCCCACCCCTGTGTTTGCACCCGCTCGTATTCAGAGCCAGGGCATGCTCCCGAACACGGGGAGAGAATAAAGGCCTCGTGCAGCAGGCGGACGTGTTAAAGACGGCTTTTCAGAAGGTTCTACAAGGGCAGTGTACTTAGAGTGTTTGTGCATCTCGGTGTTTTCACGGCTCCAGTGACCACAGGAAATGGATGTTCTTCAGCACCAGGGAAATCCCACTGAGCCTCCAGCTCCCGTCCTGAACCCCCAGGTCAGTCTGTGAGTTCAAGACCCGGTGCTCAAGGTACAGCACACCTGCAAGACATAGACACCTGCCAGTCCAGTTCGTCAGAGCAGCCATCTGGTCTACCTCTACCGTCCTCCCCTCAGCCTGCCTCGCCTGCCCCCACTGCCCCAGCGTATTTATCGGCTGGCTTGTCCTCAGCGAGCGCCACGTCAGCCCAGGGTGTGAACCACAAAGACACGGCTTTATTTGTCCACTGCATCTTCCACAGCTACAGCAGCTCTTGGCCTGGGGTAGGACTCCAGTAACTGCTGTCGAGTGGATGCGGGAGTATTCACATTGATGGCAGTGGGAGAGGACGGGCCACGAAACTGGAGACATTAAATTAACTTACACTTTGAATTCTTGAAGTTTGACTTTTTAAAATCTACATGATGTTACAGTTTTGAGAACTTTGCAAAGGAGAAATCCCAGATGTCAGTAACCCTTAATCCACAAGGTGACACTTCCTTGAAAGGCTCTCAGGCTAATGCGGGAGAGATGACAGTTTGGGAGCTTTTGGGTGCACCTCCCACCCCCACCTCCAGTCTCTCCCCATCTCAGAAAGACGCCTGAGCACAGAGCCTGGAAGCCAGGCTCAAGACTCCTCCTTCTGATAACTCGAGGAGAACCTTACCGACAGGAGGGATGAGGGTTTGGACTTCCAGAAACTTCCCCAGGCCACTCAGCCTTGGAAACCCACACCCTGAGGGCCCTGAGGCTTTCGGGACATTGCTGGACATGTGACCACAAGCAGGTGCTAATGAACCTGCTGCAGGTGAAGGACCCTCCTCTGGGTCCTGGGTGAAGACAAGATCCCAGGCGGCTTGTTCTGTGTCACAGTGGTGGGTTTTCATCTTTGCTGCATCTGGAAAACTGGCCGCCTCACCGAGATGCACTGGGCTTTCTGGGTTGGTTCTGGTGGGAAGTGCTTGTTGGGGGAAAGGGTTGAAAGATGGACACAGCAAGGTTCTGAGAACGGCTGGTGCTGTGTACATTTCGTTTTTGTCCCGTGTCCCCCCCCCCCCAGAGCAGCACTTGATGAAGGGCTGTGGGGACCCCCAGAGTGTGTTCGTAAGCAGAGCCCCAGCGGAAGCGGTTAACAGGGGGGTCAGACGAGGGGAGCCACCACCCCCGAGTCCTCTCTGGGTTTCCGCGCAGCAGCCACACGTGGCAAAATAGGAAGCAGAAAAGATGAAGAAGGGGCGGAGGGGAGCAAACACTCCTCCCCGCAGAAGGCAACAGAAAGAACGGCCGCCCAGACCTCGCGGTCTGTGAGGTCGGTAGGAATCGATCCTGGGGGCAGACACAGGAACAAAAACCTGGGCCCGCTGGGAGTTAGGGGTCTCAGTTACCTGCGTGGCGTTTACCAGGGGCGCGTGCACAGCGCGCTCAGCGGCCTGGCTTGCTGGAGCTGGTGCGGGGCACCGAGCCCGCCGATCCCAGGCCGCAACGTGGAGGGACCACGGCCCAGCCAGCCCTCCAGAGCTCAGGGAACAATCGTCTGCCCCCGAGGCAGGGGAGGGCCTCAGGGCTGCTGCTCTGGCTGCGGTGACTCTAGAGTAGACCCTGGAAGTATCCAGAACAACAGTCAGGGGCACCATCACCGAGTCACTTCCCCGGGGCCGTGGGCGGCTGTGTGACCCGCGTCACACGGCAGGCGCAGATCGGTGCTCCGAGATCTGCCCGAGGGCTTCCTGCCTGATGGCCCAGCACCTGGTCTCTCGCCGGAGCTGGCGGAGTGTCTGACCTGCCAGAAAACGGCCGCGTTAGGGCCCCGGGTCTCCCGCTTGTGCAGGGAGCACTGGTCAGCGTTGCTTCTGTCTCTTTCTTCCTCTGAGTGACCTTCCCCACCTGCCAGCAGGTCCCCTGTCCCCTGCAGGGCACCAGGCGCTGTTTCCTTCGGGGAAAAACTTGACAGGTTTTATGGTCCCGGGATCATCGCTGGGACGTGGAGGTGGACACTCGCTAGCCTGACCCCTCCACGTAGCGTCACACTTCTCCCGCTTTGGGATCAGCTTCTTCCCCCTAATGACGGGATTGTCAGGAACAGCTCTCCCTCCCCTGGCTCGGGAGCACGTGGCACAGCCCTGCTGATGACGCTCAGATCGCCCGATACAACGGACAGCCGTTAGGGTGATGGGTGACGGTTGCTATGACAACCATTTAGCCCTGATCAGTACAGCATCCTAGACAACAAGGCCATCACCCTGCACAGGTGGTAAAGCCGGGCTACAGCGGGTCCTCAAGTTCAAGGCCAAGTGGGAGGTTAGGCGGTCGGGGTGGTGAGGAAAGACGCTGAGTTCCTGGAGAGAATGAAGGATGTGGTTGCTCGGTCAGCCCGGACGGCCGTGACTTCTCCGTGCCTGGACTCTGTTGAAATAAAGCCCTTTCCTCTCAGCTCCGTCGGGTTGTGGGTTGGGCTGTGATGACGCCTATGCGGTCCCCACGCGGGTTCCTGGCACCGAGCTCCCAACCCTGGGGATACCGGGTGATAGAGGAGAGGGGGCAGCCCTCCCACCCCCACCTGGGTTTATGCCCATGGGGTGACCTTGGGAAAGCCCCACGGATGGGAGCCGTCTGCCGGTGGAGCCACAGCCACGTGACTAGAAGACTGGACCTTCTCCGAGGTCCAGGGGAGGGTGAGCTGGTCACCAGCAGCCAGTGATTTAATTAGTCATGGCTGCCTAGTGAAGCCTCTGCAGGAAGCCTTCCCTGAGGGGCCGAGAGCTTCCAGGTCAGAACTCGGAGGTGCAGGGGCGGGGTGCCCCCAGTAGGACGCGCCTCTGCCCGCGCCCTGCCCTCCGCACCTCTTCCAGCCCCTGTTTCTGACTTGTGTGTCTTATAAGTAACACTTGGCTCTCTTCCGTCCAGCCGATCGGTCAGAAGTACAGGGACGCTTGGGACCTGGGGTGGTGTCTTCAGGCGACAGTCACACGCGGTGAGCCCTTACCTGTGGGGTCTGCACCAGCTGCATGCGGTCAGTGTAAGTGAATTAAATCGTAGGACCCCAGTCACATCTGCAGAGAACTGCAGAGTTGCTTGCGTGGGAATCCACTCGGCTGGTGTAGAAAACGTGTCTACACCAGCACTGGGCCACTGGAGAACAGAGTCTGCAGGGACACTGGGCACCAGGGCCTTGGGGGTGAGTGCTCCTGGCCCAAGACAGAGAAGCCCCTCCCCTCTGTGCCCCCAGCTCCACCCTGGTCCCTCCAGTCTGACCCTCCCGACCATGCACTTAAACTACCTACTTCAGGGATCGTGAACACCTATGAGGGTTAGGTCTGGCTGAATGTAACAGGTGGACAGAAAAAAGGACAAACCAAACACAGCTTACACGAAATGAGAAGTTGTTCCCTTCACTTAGCTGCCAAGTTCAGAGGCAGAGGGTTGGGGCAGGGTTGATGGCTGCCTCGCAGGGCCCTCTTGCTCCTCTGCCATTTTTTTACTTCTGCCTCATGGCTGAAAGAGGCTGCTGGGATACCAGCCATCACTTCCGCACACCACAGGCAGGTAGAAAGGGGAGGCGGGGCTTTCACTCTCTCCTCTGAAGCCGTCGCACGCACTGGTTAAGGTTGAGTCCTGTGCTGTTCCTGGCCAAAGGGAGGGTTGGGGAGTCCTATCTTTGCTGGGACAGAACGGGTTGCACTATATAGCTGGATTCCTTTACCCAGGGGAAGGGGCATGCATTCTGTACAGCAGCTGGTGTCCTGTGTCACCCTCCTAACTAGGGATTAGCACCTCGTGTGCACGCACACAGTGACGCTGCAGTACACACTTCACGCCCACCCTGAGTCCACTTCTCCTCTCAGCCCCACGGGGAGGTCAGCTTGGTTTAGGAAGCCGGCCAAGGTCACCAGCAAGCTGCTGGTGAGAGGAGGACTTGAACCAGCGTGCCTCACCCCCATTCTCGCACCTGTTCTGGCGTGGGTCTGGGGACAGACCTGGAGCTGCGCAGGGGCCCTGGGCCGCCCCCTCCTCTCAGCTGAGCCCGCCCGGGGGGAGACGGGCTCTGCGTGTCCTTGCCGCCTCTGCTCTGGGCTTCTCCTCTCCTGTCCTTCTGCGTCCCCCTCTCCTCCTGAGGTCCTCGGAGCCTCCACACTTTCCTCTGAGCGCTGGCCCCTCATTAGGTTGACGGTCCAGGCGGTGACAGTCCTGGGTGAATGTGACTGAACTCTCCTTTTACTTGGTCAGGTTTTTTGTAAAATGTGAGCTTAGACGTTCTCTGGTGGCGTAGCAGGTTAAGGAGTTGTCACTGCTGTGCTCGGGTCACTGCTGTGCTCACGTCACTGCTATGGCGCGGGTTCAATCCCTGGCCCAGGAATATCTGTGTGCCGTGGGAGCTGCCAAAAAAAAATGAGTAATTAAGCTGTGAGCTTACTTCTCTGTCGCGTCACCATAGCCAAAGGCAGTGCACCTATTGGATATCGTGGGCCATCGTTCCTAACACAGGTCTCGTAAAGTTTAAATTAAGCGTAGAGTAGCAGTTTATTCTTGGAAGAACCAACCTGGGGATACGCATTCTGAGATCAGCCTGAAACGTGACCTCTTTTTCTAGAGATTTTGCTCTTCCAGCTGCTGCACAAACAAGGAGCGCGCGGGCCACCCGGTCACGTGGATCAGTTGGGTCCGGTTCCTTCGAGCAGGCATCCTCCTCGCCTTGGCCCTTCAGACCTGTGAGAGTAGCCGCGCGCGGGGGTTGTCAGCCAGCAGGACAACCACGCGGCTTCGTGTCCAGCTCCTGCCAAAGGAAGGCCGCGCGAGACGGCCGATTGTCCTCTCCTTAGACAGTTATCAAGGACCTCGAGATCCTCCTCTGCACGGAGCTTGATCGACAGCTTCTCTGTTTGCAGACTTTCTTTTGAACAAACCTGCCACCTGAGCGGGCCTCCGAGTGGGCACCCACAGCTGTGCACAGCTGATGTGGACTGAGCCTGGGCTGTCGCCGTGGGCCCTAGCTGGGCGTCTAAGACGCGGCATTTGGAGCAGACGTCTGGTGATGCTGTGATAAGGCTCTGCAACCGGCCCTCCCTCGCCGAGCGCAGAGATGTTTGTGTAAAATCAGATCAAATAAAAGGTCTCTCCCTGGTCCCTTGGCCAAATCGTCTTTCACTTAGTGCAGTTAAACAAATATTGGCCTGGCGCTGCAGGATCTGACCTTTCCAGCGTGCACTGCGAGTTTATTCTTTGCTTGGGAAAAAAAAAAAAGGCATTTTGAATTCATGATCCTGCGTCTCTCAGGAGTTTCTTCTCCGCCAGCCTTCTCAAGACTCCTGTGCTGTCGTTTAGGTTAGGGGGAAGACGAGACAGAGAGAAAAAGCCCCTTGGCGCGGGTCACCGCCTTGCTGAAAAGCACTCGCAGTGTCTGAGCACCTGGCACAGAGAGAGAGGCCGGGGTCTCTCTGGCTTGGGGTGGAATCGAACGTCCCCGGAGGGATCAGCGCGGTGGTCAAGAACCAGCGGGCCGGGGACAGCTCGGTTTCCAGGCCGCCTGCCCGGGGCCGTGGCCGGACGCGGACTCTCAAGGCTCGGCTCGCTTTCGGGAAGCTGGGAATGGTGACGGTGCCTCCCTAGACGGCTGTGAAAACCAAGCAAGGCGGCACTTGTGAGGCGGTCACCGCGGTGCAGGGAAGGCGGGGGCGGCGTCGGGCGGCCCCTGAACCGCACCGGCCCCCGAGCGGCCGCGGCTGCGGTCGGGCCTCCGCATCCTCACCTCCGCATCCTGGGCTCAGCCGGCCGCGGAGGGTGCGGTCCCAGCGCTCACTCACATAAGGAACCCGCGTGTACGTGGGCCCCACATGTCAAGTCCACGTTGTTCAAGGCCAAGTGCATTCGATTCTGCCTTGTGCTCTTAGAGTCGAGTGAACCGGGCCCCAGAAAGGCCGTGCTTGATCCCTGCCGCACGCGTAGCTCCCCGGGCCCCGGTTCCTTGCGTGGACTGTCCTGCGTCTGGGACGTGTAGGGAGTGGGAATGTGACAGCCAGGATGAGCCACTTTGACACAAGGGTCGTTCTGAGCTGAAGGCAGCTGAGAATTAACAGGTGTGGAAAGAAGCTTTCCAGGAGCTTCCCTTGGCCGATGACAGGCAGACCCTTCCGAGGACGAGGGCCACCATCGTCCCTCTCTGGGGGGCTTTATGGCGTGAAGAGGTCAGAAGTCGGCCCTGACCCGGTCTTCACAGCCCGCCCTCACTGGAGTGCCTCTCACCCTCCCGGCCCCGTCGCACGGTTTAGGCCCGGAAGCCGCCCTCCGCGGCCGCCCCTCGGCAGTGCTGCCTGTGGTTGCAGTGTCGCGGAGCCTCTGCACCAGGCCGGTTGTTTGGGCGCTCGTTTCTCTTCTGTGCAGCCCCTCACGCAGGTGGAAAGCACCAGCATCGATGAACGTCTGCATGCGTTTTCCTCTGTTAATCTGTCTTCTGTCCGTTTAAGCAGCAGGGCCCCAGGAGGAAACCTAATGGAAGCTCCCTTCCCGCCTGGACCCAGCCCCCAGGCACCCGGTCTCTGTCCCTCTCGGGCCCAGGACAACAGAGGAAAGAGAAATCAGCAGGTCCCTCGCTGTCCCCGTGTCTGCAGACCTGGAACTCAAGCCCCGGGGACCCGAGAGCACTTCCTCGGGGAGTGGCGCTGTCACCTCTGCGTGTCTCAGGCAAAGCGCTGACCGTCAGCAGGCCGTGGGCAGGCTGCCCCCGCCCGCACCCACCTGCTCAAGGTAAGAGCGTCGTGCAGGCAGCGGGGATGGACCTGAGGTCCCGACAGGGCTGTGGCGACGACGGAGCAGGTGCTTCAGTCCCACCAGGACCGCGGCCCTCGGGTGAGCTCTCAGTAACGGAGGGCCCCAGACACTGCCAGGGTCGCGGGGACAGAGCGCGAATCACGCGTCTGTCTCCTAAGATGACCTCTGCGGCAAAGGGTTTAGGGTGCCTCTTCTTTAACCATTTAATGGGAGCAGCGAGCCCCTGGAAGTGACGACGAAAGCAGAGCCCGTGGGTCTGGCCAGAGCAGAGGCTTTATTCTGACTGATGCGGTGCCGGGCGCCCTCCTCGCGGCTCGTGCTCCCTCTGGCCGCTGGCGGGCCGCCCTGCCTTGAGGGAGGTGCCGCGGCCACCTCGCTGCTTTGCCTCTCCCGAGCCGCTCTGATCGGGAGAAGGGCGTCCTGTCTCTGAGTCCGGCCCGCTTGGACCCCAGGGCCAGAACCGCTGCCTCTCCCGGGCCCGGAAGAAGGCTCTTCCTGGGGAGAGACCTCAAGAAACCACCCTTCCCAAGGGCCCCTCATAACTGACAAACTTCCAAATGTCAGGGAAAGCAGCATCCCCGGGAGGCGAGACGCCTGGGCTGCCCCTCACACCACGTGCTGGGAAGGGCAGGAGAGCGAGGCAGGACCGGGTTTGAGGATGGTTTTCTGGGGCACGGGGACGCCGCCAGCAGAAGGCCAGGCCCCCAGCGGCGACCAGGGTCTCCCTCCGAGGCGCCCTGCCCGGAGCTCCGCTGAATTTCCCGAAGTGGAGAAGGCGGTGTGGCCCAACCCGCCCCCTGCAGAAGCAGCGGGAACCGCTTTCCTGAGCGCTTGCCCAGGCCACACGTCCGAGGGCATTTTGGCCACAGGCACTGAGCTCGGATCTGCCCTGCCCACTCTTGTGGACAGAGGCAGCAGCGGCTGGGGCTGTGGACCCTGAGGCCACAGGGGCTGCTGCAGGTAGGTGGCATCTGTTCCCACCTGCACGGTCAGAGCTCCTGAGTAAACACGTGTTCCCTTTGGTTAATTGCATGAAGTATTCATCTTTGCTTCAAGTGGGAAGTGTGTGTGTTTGCTGATTCCTGCTGTCAGTCCACAGGCAGCATGAAATGGTGCAAAATCATTTAAAAATCAGTGAGAACAGAAGACAGTGAAACTTTCTCCTAAAGAATAAAATTGCTAAATAACTTTTGACCCCTTTAAAAAATAGTAGAAGCAGCTCAAGATAATCAAAAAGGCAGGAGAGATTGTTCTGTGTCACCAGCAGTGAGTAGGCAGGCGACCGGATGGCAAAAGCACATGCTTGGAGCAAATAAAGGGTACTGTTCTTTTAGCATTTTTGAAAAATCTTTCTGGATGTGAACTGCTCAGAGTTGACCATTGTGTCCCCATTTCAAACCATATCCTTTGATATCGAAAGAGAATTGCTGAACTTCGTCCATGTGGCGCTTACAGAAAACCTGGTTTTGAGGTTTTTGTTTCAGAAAAACAGAAGTGCTCATATTATTTTGTTAGATTTGATGAAAAGCGGCATGAGTAAATTCAGAGCCCTCGCTTCTGCTCCAGCTGTCCGGCTTTCAGCTCGCACCTGCCAGCTCTCTTTCAGGTCCTGCTTCCTCTTTGTAAATGAGGAGATAAAGCACCCAGGCTCTCTGTGGCACAAAGCAGTGCCGAGTTGGGTCAGGGGTGGACTGAAGAGCAGGACAGTACCAGCTTTGACGGAGATGGTGGGAGAAGGGTGGTGGGTTCCCCGGAGAGACCATGGGGCCTATCGATGACAGACGCGTGGGTGAGGTGATAGGTGGGGTCTACAGGGCGACGACAGGTAGAGGACAGAGAGACCACAGGTGATAGGACGATTGTCAGACGCACGGAAATAGACGATAGATGACAGAGGTAGCAGCGTCATAGACATGGGCCTAGGGAAAGTTGGGAGAGCAGCGATCAACAGAGATAACAGACGATGAGATAGAAGCAGACAGACAGGTGTGTCACGTGGTGCTGACAGTCTGTCGTGCTCCGCGGCCTGTTGAAAGAGCTTCCTAAAGATGTCAGCAACCGTTCAGAGGAGACGTCACAAATCCTTAATATCAGATTAATCTCAAATATTAAAGCTCTTCTCCCTAATTATAAGCTGATACGAAAAAGGGAACAGGCCAGTAATTCTCTTTAAAATAACTTTTTTATTAAAGTAGAGATGACTTACAGTGTCGTTAGGTTACAGTGTACAGGCAAGTGATTCAGTTATACCTACATAAATACATTCTTTTTCATCTTCTTTTCCATTGTAGGTTCTTACAGGACATTGCATATGGTTCTCTGCACTGTACAGTAGGTCCTTGTTGTTTATCTGTTTTGTCTTGTGCTGTGTATCTGTTAATCCCAGACTCCTAATTTATCCTCCTCCTTTCCCCTTTGGTAACTGTTAGTTTGTTTTCTATGTCTGTGAGTCTATTTCTGTTTTGTAAACTAGATCATTTGTATCATTTTTAGATTCCACATATAAGCATATCATATATTTGTCTTTCTTTGTTTGACTTCACTTAGTATGAGAATCTCTAGTTACATCCATGTTAATACAAATGGCATTATTTTGTTCTTTTTCATGGCCGAGTAGTATTCCATTGTGTATATGTACCACATCTTCTTTATCCATTCCTCTGTCCATAGACATTTAGGTTGCTTCCATGTCTTGGCTATTGTGCAGCTGTGAACATAGGGGTGCATGGATCTTTTTGAATTGTAGTTTTGTCCAGATAGATTCCCAGGAGTAGGACTACTGAATCATACGGGAGCTCTGTATTTAGCTTTCTGCGGAACCTCTTTACTGTTTTCCATAGTGGTCGTACCAATTAATATTCCCACCAGCAATGCAAGAGAGTTCCCTTTTCTCCACACCCTCTCCAGCATTTGTTATTTGTGATCTTATCGTTGATGGCCATTCTGACCAGTGTAAAATAACTTTCAGAAGGAAAACACCACAGATATTTTTACCCGAGTTGTCACTGATGTCTAAAGATTATTTTGTCAGGAAGATGACTGCCCGTGAGACTCACCTCACTCCCAGATGTGCCGTTTTTGATGATGGGCCTGTAAACCGCCCCGCAGATGGGGAACGGCGCCCATGGTCACGTGCTTTCCGGTCGAGTCTCTCCTGGTGCACCGGCGGCCCCCACGCGGGCAGGACCCTGTTCGGCCCGAGACCGTGGCACACACTTGCAGCAGAAATGTATCGGAAACCTGTTTTGAGAGATAATTTAAAAATTGAACTCCAGCAACAATATTGGTAAATTTGAAGGATCTGAATTTGTTTAGCACAAACAGAATTGAAAAGAACACTTAGAAAGGACAAGGAAGTCGTGTGTTTTCTGTCAAGTTAAAGTTCTGGCTTTGCTCGCCACTATACCATAACCGTGACCGCCTCCTCGCGTGTGGGGAACGGCCGCTTGGCCACGGGACCTGGGGTGCCCGGTGCCCGAGACGGGGGCTCTGGGGGACGGTGCTGGATCCCTTCTTTGTTTCTTTCACTTGTAACTGGGATTTTAAATTTTACTTTCTATTTTGCATATATTTCCTTTTGACTATATGGCACGCAGGTATATACAGAGGTAAAAATATGGCTGGACAAAGATATTTGCATTACTTAGAAGGAATATGAGGTTTAAATTCTGGTTGTGCATTAAGATCAATGCAGTTCATTCACGCGGGAGACCTCTCATTTGGGGACCTGAACTGGTGTATTTTGTTAGCTTTTGGAAATATCTCTGAAAAGTAAAACTTCAGGGTTTATGAAAACTTAAAGCTGAACAGAGCAAGAAATCAGCCATTATGTAACAGATGTCATCAAATTCCCAGGTATGAGTAAGAAGGACAGTCGGCAGAGTTGGAGGCCCGTGGCGTAAGGGCAGAGCCCGCGGCCCGAGCGTCGTGCGGCAGTGTGGGCCCTGGACAGGATGGCCGGGTTCCTGTTGCTGCCTGAGCAGATGCTTCGGTCTTTGGGACGTGGGATCTGAATTGCAGGTGGATGTCGGTGGCCACTGGACTAAGAGACCCAGTTACACAGAAACCTGCCAAAGAAGGGAGAAAGGTTTGCCTCCGAGCTGTAGAAACCGTCTCGGGTGGTTTTGTTTCCAGCAGGAATGGGCAGATCCGTGCTGCTCCCCGCCAGCCACTCCTGCTTCAGATTGAGCAGGAATGGGCCACGGCTGCTCGCCTCCAGACCTGCCAGTGTAGCCATCCGTGTTGAAGAGACTCCGTGCCTGTCGCGGTTGGAGGGTTGGGATCAAGCGCAGAGGGAGGCACTGGGGGCCTGGCAGCCCCGAGACAGTCTGGAGGCAGGAGAGGGAAAGTCGGGGACGAGAGGGACGGACGTTAGCACGGGCTGGTTGTGGACACCCTAGAAGCTTAGAGGAGTGACGGTGCAGTTTGTTTGGGAGGAGAAGTGTGGGAAGCAATGCTTCCTTCTCTCCTTTGCCCCCTCCCCTGGTGACACGCGCCATCACAACGCCAGAACCGGCCGGGTTCGGGGGAGCAGCCGGCATGTCACCAGTCTGTCCTCTGGCTGTGCTGGGGGCCTGCTGCCAGACCCTGGGTCGTCCAGGCCGCTCGGGAACCCCGGGGTCCTGCCGGGGTGGACCTGCCCTCTGGGCCTCAGTTTCTGCGTCTGTGACGTGAGGGTGGTCACCTGCTCACCCCCTGGGATTTGGGGGAGGATCAGATGAGGCAAGAACCCTTAGAACGCCTAGCGAAATGGCCCCTGTGTGAAGCAGTACCTTACGCGGAGCTTTCTGACGACCCTTCCCGACAGAGACGCTTTCAGAGTCGGGTCCACACTGTCCTCGGCATGTCCGTTGCCCCAGCAGCAGCTGTTGGAGGTTCCAGTCCGCACCCCACGTCCAGCAGCCAGTTAGTAAGACCCGAGGCCTGGCTGACCAGCTTATCCTGGGTGGCGCAACCAGGCCCCCGGCAAGGGTGACAAAATGACAGTGAAGCGGCCGGGCTGCAGCGCACGGTCTGCCCTTTGCCTTGGTGCGAGAACCCAGTGTTCTCTTCCGGATTCGGGCCTAGAGCGCACCCAGCTGTGCGGGGCAGAAACTGGCGTCAGGTTGGTCGCTGTGTCCCCAGGGGCCTGGCCTCCAGTCGGTGAAACCCTGGACGCCTGTGGTCGGGCATCTGCCACCAGGAGGATCTTCCAGTTCTCCAACCTGGAACAGCTACCTGAGTCCCTCAGCTCTCAGCCAGGTGATGGGGTCCCGGGCTAGTGGTCACGCCTGGCGCAGGTGTGCTCCCAGAAGAGGTTAGCTGAAAACAGCCAGACGAGAACTCAGGTGCAGTTTTTAACTAAGTTCGTCTAAAAAATATGTGAGTAATAGTTAAGCCTCACTGCGTCACTTTAGAAAATTAAATCTAGCCAGTTAATGCAGAAGCTGACCAAGCTGCCGTCACATATGTCTCTGGGAACCGCCTCTGTTTCCGTATTTATACCACTTGGGTTTAATCCTAAATCACTTGATTCTTGTATGTCACGAGACGGTCTATTTTTTCATGAAAGACAAATCTGGACCTCACCTTACAAAATACTCGTGTTTCTGAGAGGTTTCAGGCCAAAAATATCTGCTTTACACGACTGGGCCATGTTTGCTCCTTCAGGAAACTGTGCTGAATGGTTCAAATAAGTGATGGCTGGTGTCACCACTGCGTTATCACCCACTAGGAACTGTGTCCTTCCCAGAGCTTATCGTCGCAACCACAAACTTGATTTTGCCCCTTTCTGGTCAAGTGCCTTGCTCTGGGGCTCTCATACGCAAAGATGAGAAACCATGAATTAAATATTCGTATAAGGAAATGCTTGCTCCTCCCAGTGGATCTTAAGTTTTGAAATGAACACCCGATCTTTGGGAAGCAGAAACTTGTTCATGCAAGCAGCTCTCAAGGTACGATAATCCTAAACCACAGCTGGGGTTGGGGTTCCACCGCGCCCCCCCATCACTTCTTCCGGGGCTCACCTTGGCTTCGGTGAAGACAGCCAGACGCCCCGGCCGACTACAGAAGACAAACCACACCAAAGAGGCTAAGTCACACTTTCCTGCCTTCCTGCCCGGTGGCCGCTCACTCAGAGGAGAAGAAGGGAAATCAAGAGAAAATCTTTGCCACATGCTCTGATCACAGGCTTGTGTCACGCAAATATTTTCAGGGAGGCTCGTCCCCAAAGGAAGTTAGATTTACTGCTCACCAATGGGATATGCAAGTCAACCACGTAGGGAGGACAGCATGGAACAGAAAGGCCTTTCGTTCAGTCACCCACCCGACGACACAGCAGCTCAGACCCAGGAAACACCGCAGAGGAAATGATCCCGGATTCAGGCCCGCCCCAGCCCCGTACCTGGCACCCCCACACACAGCCTTCATCCCACGTGGCGTCAAGTCTGAGCCGCACCAGCCCACACTAGGAAGTGGCTCGCTGCGTGGGGACTAATGTTAGCTGTTGTGCTTGCTTACTGAAAACACTGTTGACCTTAGATGATAAGGATTTTCACATTAAAAAAAAAACAACAGAAAAGGAGGAAAGTTGGTGGAAAAAATACAGGTTATTTTAGAGATTGATTTCACTGCAACACGGTTGACTTACAGTATTGTTATAGTCTCTGCCGTACAGCGGAGGGATTCAGTTCCCCTTAGGTATATGTTCTTTTTCACTTTCTTCTCCATGTGGTTTACCACGGGAGACTGAGCACGCTTCCTGCGCTCTGCAGCGGGGCCTTGTTGTCTGCCCAGCTCGTGTATACCCAGTGCGCCTCTGCTAAGCCCAAAGCCCCAGTCCGTTTCTCACCACTCCCTTCTCCTTGGCACCCACAAGTCTGTTCCCTAGGCCTGTGAGTCTGTTTCTGTTTCATAGATAAGTTCATTTGTGTCACATTTTAGACTCCACGTGTAAGTGATATCATATGGTATTTGTCTTTCTCTGACTTCCTTCACTTGGTATAACTTCTAGGTCCATACATGTTGCTGCAAATGGCATTATGCCGTTCTTTTTGGTGGCTGAGTAATATTCCATTGTGGTCTGTACCACATCTTCTCAATCCACTCCTCTGTCGACGGACATTTAGCTTGTTTCCCTGTCTTGGCTGTTGTGAACAGTGCTGCCGTGAGCATACGGATGCGTGGATCTTTTTGAATGGTAGTTTTATCTGGGTATATGCCCAGGGGTGGGATTGCTGGATCATATGGCAACTATAATGAAAAAAAATCCTGTTTGTTGTTTTAAAAGGTAACTCAAACAACAGATATTCTTACATAATTTTTTACAATACATAGGACTCAATCCCTTCTTATTTTTAAGGGAAAAAAAAACTTAGATATAGGAGCCCTGCATAGAGTTTCTTTGGATGCACCACATTACGTCAGTGGCCATCAAAGCCTTATAATTAGATTTCATATCGTGATCACTCACGCATGCATACACACACACACGTGCACACACACGCACACACGTGCACACACGTGCAGACACACACACACGGCCATTTAAAACTTCTCCATGTGCCCCGCTCCGTGCCCTGCCCTTACCTCTGTCCTGTTCCGTCTCCTTCATCTGTCCGCTCCCCTGTCTTTTCTTGCTGACTGGATGCCATGAGCCCTGTGGGTCAGGACCCACAGTCTGTACAGCCTCTGTAGCTGGGACTTCGGCTCGAAGGGGGCCGCATGTAAGGTTATTCCCTTTGTGGCTGCTGGCGGCACGTGTGCCAGGGGAGGCACAGGCCTCTGACTCGGTACCAAGGCTGTGGTCAAACCCTAAGTGGACCAGGACCGCACGGACGCGGGGAGGGGAGAGGGGCTGGACGCGGGGAGGGGAGAGGGGCTGGACGCGGGGAGGGGAGAGGGGCTGGACGCAGAGGAAAACGGGAGGGACGGCCGGGGGTGTCCCCAGCTCGTGACGCTCTGGAAGGGCTCGGGGCGGGTGTGCACCTTGCAAAAGTGGGCTTTGGAATTCAGGCAAGATGCACCCTGGGTCAGCCAGCGTCCGCGCCCCCCTCCTCGGGCCCCGCCTCTGCCGTGTTATCTCGGCAGCCCTGCGCCTGCAGGGCAGCTGTGCTCGGTGGGTCCCGGCCTGTTTATGTGACACTCAGAAGTTAGGGACACGCTTTACTTCAGCGCCTGGAGGCGCGGCCCTTCTGTGTGAGATGGCCAGGCACCTCCCAGCCCGTCACAGAGTCCCACGAGGACCCCAGGACCCCAGGGAGGACTCAGGGCCAGAGCCCCGGCTCGCACACTCGCCCACACGGAGCACAGATGAACGCAGAACTTTCTGTGGAACAAGACCTGGATGGGTGAGAGCTTTCCTAGGCCTCTGCTGCTGCATGGACAGACCTGGAGGGGAGACGCCGCGTGAAATAACCAGCCGGAGAGATGGGTAGCGTGGTCTCGCTGACACGTGGGATCCGAAGCAGGGGGCTCAGTGAGGGGGCAGGGTCCCAGGACACAGCCCCCCCGAGCTGACGGTGCCGCGTGGTGCCCTTGCAGCTTGCTGAGAGGAGATGGCACGCACGTGACGGACGTGTTCTGTCAAATCCTCAGCCTGTGCACTTGAAATACATGCAGTTTTACTCCTTTGTCATCTGCCCCTCAGTAAAGTGTAGGAAACAGCATTTATTTCTGCGTCCTCACTTCTGACTCCGACGGTCAGAGGGGAGTTTGGTGTGGTTTACATGTTGTGTTTCTGTGCAGAGGACGCGCAGATGACCTTGAGAAAACTTCACGCTGACTTCACCGAGAACTGAGACCAGGAGGAGAATGTTCTGCAGGTTTGCTCAGCCGTCGCTCCAGGAGCTGAAGTTCAGCATTAATCCCAGCGACGGTGACCCGGGGAGCAAAGCGGCGGACAGGGCTGTCCTCTGCGGCCTCCCAGCCACTTTCGGAAACGCGCTGCGTCCCTCGCCCAGCTCTGCCCCGCCCGCTCCGTCTTCTGGACAAAAACCGAGGTCAGAGGAAGGCCGATCCCCCAGGTCTGAGTGGTCCCCTGCGCGGGGACAGGCCTGACGCCGACTGCACACCCGGGCCGGGCCGGTCAGGGGGCCGCTGGCCTGGAATTACTGCCTTTGCCGGACTCCAGACGAAAGGAAAGATCAAACCAGACCAAGGCAGTTACAGAGGCGTAGGAATGTGCCCGTAACTGCCCGTAACTCACTGGGCTGTTTCGCTTTTTTCTCTTTGTAAGTTGAGATGTGGCGTCTGCGGCCGGCCGGGGCCTTCGTGTTTGTTACACTAATGAAATCGTCCGAGTACCGCGACCAGACCAGCGTGTGTCTGCATCGCACTCCCGCTGAGCCATGTGGCGTCGGCCTGCCTGTCCCCAGCTCTCCTGCCAGCCCCTGGTGACAGTTATTTGCGCGTGTCAGCCTGACAGGCCTGCTGGCTGCCCCCCAGCTGCAGAGCACCACCCTGGTTGCTTCTGGAAGAGACGAGCGTTTGAACCGTGGTCTGCGTGAAGAAGGCCACCCTCCCCCGCACAGGACGCCGAGGTCCCGTCCCCCTCGGTCTCCCGGCTCCTGCTCGGTCAAAACTTTGTTTCACCAGCAAGAGGCGGCACCTCCCCGACTCGCTCAGGAATGCTCTGTTCTCACCCCTCGGTCCGATATGAGGCCAGTGTCTGCAACGCAGCGGGATCGGATGAATCGGGGTCCTGGCTGCTGCTTTCTGGGGAGCAGTGGCTTTCACGAGTGAACGAGCTGGACCTCAGCCCTCCAGCACGGTCACAGCCTCCGTGAGCTCAGGACCGCGATGCCGGCCGAGGCCGGGCCCCTGAGCGGCACTGACGGGAGTGACCACGCGCCCGCGAGGGCCAGCAGCTGCGGGCAGGCCCATCTCAGCCCCGCCCTGCCAAGGGGCCGGTGGAGCGGAGGACACCTGGCCCCTCGACGGCACTTTGTCATCACCCCTCATCACAGGCTGTCCTCCTGCCCGGCGGACGTAGCCTGTCCACGTGGCAGGTGGGCCCTCAGGAAACGACGAAGCCCACCGGCTCGGCCTCGACACGCACCCAGGCCCTCGCCCCTGCCGGCACCCCGTGCGGCTGGGTGACATCCAGAAGTCCCTCCGAGGCTCTGTAGCTCCTGAGCGAGGCCTCCACTCCCCGGCTGCCACCTGGGGTCCACAGCTCACTGGCACCCACTCCCGACTCAGAGCCAGGCAGGCGGTCCTGGTGGCTGCAAGGGGCCAGTCCTCCGAGCTGGCACCCCTGCACCGAGGACCCCCTGCCGGCACCCCTGCGCCTCCTGCACCGAGGACCCCCTGCCGGCACCCCCGCACCTCCTGCACCAAGGACCCCCTGCCGGCACCCCCGCACCTCCTGTACCTCGGACCCCCTGCCGGCACCCCCGCACCTCCTGCACCTCGGACCCCCTGCCGGCACCGCCGCACCTCCTCCGCCTCGGACCCCCTGCCGGCACCCCCGCACCTCCTCCGCCTCGGACCCTTGCCTCCCGCAGACCATCCAGCCCCGTACCCCAAGTGCATTTGGAGACTGGAACCCCCAGTGCAGCCAACTTGGAGCCCTGCAGTTTGGCTGCGGGCTCAGGTGCACAGTGACTACTACAGCCTCCAGACCTTGGCGTCCAGGTCCTTGCTGTCCCCACAGAGGACAAGGAGCCTCCTTCCATCACCCAGCAGCTGCCGTTGTCCTGCATGCACCATTGTCCAGCACGCGCTGTTACCCAGCACACACCGTTATCTAGCATCTACCGTTGTCCAGCACACACAGCGTTGTCCAGCGCACACACCGTTGTCCAGCACGCGCTGTTATCTAACACGCATTCTGTTCCATCGCCGGGACTTCCTACAGGCTTCATGTTTAAAGGAGCAAATTAACTAGTGGGATGGCTAGCAGTGTCTGCAGATCAACTCCCAGCACCGCGGAAGCCGGCCCCCGGGGGCTTCCAGCTCTTGGTATGTCCAAGGTCGCTCTGAGGCGATACTTTGCATCTACGTCCGTCTTTCTCAAAGGGGGTGAGAGTTTGGCCCCCTACGGTGAACTTGTGAGCAGTGGCTGAGACAGCCCGTTCTAGATGTCCCCAGGCCCAGAACAGGTGAGGCCAGTGCGCATCCTCCTTCCGGATGCACCTAGAGGCCAGCGCCTCACGTGGATTCTTTCAGGAGGTTCATTTATCGTGAAAGTGAAGAACCTGACTTGACAGCAGATTAAGGCGCTTAAGGAAATTTGCTAAAATAAACAATGAACTTGTGCCCTGCAGGAAGGGCGAGAGAGCCCGCAGTCACTAGGGTGACTGGAGAACAGGAAAAAGCCTGAAATCAGGGCGCACAGCAGGCTCCCGCAGCTGCTGGCCCCGCCAGTGGAGAGACGGCCGTGGTCTGCGGACCGAGGGGCAAGTAGTGACAGGAGCTGGGGGTGGGGGACGTCTGGTTCACCGGGGTGGTGTCTGTGGGTGGCGTTTGAAAAGGCCTTTGTCAGGTCCGTGCCCCGCTGGGGGCTCCCCGAGAACAGCCACGTGGGAAGGCGTGGGGAGCCTGGGAGGACCCCGCGGGCGCCTTCTGCCTTGAGAAGGGCTGTCCGACATCTGCAGGGACCAGATCTCCTCTAAGCCCCGGGAGTGTCCCCCGGGGAAGGTGGGAAGTGACACGCCGGCAGGGTGCACAGTCCGTCCGCAGAGGTGACCCGCTCCAGGAGCAGGACCCAGGCTGTGGCAGAGGTAGGGTCACACCCAGCAGCTGGGTCGCACGCAGGCGGCTTCTTGGCTCAAGTTTAGTGATTCTACATATTGAGATTTTGGCGTGGTGTGCACAAAATATCATTACTTGGAATATGCATTTTCTTTTTTTCATTTTTTTATTAAAATATAGTCGGTTTACAGCCCGCTCACACATGGTCCCCTGAGCCGGACAGTGGAACGTGCATTTTCTGTCTTCACTCAGAATATCAGCGGGAGACGCAGGTGTGCTGTACCAGCCAAGAAAACTGTTTAATTTCTTCCACTTGCCCTTGCGCAGATCCCTCTCCGCTTATTAACTCGTGTTTGGTGTATTAGCTCTGTAAGGTGTCAGATCTCCGGTGAGTCAGTGTAGCCTGTGAGCGGCTTCGCTGTTTCATCAGCGTCCTGGTGTCTGGAACCACCAGGGACAGGATGGCTAGTGGCGCTGTGGGCGAGACGCCTGGAAGCCGGGGCTGAGCTGCGGGGGACCCGGCAGGCAGAGCCACAAGCTCCGAGCCCCAGAGCTGAGTCACTGAAGACTCGGGGTCCGCCCGGCCTCCCCCGACGTGGTCCGAGCTCAGGCCTCCTCCTGGGGTGCCTGCTGCTCGGACGGGCGGGTGCTGACCAGAGGCAGCGCTGAGCACTCGGGCTGCGGTTCAGAACTGAGATCCGGGGCTCGCGACGGTGCAGCCGGGACCCTGAGGGTCCTCCCGCGGGGAGGGGGAGTGCTCTGTGTGGCTGCGAAGCCCCCCACCAGCCCCCAGGTCTGCTGCCTCCCCTCCCCGCCCCCTCCACGTGGTCTTGCTCCCTCCCCACCTCACTCACAGCGTTCGTACAGCACACACGTACACAGCACACACACCAGGCTCTCTCCAAACCGGGCACCACTGTGCTCGGAGATGCCAGGCTGGAGCTGGGAGGGGGCAGAAGAGGAGACCCCATGCAGGGTGACCGCCCGGCCCCCCAGAGAACACAGGTCATTCCGTGATTTTCTGTTCACTCGGCCAGCAGGGCTTGTAGAGCAGGGCTGCTCCTTGTAAATCGGATTCCTTCTCTCACAGATCTGTGTGCCTGTGTGTGTGTGTGTGCGTGTGCGAGAGTGTGGCCTCGAGTCTCTGGCTGCCCCCTAAGTTCCCAGTGAACACGCGGAACGTGGAGCTCAGGCAGGCGCCCGGAATGAGAGAGGACACAGGTGTCCGTACAGGTGCTTTAGTCACTCGCAGTTCACTGTCATTTCAGTTAACGCCAGTGCTTCGTAAACGGGCCGTAAGCCGATGCGCTGACAGCGCGGAGGAGCGCTGGAGCCTAACAAGCCAGACTGCATTCAGCGCACAGCGTGTGAGGGTCTCTGCATAAACGAGGGCCGTCGACCGCTGCTCTCGGAAACACCCAGACTACCTGACCTGACAGGCCACGGTTGCCATGGGAACAGGGCTCTCAGCACTAGCGTCAGGGCGATCCATCACCAGTTCACTGCTCCTCTAAACACGAAACAACAGCTCCCTCAGTGCTGCTGGGCTGGGGTTCCTAGAAACGTGGGGGCCCCTGGAGCGAGCGCCAAACTGCAGAACAAAACCACAGGAAAAAATCTCCACGTACCATGGGCGTGACTGGGGCTCCCACACTGCGGAAGCCGGCGGCAGGCGTTGTCATCGCGCTCCCACCCAGCAGGTGGCAGCTGTCGCCTCAGGTAGCAGTTCTCCAACCTGGGTCAGGTTCCCCGGCTGGAGAGCTGATCGATGGCCAGCCTGAGCCTGTCCCCGGCCGGTCTGCACGTGGCGGGGCAGAGTCTGTCCCTGGAAGTGACCACTGCACAAGGAGCAGCAGCAGAGGGAGGCCCAGCCGAGGTGGACTCCGCCGCCCGCCAGGGGGGGGCCCTCAGGCTCCAGGGTCGGGAAGCGGCCTGCTTGGCGCTGCGCGGCGCTGCCCTCCGCTCCGGCCGCTACGCCCACACGCTCAGGAGCGCCTTCTGAACCTGCCTGTGCCCGGAGGCCCTCCCCTCCTGTCGCTGCCCACCTGCAGGGCGGGGGCAGAGATCCAAGCTCAGCGCAGGGAGCTCGGTCTCACAGCAGACAGACCCAAGGTCTGAAACCCACGCTGACCTGAATTTGAACTTGAACTTGGCAAAATACACACTCGCTCGGAGCCTCCACTGTGTTGTCTGAGAAGTGCCGGGAGACGTGAGAAAAGCACACAGCCTCCTGAGCACACCCACAAAGTGCCCCTCGCCCGCCGTGGCGGGGCCTCAGAAGCCTTCCCGCTGCTGCCCTGGGTGTGTGGACTGGGGCGGGGCTGCAAGGGGGGTGCGTCTGCTCGCCCCAGGCCGCCTGCGTGACGAGGGACCAAGAAGGCCCGGCCCAAGGTGCAGTGTCAGCGTGGCTTCACTAAAGGATGGAATAATTCTAGGCCGTCTCCCCACGACCCACACTCGGGCTGCCGTTAGGAAGCACAGCCTCTCACCTCCAGCCGCGACCCTGGGAGGCAGCACTTCATGCCCAGGACGCTGGCGGTACCTCCGGGGCCTTCGGGAGAGCTTCACAAGTGCGTTTCGGGCGCTGGCCTGCGGGCCTGGGGAGCTTCTGAGTGTGTCCGCCGTGGCAGGTGCACAGGCCCAGAGGGAAGCAAACTCTGGTCTCTGAAAGCTCGGGTCTCCCACAGGCACCTGAGCCTCAGGGCCTGGCACGACCCCGGGGGACACAACATGGTGGTGGCATTCTCAGCTCCCCAGACAAAAGGGCCTGGAATCTGCCGCCCTCCATCCCGAGACACCCCCCCCATTTCCAGGGGTGCCGGGTGGCTGGAGTGGGCGGGGCTGGACACGGACTCCCCTGTCATCACCCTCCCCACACTGTGCGTCTAAGCCGGCTGCACACGAGCCTCCCGTCTCCACAGCCTTGTGTCACAGCCCAGCTCGTGTCTCGTTCCTTCCCTCTGTCCACTGAGCAGGCGCCAGCTTCCTGAGGCCCGGGGGACGCCCGCGGGGCCTCCTCGTGCTCCGACCTGGACAGGCTGTGCTTTCTGCTCTGCAGTTCTTGCTCTCGGCATCTCCCTAGACAAGAAGAGAACCGCGACTCCGTTTTTCCTCCAACCAAAAAAGGGAAAACTAAACAGATAGCTTGAGATGAAAGCCCAGGAGGCTCCGGGGCCTGGGCGGGGCGTTGGAGAACGGAGGTCTTCCCGCATAGACGGGCCCTCTGCCGTGCCTCGCGGGGTCAGCTCTGCTCGAAGGGGCTCCAGCGCTGGCGGGCTCTCCAGAACCAGCCCCGCGTGCCCAGCCCCGCGTGCCCCGGGCCCTTTGACAGCTGTCTTGTTGGTGCTGTCGTGGCGCCCCTGCAGGGACTTCCGCTTGTGCAAATCTGCCAGGCACTGGGGTGACAGCCGGTAGCAAGGTGACCCCACGGCTGGCGGGGCCGCCCCAGGAAGGACAGGTCTGTTCCCAGAGCCCGCTGCTGGAGGGAGGAGGAGACTGGGCGGCAGCGGGAACTTATTTCTCCTCTAAAACCAAGATTCTGCCCCCAGGCCAGAGCGGGGCTGTGGCAGCGGTCACATCCTGGCAGGTGACTGCGGACTCGCTCCTGGGACTTGAGCGGGGCCGGACCCCGCTGGCAGGCCTGGCCGGAGGCGCGGAGGCACAGCCAGGTCTCCCACCTCCTGAGGTCAGCCCCCGCACCGTGCTGCCCACGGGCACGGCTCCAGCCTGGTCGGGGCTGGGTGGTGAGAGGAGGCTCTCTTCCCGTGAAATTAAGTGGTCATGAGGTCGCTGTTTCAGAAGTGGACTCCCACCTGCCGATGGGAGGCTGTCTGCAGGGAGTGAAGGTATTCCTAATTGATGCTAAAACCGGCAAGAAGCATTGTACAGTCCTCTGCACAGAAACCAGTGTCCCCTGGGCCCTCTCCAACGAACGTCCCTGGGACGCGGCTGCCTGGACTGGGGGTGGCTGGGCCTCTACCCGCCGCCCGGCCATCTCTCAGCCCGCATCCAGCTCTGCGTCTGCTCCGCTCCTCCTTTGCCTCCTGAAAAGGGAGCCTGTGACGGTTACACGGAGCTGTACCTGCACGACGGTGCGCAGCTGGCGGATGGCGGGGCCCCGGTCCCGGCTGACCCCAGCCCCCGTGTGTGTCGGAAGCCTGGAGACCCTGGAGGTGGCGTCCTGAGAAGCCGGGGAGCCTCTTGGGCCCTCCCCTCATGCAGACACTCGCTGGCGGAAAGACCGAGGTTCTTTTCCTGCTGGTTTAAAATAGACATAAGTGGGTGTCAGGCCGCTCCATTCTCAGCTGCGCTCACTACTGGAGCCTTTTTTTTTTTGGCTCCTGAAAGCCTGCTCCATTGCGAAGAGACGAGGTAAAGGTACAAGTTACACTCACTGTCAGCCACTTGTTACATGTGTGGAAACATCGATGGGATTCCAGCAGGGGCGGAACCCTCGCCAAGTGCGGCTCAGCGTGCAGCCGGGATGGAGTCGTTTGTGAAAAGCGTGACCCGCTGTAAGTAACTGCCTGCTGGCGCAGCGGGCGCTGCCCGGCCCTCCGATGGGGATCAGAGCCCTTTCGAGGGGGAGGAGCCTCCTTTCCGCCCCCTTTTAAGCTCCCGACCCCTTCCGGTCCCCGCAACCACGTTGACGTCGACCCTCAGGGGGAGGCCAGCCCAGAGCCTCTGCCCGGTGACGGCGACACGCACCGAGGGCCTGCCCGGTGCCAGGGAGGGCGCGCAGCCTGGGCGAGGCCGCCGATCACCTGCATCTCCCCTCCGACCCTGAATCCAGCCAGTGACCTTTCCACCCTGACCCCCGCCGCACAGCCAGCCGGGAGCCCCCAGGCCTGCGGGGCTGCGGGCAGGGAGGGCACGCCTCCTGTCCTGTCCTGACCTGACCTGTCCTGACCTGACCTTTGCCGGGAAACAGCCGTCGAGAGAACGAATAAGTGGACGAAGGAGCTGATCCCGCAGAGGAGCGAACAAATGCGTGAATACATGGGTGAGCAGATGAGCCCGTGAAGGAAAGGGTGGCGTTCCCGCGCTCAGTCCCCGACCCCTGAGCCCGGGCGCCCCGCACGCGGGACCCGGTGCTGCCCCCACCTCAGAGCTGCGGCCCTAAGGGATGCAGACGCGGAGAGGAGGGCTCTTAGGCAGGACGGCAGGGCCACCCTGAAGGGCACCCCGGGTGCAGAGCCACCTCGAGAAGGCTGGGAGAGCAACCTCACGCACAGTCTCAGGCATTGAGACAAGTGCCAATTTATGTTAAAAGCTCAGGAGTTCCTGTCGTGGCGCAGCAGTTAACAAATCCAACAAGGAACCATGAGGTTGCGGGTTCGATCCCTGGCCTTGCTCAGTGGGTTAAGGATCTGGCATTGCCGTGAGCTGTGGTGTAGGTCGCAGACGCGGCTCGGATCCCGTGTTGCTGTGGCTCTGGCGAAGGCCTGCGGCTACAGCTCCTGTTAGACCCCTAGCCTGGGAACCTCCATGTGCTGTGGGTGTAGCCCTAAAAAAAAAAAAAAAATTAAATTTATGTTAAAAACTCAAAGTGAATGCAGAACCGCGTGACAAAAAGTCAACATTTAAAATTAAAACTATTCCTATTCCCGATTTCTTTGCCTCAGGCTTCGATATGGCTCATCACAAAACTATCTTTATGTCAGATTTCAATATTTTGCTCATAGTGATTTTTTTGCATTAATTTTGATGTTTTAACATGTTGCGTTAAGATAGTGTTTATCTCTATCCTTGGGAGTGGTTTTGTTTTTTTCCCTTCTTTGTTTGGTGTCCTTTGGTGTCACACCCAGCTGGGTGGCTTAGGCCCTGGCCGGCTGCACCCCACCCCAGACGGGGGTGCTTCGGGCTCTGGGAGGGCAGAGAGCTGTCACGTCCCGCTTTCTCCTTTTCCCAGGAACTTGGGACGTCGCTCTCGGGGAGGAGAAGGGGCAGGCGGAGACCCGCTGCTCTGACAGACCCCACCCACCCGACCGGGGCTCAGAGGTTCTGGAGGGTGGGGGAGGGGCACCGGCCACTGGGTGTCCCCTGAGAGCCCGCCTCCTGATGGCTCGGCGGTCGACAGGCCATCAGGTGGTGTCGGGGATAACAGCAAGTTCTAAGTGACATGGTTTTGGAAAGAATATTAAATACAGAAGGATCTTAACCTGAATGTAGTTGTGTCAGCCCCACCCCCATCGGGAGTCTCCAGGTCGGATTCTTCTGGGTTCCCTGCTGGCATCATTCTGGGCCCCTCACCTGCTCTGTGGTCCCGTCATCTCTCCGGGGTTAGCGTTCCCAGACGCCCCAGGACAGACGGAGACGGCACGTCAGCGAAGTTCTCAGTGGCCCGGATAACGTGCCATCAGCGTGAGCAAAGGCCCCAGCAGGAGAGAGGGCAGCCTGGACCCAGACGGACAGACGGGCATTGTAGTGCTTCGGAGAGCAGCCTGGCCGGCCCTCCGCCAGACCTGTTTCCCCCACAAAAACAGCCGTGCCTTCGCCCAGGGCATCTGAACTTGGCGACATAAAGCCATTATCAGACAGAAGAGACCCTCCTCCATTGATGGCAGAGGCTCACAACCCCTCCAGGAGGACCTGCCCCAGGTTGCTTTATCATCACAGCTACTGCAAGGTCCTTTCTCGCAAAATGCTAAAGCTGCGATGGAGAAATAGAGCCCTTTCTGCCTCAGCAAAGGGCAGGTGTTTTTGCTATGGACTATGTGAACTGCAAAATACCGCAATGTAAAGATTTGCAATGCATGCATTTCTGTCACGTGGAAGAAGACCCCAAGTTACTTGAATTTATTTGTTGTTGACAGGCAGCGGCTGTCACATGCCTAGGCGTGGATTATGATTCACGTGTATTTATAAACTAAAGTGGTGAAAAAGAGACACTTGTCAACACAGCCCTTAGAAAACCCAGGGACTCTTGGAACCTGGAATCAGAGTTGCAGGGAAAAGCGCGAAGGCCCCACTTGGCTTCACCTGCATCCTTGGAGTTCCCCCAAAACCTCGCCCGCAGTCCTGCCCTGTTAGAAAACACTGGTGACGCTCCCCGTTCCACGATTTCTCCTGGGTTGTACGTCTGGGACCTGAGGCTCCCAGAAGCGCTCTCTCCCACCATTTTCTGTTCTTCCCTCTGTACTCACAGCTGGGTGTCTGTCTTAGCCGTCTCAGGAAGCGGATGGCACGGGGCGGCCCGGAGAGAAGCAACAGGGGCAGATGCTTAGCTCTCGACTTTCAAGCGAGGGCAAGGGCCCAAAACAGCAGATCGGGAAGGACATTCTGATCTGAGAGGCAGCTTTTTTCTCCCCCTGCTTTCAGACTAGAGGTGTTTTCCTAAATGGGAAGAAATGGAGAGGATCATTAGGAGAAAACAAAAGCAAAAGCATTCAAGAGCCCACAAGTTCCCAAGGAGCAGAGGACAGGCTTCTCAGATGGGCAGGAGAACCCTGCCGAACAGAAAATGGGGCTCCCTGGCTGAGCGTCAGTCCCGGGGACACACACCCCGATGACACCGGCTGGGCTGCTGCAGAAACGCCCATCCTAGAGCCTGGCTCCTGGGGCCTGCTTGGCCCCACAGTGCTGTGTGCCCCTGGGGAGAGGGGGAGAGGGAGCCACAGGCTCCTCCCCGGCCCCCGAGGTGAGGCAGAGCCAACCCAGCCGAGGCGGATGGACTGCAGACGCCTTTGGTCACCAACAAGGGGCCTGGGCGGTGTCAGCCCCCGGCCTGACCAAGCAGGGCCCCAGAGACAAGATGCTCCCTGCAGAGGCCAAGTGACCAGGTGACCTGGTCTCTGGGGACCAGGGAGACCAGGGCCCAGCTCCCCCCAGGAAATGAGCACAGAGGGGCCCCAGGCTGCCTGAGAACTGGCTGAAGTGTCTCCCCCACTGAGCAGGTGGGGCTCAGAACATAGTGGATTTAGATGGAAACTGTGCCTGTTTCCTGCCTGAATCCTAGAGAAATATGGTTTGCAAACCGTGTAAACAGGGGAAGGCTGCCTTCTGGGTCCCAGCACCCAGGCCAGGGGGCTAACAAGTACAGGGTCTGGGGCTGGCGTCCCAGGTTCACCGCGTGGGGCTGCCGGCAGCTTGGAGTGAGCCGCGGTGGACACACCCTCACACCTTCATCATGTCCTTAGTCAGGGAGGACACGCCCGCCGCCTCCCGCGACCGCTGACTTCTCTGCTCGTCCTGGAGTGGCTGGCCTGTATCCTCCGTCTCCATCTCCTCGGGTCACAGACACTTTGAGTCTGACCCCAAAAGGGCCTCCTGCCCTTCACAGTGTCACTGGAGCTAACAGCACATGGAGGTGGAGTCAGAAACAAAGGAGAACTTCACCCGCAATCAGAGAAGGGAGAGGTGCAAGCTAGGCTCCAGGACACAGGCTCTCCCGCCAGGCCAGGTGGAGCGGCTTTGTAGGGATGATCAGGGGCGGGGCCTGGTGGTCAGGTGACTGGGGGCGGGGCCTGGTGGTTAGGTGACTGGGGCCGGGGCCTGGTGGTCGGGGGCGGGGCGGGGCGGGGCGGGGTCGGGGGCAGGGCGTGCTCGCCTCTGTCTCGCTCCAGCTCTCGCGGTACTCACGCCGCAGGCTCCGGGCTGGCGGCTGGTCTCGTCGGCGGTGAGGAGGCTTTGGTCCTGCACGGGGAGCTCTTCGCGGAGGCCCCTGTGAGCACGTGAAGCTGGACGAGGCACAGGGGAAACGGTGAGACTTAACTTTATTCCCAGAGTCCGTTTTTAACTGTTCTCGGCTTTGCAGGGAGCGCTCCCCTGCCTCCGCGCCTCGCGGTCTGGGCGCCGGCCGGACCCCGCGGAGGGGCGGCGGTCAGGAGTGTGCGGGTGCCCACGGCGGGCCCTGCCTTTCCCGTCCCTGCGCGCCCCCATTTGCCTGACCTTTAGGAGACAAGGGACCCCCGACAGTTTAGACCCGTGGCCCAAATACGGCCAGAGCCAGCCCCAGGACCTTGCCCGCGGCCGCGCGCTGACACCCAGGCTCCCTGCCGGGCCTGGACCCCCCCCCCCCCCCCGGGGGCACCGAGGTCGCTTCTGGGTAGAGAAGCGACGACGCGCGGGTCAGAGAGAGGGTCCCGGGCGCGGTGGTCTCTGCGGAGGTTGGGTGCCTCTCTCCCGGCGTGCTCCGCGACGTCAGGGCAGCAGGGGTGAGGGTCGCCGAGGGGGGTGATACCCAGTTGGCGGGGCTGGGCGTGCGGGATGCGGTTTCTCCGGGTTTGGGGTGCACCCCGGGCTCCGGGCGGGGCGGGTGGCGCGGGAAGCATCTGGCGACGCCTGGCGCCGTTTCTCCCACCTGGAGCACACCTGAGTTGTTCCATTTCACGGGGGCTAAGGTGGCCCTTCTCTCGGGCTTGGGGGATGGGTTCGGATGCACTTGTCTTAGCCCTGGGCCACTGCCCTCAGAGCAGGGCAGTCGGAAACTCCTTAATGCCGATTGCTGGAGTCTTCCGACCAACTTGGCTAAAGTCGGCTTTAATGTCTGATTGAATCACTACTTTCCCTGAGGATCGCGGCCCCCAACTGAGTGAAAGGTCTCTTTTATGCCCAGGACACTTGTTATCCCTTCGTCACTTGAGACACGAATGCTGGGCTAGTATCGCTCCATAGGGACCCTGGGAGCCCAAACCTAGAGATTATTTTACTGGATCGCCACTTCAGCTGCTCAGAATTCTGGCGGGGAGCGCTTCTGTTCACCCAGAAAATGTTCTGTAGCACAAGAGATACCTGAAGTCGCCTGGTACTCTCGGCTGATGGTGAAATCACTCTGCCAGTCCCCCCCCTCCCCCGGATGTGCCCCTCTGATCTGTTGGGCTTTTCCTGGGGCCTGTGGGGCTGGGGGTGTTCATTGTGCAGGTGGGGCAGGGCTCCACTCTGACTGATTGCACTTTTCATGCCAGGAGTTCCCGTGACCTCGGTTAACCAGTTACGTGGGTCTGCCTCCCTAATGGCAGGGCAGGTTGCAGCCTGGGGAGCGGGGCGCTAGGCCCCTGTGGCCTGCTGGGTCTGCTGATGGGGCTTAATTCGTCCTTGGTGTGGGTTAAGGAATAATTGGATAAATCTGGCCTTTGAGGGTGAGGGGTCGCTGCCGAGCGACTGGTTTGGGGCCACCCTGTTGGAGGCCGCTTCTGCTGGCCCTGCCGTGATCACAGCCACCTCTTGGGGGAAGCTGTGCTGTTTCTAAGAGCTTCAGTGTGCTTTAAGCCACCGTTCACTGTTTATTCTCCGCAGCGAGCACACTGCTTTCCGTCCAAATAGCCGCGTGTGTGTCAGGTGGCAGATGTGCACCTGGAATGTGTGTAAATGCTTAAGGCCATCCCTGTCCGAGCGCTGAGGCTCAGGTGAGGACTAGCAGCTCCGCCTTCGGGCAGAAGTCCCTGGGGAGTTTCTGTGCCTCTGGCCGCGGCCCGGAGGCCACTGCTTGTCCTGCCAGCCTTTCTAAACCCGCTTAAAGAGCTGCTTCCATCTCTGCGCTGCTCACTGCCTGGTCGGGGCGAAACCATCGCACTCCCAGGCCCTGTTCTGCGGGGACAGGGTGCCAGGGTCTAATGCGGGGCAGGTTTCTGTGGTGGCCACTGGGTGTCTAAAAGCAGAGCCTGAACCTGAGTCGACCTTCGGGGGGTAGCCCTCTGTCCCCTTAGAGTGGTGTGGGGTCCATCCAGTGATTGGCTGACCAGAGCCTAACTTTTTAGCTGCCTCTGGCGGGTTGTAGTAGCTGCCACTGCCCGTAGGCAGGGCGGCCAGCCTTAGCGGTTTAGATCTGATTGTTAGAGAAATAAACCACAAGTAACCCATTAACCACCAGAGTAAAGTCCCAGTTACTGAGCTAATAACCTAAGGGCGATTCCCTTGCAGGGATGTAAAGTTCAAAGGTTGAGCTAAATTTGGGAGGGGCAGGGCGGGGCCCTGAAGTAACTGCTTTTTCAGTTTTTGAAAGGCCCTTTGCATTCTGAATTCCATGCAAAAGAGTCAGCGTCTCCTGTCAGCTTTTCATACAGAGGCCCACCTAGGGGCCCATAGTTAGGGATCTAGATGCAGCAAAACCTGGCCACCCCAGAAGCCCTGAGCTGTCTCCTAGTTCCAGGAGGGGCGAGGCTGAGGTGGCCCCTTTCTTTCCCTTCCCTCTCCCGGGGTGTTCTTCTCGGACCGTGAGAACGAAGGCCAGGTGGGTCGCCCTACTTTGTGACAGCTGAGCCTTTTTCTTGGACATCTTGTGTCCTTTATTGCCCGGTGATCGAGAGCGGAGACAGCATTTTGTCAGAGGCCTCCTTGGTAGGGCTGGTGGTCAGCGGTCTCCATGCTGGAGGGCAGGGCCTCTCCTCCACACGCAGGTCTCTGAGGCCTGTAGTGAAGGCTTCCCCACGGACGGTGGCGGAGATTTGGAGCCTTCGGAGCAGGACTGTCCAGCAGTGTTGTTTTTGTTGCATGTTGGGCTCTTGCCACTTGAAAGCAAAAATTCCTTGTGACTCTGAGGCTAGTGGAGTACAGAAGCCATCTTTTCAGTCTAATACAGAATACCTGTTCCTGGTGGACGGCAGAGTGACCAGCAGGGTCTACCGTCGGTGGCTTCGCTGGCCGCCCTGAGATCCTGTACCACCTGATGTTTCCCTCTGGGTGTCGTCCTGATGAGAACGGGGTGTCACAGGCTGACTGGCACGGTTTAACGAGGCTGAGTCAGCGGGCCTGTATGGCAGAGGCAACACCCACAGGGCTTCCCGGGCAGAGCGGGTACTGTGTTCTCTTGGGCCACTTATGTCCCGGTTTTAGATGGACAGTCACAGGACTGGCTCCTCCAGCTCGTCCCCCCGTCCCTCGGCCAGACCTTGGAGTTTACTCCTGGAAGGCCTGTCCTCAGCCGTTAACATGATTGTCTTATGTCCTTCCTCTAAGGGGTGCCAGTCTCCGGCTTGTCTCCCACTGGGTGTAAGTGGGACGCCCCTCCCAGCAGGGTACAGTTTGGGGACACTCAGGAGGGAGTGGGTGAGTGTGCGTTCATGCGGTTCACCTTCTGACGCCTCTGTGAGTGCCCATTCTTAGCCTTCCCTGATGCCCCGTAGCTGTACAGCTCTCGCGCCTGACATCGCCTTGTCTGGTGTTCAGAGCCGAGTAAGTGGCACCGGTGTTGGAATTCCACGGCTTTCCTCCCACATGCAGTGTTGGCCAGTCCCCTGGCCTCGCCATTCTTTTTTAAAAAATTTTATTGAAGTGTAGCTGATTAACAATGTTGCGCTGATTTCTGTTGTACAGGAGTATGACTCACTTATACATGTATATTCTTTTTCATTTTTTTTCATTATGGTTTATCATAGCACTGTGAATATAGTTCCCTGTGCTGTCTGGCAGGGCCTTGTTTATCCGTTCTAAGTATAGTAGATTGCCTCTGCTAATCCCCAGCTCCCAGTCAGCCCCCCTCCCAGCGCCTCCCCCTCGGCAACCGCAGGTCTCTTCTCTGTGTCTGTGAGTCCGTCTTTGTTTTGTAGATGTGTTGATTTGTGTTATATTTTAGATTCCACATATAAGTGATATCATATGATAGTTGTCTTTCTTTGTCTTTCACTTAGTGTGATAATCTCTAGGCCCATCTGTGTTGCTGCAAATGGCATTATTTCGTTGTGTTTTATGGCTGAGTGATTGTGTATCTGTACCAGATTACAGTTTACTCTGGGGGCCACACTGGCTGTGCACTGCGCCCAGGTGGCCGGTCACTGGGCAGAGTTGCTCTGAGTTCGGCCAAGGCTTCTGGTTCCCCCCCATCAGAGAGTCCTCAAAGATCAGAGTAATCACCCTCAGTCGAGCCTTCCAAAGCCTCCACCGTCCTGCCGGAGCTCGGCCGGCTGGGGTGGGTGCAGGGCAGGATGTCACAGGTGTGTCCCGTCGTGGTTGCCAAAATTGTGTTACTGACCTTCCCAGTTGGGCCCCAGCAAGGGTCCTCCTGCCTAGTTGTTTGAGCCATTAGAATGGGACCAGGTTAGGCTCAGAAGCCGTGGAAAGTTGTGTTCTTTGATTGAGAGGCGTGAGCTCGCTGGAGACCACATACTTTCCCCAGAAGGCCGTGGGCAGAGTTGCTCTGCAGGGAGCTTGTGGGTCAGGTGCAGCTGTGCAGCTCAGGCTTCCGGTTAAGGGCTGGGCGCCGTATCTCCCCACAGACTACACCACACACCCTCACTGTATTTGTTTTTTTTTTTTTTGGCTTTGGGTGTGCTGATGACTTTTTTTTAATTTTTTAAAGTTTTATTAAAGTACAGTTGATTTACAATGTTGTGGTCATTTCTGCTGGATGACAGAGTGATCCAGTTATACGTGTACACATCCCTTCTCTCTCAGACTCTTCGCACGTAGATTATCACAGAATACTGGGCAGAGCTCCCTTGCGCTCCCGCAGGTCGCCGTTGGAGGCCGTCGCGCAGACCGCAGTGCGCATGTGCCGGCCAGGCCCCCAGGCCACCCCTCCCCTCCACCTGTCCCCTTCGGTAGCCTGTGAGCCTGTTTCTGTTCTTCAGATACGTTTGTCGATATCTTTTTTTTTAGATTCTAAACAGTGACATCACGTGTTTTTCTTTTACTGACTTCACTGCGAAGGATGATTTCTAGGCCCACCTGTGTTGCTGCAATGGCATTATTTTTTCTTTCTGTGGCTGAGCAATAGTCCATTGTATATGTGTGCAATGTCTTACTATTTTTGTTTTGGTTTTTTAGGGCCAAACTTGTGGCACATGGAAGTTCCTAGGCTAGGGGTCAAATCGAACCTATAGCTGCTGGCCTGCACCACAGCCACAGCAACGCCAGATCTGAGCTGCATCTGCAACCTGCACCACAGCTCACAGCAATGCTGGATCTTAACAGCCTGAGCGAGGCCAAGGATCGAACCCAAGTCCTCATGGATGCTAGTCGGATTCGTGACTACTGAGCCACGACAGGAACTTCTGCATCTTTATCCACTCCTCTGTCGATGGACATTTAGGTTGTTTCCATGTCTTGGCTGCTGTGAATAGTGCTGCAGTGAACACTGGGGTGCATTTATCTTTTCAAATTTTGGTTTTCTCTGGATAGATGCCCAGGAGTGGGATTGCTGAATCATATGGTAGTTCTGTATTTACTTTTCTGAGGAGCCTCCGTACCGTTCTCCACAGTGGTTGCACTAATTTACATTCCCACCAGCAGTGTAAAAGGGTTCCCTTTTCTCTGCACCCTCTCCAGTTTTACTTTTTTTTTTTTTGTCTTTTTGCCTTATCTAGGGCCACACCCCGCGGCATATGGAGGTTCCCAGACTAGGGGTCTAACAGGAGCTGTAGCCACCGGCCTTCGCCACAGCCACAGCAACACGGGATCCGAGCCGCGTCTGCAACCTACACCACGGCTCACGGCAACGCCGGATCCTTAACCCAGGATCGAACCCGCAACCTCATGGTTCCTAGTCGGATTCGTTAACCACCGCGCCACGACGGGAACTCCCAGCTTTCTTGTTTGTCGGCTTTCTGACGATGCCGTCCTGGCCGGTGCGGGGTGATTCCTCACCGCGGTTTGATCTGCATCTCTCTAGTGATTAGTGAGGCTGAGCGTCTTTTCGTGTGTCGTCACCGTCCTGAGTCGCCGCGTCGTGCACCTCAAGCTCCGGGCTCCGTCTTCCTGCACAGGCCTCCCTCCGTGGCCGGCGGGGCTCAGGTCCCCACCCCGTACTGAGCTGTCAGCAGTCTCCTCCCACTGTCCCCCCGCCAGCCGCTCCCTGCACCAGCAGTCCCTCCCTGCTGTGCTCCTTTCTGCAGCCTCCACTCCAACAACATACAGAAATGTTTCCAGATATTTTTTATTTGGGGAGAAAAATAGAGCATTAATGGACGTTCTGCTCATTTCTTTTTGTTTCCCACAAGCAGTTGCATTTTGTTTCCACAAGAATCTTAATTATTACGATTTCCACAAAATCTTAATTCTTACAGTCTATGGACCTGTCATCTCTCAGCTGTCACCTTGCTCCACGCCTGAACCCGCACCTGCTGTAGCTGCTTGTCCCAAGCAGCTCAAAGTCATTGTGACCCAGAATGAACTGATTGACTGCCTCCTGCTGAGCGCGGGCCCTTGCTGCGTGCCCCCGGCCCTCAAGGCGGTGTTTCGTGATGAACTCGCATGTGCCTAAAGTGCTCCGAGGGTCACCGCAGCTCATCCCCAGCACGTGTGCAAGTGTGTATAAGGCTTCTGTCTCCTTAACAACCCAGACCCCACAGCCTCCCCACTAGAAGGTCAGTGCTGTGGTCAGAGGGTCTGCTGGCCTTGTCCCCACAATGCCTGGGACACAGTGGATGTCAGGCGGTCATGGGTGACATATAACACAAGGCGAACCGGTGGCTTGATGACTAGAAGCTCATTCAGACTCGAACCCAGGCATGAAGCTCTTTGTAGCAAGCATCCTGCAGGTGGGTGCCCTCTCTAGGAACAGGCCACCTCTCCCTAAGCCTCTAAGCCAAACCCCATCTTCTCTCAACTGATACATTTAAACTTAGAGGAAGATTGGCATGTCTTTACTTTATGGAAACAGTGTGCTGTTTTGAAAAAACAAATCCTCACCACAAATATCAAATGAATTTTATTACATTTATAGGTGTACAGATATCATCACAACCAAATTTTATAGCCTTTCCATCCCAAACCCTCAGTGCCTCCCCCCACCCCCCAGCATGTCTCATCTGGAGACCAGAGGCTTTCCAGAGTCTGAGAACAGACACCAAACTCTTCAGCATCTCATGGATGGGGAGGAGTCAGCGTCACCAGAACGGTCCCTGGGGTTTTGGGGACACTGGACCTTGGCTTCCTGGAGACACCGTCTGATTTGCTTTGCCTCCCCTGCAAAAAGGCACGTCTCTGGGGTTTGTCTAGGACAGGCTGGGCAGGAAAGAAACAAAACTGGCCATGAGCAGATAATTCGGAGAGCTTGACTGCTAATATATAATTCTGTCTACTTTTACATATGTCCGAAATTTTCCTTATGAGATTTTTTTTTTAATTCACATCTCTCTGGAGCAGTGCCAGGAACTCCTGGCCTGTGGCAGCACAGCCTCTGATCCCATCTGTGCCCTGGGGATGTCAGAGCAGCTTCTCAGATGCCACGCTCCATCCAAATTCCAGAAACAGAGCACTGCAACTTTAAGCATCGTACCTGAGATAATTAGAAAAAGAAGACTGTGTTCATGTGTCCGAGATCACTAGAGTTTCAGAAGCAAACCGCAGGGAGGGAAAAAACCTCTCCCTTTATTGACCTTAACCGCTGGTAGTTTATCCCAGCTGCGCTGTTTTGTACACGCTCTCTTTGAAACTCGTGGTATTTAGATGTAGCAGAAGGATGTCTTCTCGGATCCAGTGGAGAGAAGACGGGCCAGGGTGGCTGGGAAGGAGGGGAGCGCGTCAAGTGGGTGTTGATTTCCGGGTGGTGTGACTTCAGAGCCCCCGTGGCTGATGCAGCGGCCATCGTGAGCTCTCACAGAGTTCGGAGCATACGCCAGCGCCATGACTTTTGCAGTGACAGAGTAAACGGTGAGGCTCTGAGGTCCCTGGGGGCCGACGCGCTGCATCGCCGCCTCTGGCAGGAGGGCGGTGGTCACGGCGCTGCGAGCAGGGCCGCCTGCTCCTCGCCCACCCCGTTATCTGCCTTTATTCTGGCACTGATGTTAGGTTTCACCCAGCTGTTGTTCACATAGCCTTTGTCTTTTGCAATAAGAGTTTAAAGAGACATAAAAATTCATGGACGTTAAATGAATGAAATGAAAGGTGAGATCAGAGCAAGGGGAGAGCAGGGAAAAGAAGCGGCCGCAGCAGTGGGTTCTGCACACAAAACGCACACAAAAACCCCGTTCTGCCCTTGGTGATGACCCGAGGATTGGGCGCCAGGCCGTCTGTAGACGCTCTAAGGAGGAAATCGTGCCAGCAGCAGGCCCTGGGGCCTACGGAAGATAAATCTGCAGTCACTTCTTGAGAGACACGTTCCTAATCCTGGAACAAGATCAGAGAGAAGTTTCTCTTGAGAGTCTGTTGATAGAGAGTAAGTCTGTCCTATCATCTGGGGGGTGTGCTTTGCAGTGGAGGAGAGGCCATGAGAAGGCAGAGCTCACGACACAGACGTGCAGCATGCCGAGCGCTTTGAAGTCGTCTTAGCAACAGAGTGGGGCTTGCAAAGCAGCACATGTAGCTGAACAGTGCATCTACCTTCCTTAGGAGGTCCTGAACCCAGACTCGTCCTCTTGAGAGACAGAGAGCTAGAGAGAGAGCGAGAGAGATGTGTGTCTGGCCTTCCTTGATCCTGGGTGTTTTGTAAAATGGGCTGAGGCCACAGGGCCTCGTACCAACCCATCACCACCATCACCATTCCCAACGCTCTCCCCAGCACAGCAGCAGCACCAGTGTCACCGCACGTGGGCAGGGACTAAGCTATACTCAGACCTGTGAGGGAGTCAGGCATGAACTTGGGATGCTGTGGCACAGAACTGCCCAGTGCTGTACGTGGAGACAGAAAGAGAAGAGGACTAGGAACACTTACTGAACACTATGGGTTTTGCCATAAATCTTTACCTTTCTCAAAGAGCTATGGAGCCAAGCAGTGGTGTGAGAATAAAGATGAAGATGCTGCCTCAGGGGAGAAAGACCAACGGGCTGGGACCAGCAGGTAGCCAGGGCCCCACTTCCCACCACTGGGTGGTAGCTGAGCGCCTCAGGGCTGACAGACCTACATCGGCCCAGATCCTGCTGCTTTGAGGTGAATAAAGAGAATAAATGGCACAAGACCCAAGAAGTGTGTGTTCACCCGTGTGCACAGGTGTGGGGCAGAGGGGCGGCCTCTGGGGTGGCTTCCGGGGACACCCTTCAGTGCTCACTCCCATTGGCGACACCCAGATTCGGCTCCGCAGAGGAGAGTACAGGGTCCTGGAGGAAAGAGGGTGATGAAAAACTGGAAAACACAGGAAAGTGAAAGATGAGAATGGACTGAAAGCACCTCTTACAGCAGCAAATCTGAATTTGAAAGTAGACCACTGCATAGCTGGACTAAGAATTGAGTTTTGGGCCAAAATAGACAACACGAAAATAGACGAATTAAACTCTGTAGCTGTCTATATTACAATTGCTGAGTAATTAAGTCTGTCACTTAGTCAATAAGTAAAGGATGAAGAGACCAAGTGTGGGTAAAATGAGCCAGGCTGTAAAATTATTGGGAAACAGTATACAAATAAATGCCTTTCAAGAGGGGAGTCCAGGATGAAAAGAAACAGCAAATATCAAAACACTAAATGAAAGCATTTTCAGGCTGTTCAATTTACAATAGCATAAAGACAAACACACGACAGTACTTGAAGGGAGAAATCCTGCAAACACGCTGGTGGTTGGCCATCAGCGGATAGGACAGAAGTCTCAAGGTGGAAAATAAACATAGCCTGTGCAGAGAAACACATAAAACACTGAATCCCATGCAGTGAAAGAGAAGTGAGGCAGAGTTTTGGTCCAAGGATTTTATACCAATCTGTGCAGATAGAGAATTTCACAGGCTCGAGACACCTGAAAACACACCTGCCAGATCCTCCTCCTGAGAGGGCTGCTCAGGAAACGCGCCCACGGAATAGCTGATGGAGGGACGGACGGAGTGTCTGCAGGGACCCAGCCCTGTCAGGGAGCGGAGCAAAGGCACAGCCATTCGACCGCCTGGAGATCGGTCTCAGTCTGTTTCCATAAGGCCCTCTCCATCCTCTTCCTTCTGCAGAGTTCAGCTTGAATCGCAAACCTCACCCGGAAGATGCATTTTTCAGTCTTGTCTCCAAAGAGTAAGGTTTGTTTAAGTTGTTAGTAATGGGTGACTGTATTTAAAGGAAAAGTGTCAGAAGTAAGTTGTTAGTAATGGGTGACTGTACATAAAGGAAAAGTGTCAGAAGTAAGTTGTTAGTAATGGGTGACCGTATTTAAAGGAAAAGTGTCAGAAGCAATTACAGTAGCACCAGAACTGACCTATCTGGAAGCTGATTTGATTTGAGTGATCTAATTCTTCCCCCAAACTATTGGTATCTTAGCAAGAAATTTAGAAATAAGAGTTGTGAAGCTACATAAAAAAGCTGAAAAATAAGCTGTAATTTTGGCTCCTGTTTCCAGCCTGCGGGTTTACATCAGCGATGACAGCATTTGTGGGCTGAGGACATGGGCAGAAGTAAACCTGGGGCGGGGGGGTGAGGGGGACAGCCCGGGCGCACGCAGAAAGCGGCCGAGGGGGATCTGCCCCAAGCGAGATGCCTGAGAACCTCAGGGCTCCAAGTCACTTAGTGACAGCCCTGGGGTGACTGCAGGTCCAGAGCAGCTTCTAGGTGACTGAGCAGAGCCTGACCTGAGGCCAGGGTGTTGTCCAGGCCTGTGAATAGCGTGGAGACGGTGAGTAGCTGCTGGGGGAGGAGGTGCTGGCTCATCTCCCTCTGGCTCTTCACCTGAGTCCCTTGGATCCAGGGGAGGGGCAGTGCCACCCCCCCAGCAGCATCCTCCCCACATGGACTGTAGTCAGGGGATACTGAGGACCAGGCTTCCTTTCTCTCTGCCTCTGGTCCATCCCGGGGGGCCCTCCAGTCCCCCCAAGCTCTCAGGGAGCGTCCTGAGTCTCCACGGGCCAGGCCCTCCTTTGGTGCTAAAGGGTGACACCTTCGAGCTCCCCCATTCCTGTTTTCACCAGCCTACTGTGACCAGGGTATCTCTTCAGCCACTGCCCCCGAAGGGCCCAGGATGCCCGTGCAGGCCGGGACTCTCTCCCACCCTGCCTGGGAGTTGCTGGCGCCCACAGGCTGTGGCCTTTCTCCTCGCGGCAGGGGAGCCCCGGCAGTAAGTCTCCCAGACGTGCTGTCGCCGCAGACGCGGCCCGCTTGAGCCCCGCCGTCGCCAGGTGACTGGCTGGCTGAGTGGAGTGGAAGAGGTGGCCGTCTCCTGGGGGCAGGGCTTTCAGGAGCCACGTGGCGTCCCCGTTTGTTGCCCTGGGCTTCTTGATGGGGATGTGGGTTGAGTGGGGTGACGGATGGGAGAACACAGACAGCAGCCTAGCTGTCCCGCAGGGCCATGCCGCGCCCCTGAGCCACGTGGTCCCCTCAGAGCTGATGACACCAAGGCCCCAGGTGTCTCTTCCCATGCGACCTGTGCGTCATCTCGTGTATCTGTGTGTCTGGCCAGGCCACTGGGACGCGTTTCCCCTCCATTCATCTCTTTCTCCGCAGACACGGGGTGCACGGGGCCCGAGAGGCCTCCCCTCCACGCCCTCTGGTTCAGACCGTCTCTGCACCAGAAGCCACGCAGGGCACACTCAGCTTCAGGCATCGCTGGGCCCAGCCGCCCCCTCTCCGCAGCTCTTCATCCAGGCCCCTTCCGGGAGGCTCCTCGCTGAGCAGGGCCGGGGACTGGAGGGCCCCACGTGCTGACAGGCTACAGAACTCTAGTTATCGTCGGTGGTTAGACCTGAAGCTGCTCCTCCCTGGAAGGGACAGAGCAGAGCACCCCAGGGTCCAGGTGGCCAGCGTTCAGTCCCCGTGGCAGCGCCGGCCATCCCTGAAGTCACAGCCTAAGGCCGGGGCATCGAGAGGTCTCCCCTGCCCGCCGGTGGTCCTGTCCCCTGCCTGCTTCCCCTCGCCCGCACCCGTCTGTGTCCTGTCCGTGCTGTATCGCACTTGCCCTGGCGGCCTGGAGATTCCGCCTTGCCTGGGGCCCCTCACCCACGATGCCCGCACCACGTCCGCCCCGATCCGTACACGGGCGACGCTGAAGAGACCTTCAGTGACGTGCGGATATGTGACCTGGGGTTGATTAAATCCCTGGCAGCTGCTTTACGGAGAAAGTTTGCTAATTCGTGATTAATTTCACTTCTTGACATTTGCATTTCATTTGATGGACCATTATTAATGAAGGGGTGATTGAGTGTTAATGTGATTGGAATCTGAATTCATGCATTTTGATAACTTACTCTTTTCATCAGCCCACGACAACAGGATCAAACGGGTGGACCTAAGGTTCTGAAACAGTGGAATTCAAAAAGAAAAGCCCGTTTTACCTTCAAATGCACTTAAACCTCTCAGGGAAAAACTGGCTTGTCCCAGTGCAATAGTTTTCCCTAGTGCTGACACGTGGGTGGGTTTTCTAGCTCTTTCCAAGGAAGCCGTGTTTTTGTAAATCCAGAAGCCCGTGCTTGGGTGCTGCGAACAGCAGCCGTGCGGGTCGGTAGCTGGTGAGGCTGTAATTCAGTCTTGAGCCCAAACTCAGAGGTGCAGCTGCTCATCCGGCCTTGTACTAGAGGCGCCTCACCTGAGTGACATCTTCAGTCCATCACCACAGCTGCCCTGCACACGGCATGTAAGGAGCCGGAGAGCACGGCATCACTGCTCTGAGCTGCTGCTGGTCAGTAAAACATCTGGTTTCTGTTTCATTGCAGACAGATGGAAGCCACCCAGGAAGGAATTCAGATAATAATCCTGGATGAGTTGAATCAAGTCTGCGGATGATTTCAGTAAGGCACTGAGCACCGCAGAGTCTGCATACCTATGTAGAGTCGTACAAAGTGGACTGATAGTGGACTGATAGATGGATGGCTTGCAAAACTTCCTTTGGTCAAATGCACTTCAAGTTTTAAATGATCTGATTTGAGCATTTTTACTAGTCAGCAGCTAGTGTAATTCAACTCAAAAATGCATTGGGTTTGTGTAAAGCTGTGTGAGATGTTACCCTGATGATAAATGGAAAATTAAGCCATGGATACTTTGTAATATGAGGACAGGTGTAGATTCTCAAAAATAGACGCTCGAGATCATGTTCTTATTGTCCATTAAGGTCTGTTACAATTCCTCAACAATAACCGCTTAAAACTGAGCAGCATTCAACTTCATGGCCTGGGACTTGGGTGACATGATGCCAGATCACAAATTAGGTTGTTACCGTCCTTTATCGAGTGATTTAAATAGGGTGGCGATTGCCTGAGCTGGACACAAAGCCCGCACCAGGGAAGTATTCACCAGACGCTGGGTCACCCAGGCTGAGCCGGGACCCACACAGAGCACCTGGAACTTGGCTTGCAACGGAGTCAAAACCACGCTCCGCGTCCTGCAGATCCACCACAGCAGACACTTAAAGGAGCTGGGCAGTGGATCCTGGCCAGGGAGAGCCTGTCAGTCAGCGCCCACTGCCCCCGCGTCGGGGGTCAGTGTGCTTGGGAGAGTTCACCTGCTCGGGACCGGATTGGAGGAGGGGGCAGGGAGGCGGCAAAGCACACAGAGGGTTTTAGGGCGTGGAGCGGCTCTGTGCGACGGACACACGTCGTTGGACATCTGCCGACGCCGACAGAGCGCACAGCCCCAAGGGTGACCCCAGTGCACACGTGGACTCGGGGCGATGGTGACATGTCAGCCTGATGCACCGGCTGTAGCAAACGCGCCGTCTGGAGCGGGGTCTGCGTGTGTGGATTCTGTACCCCGTCGTTTTGCTGTAACTGCTCTAAAAATACCACATCGTTTTTTAAAAATCATAATCGGATGATGTATAACCAAATCCTGGAATATCTGACTTCTGGAGATAGTGCAGCTGGAAGACACCAAGAGGAAGGTGAAGATACTCTGTCGTTCTGAAGGATGCTGCGTAGCTGCAAAATCGCAAGTCAGACTGTTTCTCTACTGCAGGAGAAGCGCCTGGAACTGTGGGAACGAGCTCCTCCAAGCAGTCATCGTCAGAGCCCGTCAGGACTTGCTGTCAGTGTCCGCTTGCCAGTGAACACCTGTTTCCCGCCCGGATGACGCGCGCTTTTACAGGACGACTCGGTGTGAGCATCAGTGGCCGCATCACCGGCCTCTCCAGCCGCGCGCGGCAGAGGCCGCGGCCCCGCGCACGCGCACGCGCACGCGCACAGATGGACGGGCGGCCGGCTGACCGCGAGGGAGGCCCCGCCGCAGGGCTGCTGAGACGGGTGGGGCCACCGGCGCCGGCGTGCGCGGGACACGGGGCAGGGTCTTTTCAACCCTATCATGGTGTGTGTTATTGATAGAATATTACTTTTGATTCTGTTGATACTGAGAAAAATTGGTAGAGTGAGCATATAATGGATGGTTAATAAAAGGAATTCATTTATCAGCTTGTGATAACTAAGCAGCGTTCTTTCACATTTCCTCTTGGATAGATTTGAATACTTTTGAATATATACATGGTAAATGTTGTGACTGTTTTCAGGCTAGACGGGGAAGATTGCATTCTGCTCGCTCACTGTTACGTTTCTGATAAATGCTGCCAAACAGCCTACATTTTCTGTATTTTTTTTTTACTCAAAACTGGTACAGTGTTCAGGGTCCTGCCTTGTTATACGTTACGCTTTCTGTGTATGTGTGTTGGGTGTGTAAGTTTGTTTAAAGTTTAATTGTGGTAAGGCACACATAAAGTAAAGCGTCCTGACCACGAGTGAGTACCGTTCGGCGGCACTGAGTCCACTCCCGTGGCGCAGCCGTCACCGCGTCGTTTCCAGCACCCGTCCGTCTCCCCAGACCGAGGCTCCGTTACACGCGCGCTCCCTATTTCCCCTGCCGGCCCGGCGCCCACCGTCCAGCTTCCGTCTCAGGTCCTGGTTGCTTTGGGGACCCCCGGAATCACGTCTGTGCTTTTGCATCTGGCTCGTCTCACTGGGCACGACGTCTTCGAGGTGCATCCGCGTGCAGTGCGCGTCAGTCCCTTCCTCTCGCCGGCGATGGCACCTGCTGTGCGCACAGACCGCGCCCTTTATCCGTCCGCCCCGCGCGACGCCGTGGCGCTCCTCCCGCTTGGCTGCGGGGACTGTGCCAGGAGCGTGGAGCGCGGGCATCTGTTAGAGACCCTGCCTTCCCTTCTTCTCTGGGTTTGCGCCCAGAAGCACCGTCGCAGGTTCTGACTCTAACTTTGCCTTCTGGTTTTGTGGGCTTGGTTTGGGTTGGTTTTGCCGTGTATGTGGCATAAGGAAGTTCCCGGCTGGTCCAGAGATGGAATCCTAGCCTCAGCTCTGGCAGTGCTGGACCTTCCACCTGCTGCACGGCAGCAGGACCCCTGCCTTCTGTTTTTAATGTCTCTTTTCCTTTTTTTTGTTTTTCCTTAAACTTTTCACTTGTAGTCTACAAGTGTCATCTTTTCTTCACATGTGCTTTCGTGTCCTTACGCTAATTGAGAAGGTTTTCATTTTGCATGTAGTTCTTACTGGGCAGTTTAAAGGCTGTAATACTGCAAATCCCCGTTTCCCGAGACGGCCCCTCGGCCTCTGAGTCGGTGTGAGGCGTGGCTCTCCTCCCTCAGCATTCAGTTTACAGGGTCGGGGCCCCTGGCTGGCTGCTGCTTCGTGCTTCACGTGTTCATCAGGTGTCATTTGAGTGAAGTGCTTCTCAGTGCAGACCAGACGGAGGAAGCACACTGCCTGTCGCCCTGTCCCCACCCCGTGACTGGGAGACAGCCGGGGCTGCAGCACCTCATTTACAGCGTCCGCTGCGCTGCCACAGCCTCATGGCTCCAGCCTCGTTCCCACCTTTAAGTGGCTTCAAGGCTCCCAGCCGTGTTTTCTTCCAGCTCCTCTGTTCTCTCCATGGCCGTGGCCCAGCCATGTGCCCGGGAGCGCCCTGGGCCCTGCAAGCTCCAGCTGCTTCGTAGCCGAAGGCCACGCTCTGCCCCGTGGAGAACTGAGTGTCGCTGCGAGCACGAGGCCGCTGGTCCTCCCCAAGAAATACATTCTGCCTGGTGTTGTCTCCTTGGCCTGGACGCCTGAGGAGACTCTTCTTCATTCTCCAAGATCCCGTTACTCATCCTCTGTCAGTGTCTGCTCAGCGTCTGGCACGCTCTTGTGCTCCCTTCTCTGTCACTTTGATTTAAATCTTTGCCTTTCTGACCTCGTCCACTTTTTTGGTCCTGACGTCATTTTGTCCTGCTCGCCGCCCTCTGTCTCCTCCTCGCCGCCCTCTCTTCCAGCAGTGACTTCACTTCTGCCGTGATCTGCCTGTCCCCTCCTGCTCCTGGGGGAGAGGGGCCAGCCGCTGCCCTCCTCACCTGCCCAGGCTCCCCCAAGCCTCCGAGGGGGGTTTTGAGCTCACAGGGCACAGGGCCCGTCTGCCGACTCCATGTTTCCATTTGTTTGACTTCTCCCTTCCCTCTTTTGTTAAATTGTATTTTGAATAGGCCCTCTTCCTTTTATGTTTCTTGTTAAATTCATCTTTTAATAAAGAGAGTTATTCTGGACCAGCTATTTACACAAGATACAAATGGGGCTCTTTGTGACCCAGGGCTTTGTGTGTGTGCGTCCATGTGTCCGTGTGTGTGAGCGTGTACACGTGTGTGCATGTGTACGTGTATGTATTGTACACATGTGCATTACGCACGGGTGTGTGTATGCCCTGCATGTGTGTGCATCTGTGCACATGTGTGCGTGTGGGGGGGTGCATGTGTTCGTGTGCTATGTACACGTGTGCGTGTGTGTACATTTGTGTGCTGTGTACACGTGTGCGTGTGTGTACATTTGTGTGCTGTGTACACGTGTGCGTGCGTGTGTTCACATTTGTGGGTGCATTATTTCCTGCCGTCTCCCCAGCTAACAGGATGAGGATAGCAGACCACTCAGTTGCTGACGTGTGGCCTCGTGCACATGCTGCTGTGGGCATCCTTAGCATATACCGCCTGACACACCCCAGAAGCTCAGGAAGTGTAGTTGGGGTTTGTTTCTTTGTGCAACATCTCCTGCTTCTCCAAGGGGCTGGCAAACATCTGCAGCTCCTGTGCCTCAGACCCTTGGTTCCACCTCACTCGGGAAACCGAGGGGCTGCCGGCGTGTTTAGCAGCCGGTGGCATCCCTCTCCGCCCCATCTGATCTTCCGGCCCTGGACGCCCCTTCGCGTGCACCGCGTTCGCGTGCGCTTCGTGGGAGAGAGTTTGCCTTCCGGGTCGTTCTTCCCTGGGGTAACTTTGTGGAGGAGAAGGTGACGGAGTCCTTGCTGCTGCCTGAAGGTGGACACGGGTATTGTGCTGTGCTTTTGTTAAGAGATAAAAAGACCTTCTATTATAGGACATTTCTTCTCTCGTTACCACCCAGCAGCAGCTGACTTGTGTTTTCGTTGTTAACTTTGGTGGGTGTGAGGCGTGCAAAGATTAGCAAGACCCAAAAGAACTGAAAGCAGGGACTTGCATCTGTTTCTGCTGCCGTGTTCACAGTTCACGACTTGCAGCAGCCAAGTGTGGACACAGCCCAAGGGTCCGTGCACAGTGACTGGATAAGAAGAGGTGGTGTAGACAACGGGGTAACAGCCTCACGGGAAGGGCACCCCGGCACGCCCCTCGCCTGAACCAGCCGCGGGCACGCCATGCTGAGTGAGACGGAAGGACAGGTGTGCGCGACTCCACCTGTACGCGGCTCCCCAGAGCGGTCAGGCTCACGAGGTAGACGGGGGTTGCCGGGAGGCAGGGAGAGCGAGGCTTTGTTATTTGCTGGGTGCCGAGTTTCAGCACGAAGTGACAGAGAGATTCTGAAGACGGGTGTTGGTGATGGTTGCACGACGCGACTGTACTTGTGCCACAGAGCTGTACACTTTAGGGAAGACTGAGATGGACAGTTTTCTGTTGTTTGTATTTTCACATAATTAAAAGCAAGTAAACAAAATAAGTAAATAAGACACAGGCCCAGCCCTGAAGGAGCCGCAGAGGCTGCGGTTGAGCCCCTCTGGGGACAGACCCTGCTCTCTGCCAGGTTTACGCAGTTTGAGCTGCCACGTGCCCTCTCCGGGCCCAGCCCCTCCGTCCCCCGCGTATCTCAGGGTCCCGACGACTCTGTGGTGTTAGGACTTTGCTGAACGTTGCTCCTAAAGAGACCGTAAATTCAGCAGCGGCGTTATCGCACGGCCCAGGCTTCCGCACCCACAGGTTCCCCGTAAGTGCAGACGGCCCTGTGTACACAGGTACACACTGAGTGGGAAGTGACGGGGTTTCGGGGTGCCCAGTGGCCGGAGCTGGCTTCCCGGCCTTGACCTCGGAGGCACCGGCCGCGCTGGCCTCGCGCCCCGCCAGCACCGCCGTGAACGAGGGGCCTGCATTTCTCTCATCACATGGCCAGCTCTGGAGAGGCCTTAACCCAGGGTGGTGAAGGTCAAGTTAGAGCTGCTTAATTTTCGAAGGAATCCAGCCCTTGGCTTCACTGTGAAGACAGCTGACCGGGGCTTTGAAATACCGAGACGGACAGAGCACCAGGAGCCCATAAACATGTCAGAGAGATGGCGTAAAACCCTGCTTTATGACCTGGACGCGCGGAGCTGGAGGGAAGGGTGAGTCTGGGAGCTGGCTTCAAAACGAACAGGCTTGGACTAACTTCCATCACTTTCTGGCCCACATACTTGGCTCTTGCTTTAGGCTTTATTTCTGTTCCACTCACCCGTCCCCAAAAGGCTCTTTTCTCTGATCACAAATAGATTCTTACTAGCATTTTTGAGAAGAAAAAGGAGAAGAGGAGAGGAGAGGGGTTGGGTGGCCTGCAGCAGTCTGGTTCTGCTTGAGGTGGCCAATCCTCACGGGAATTTAAAATACATGGTTAACATTTGGAAAGTGAAGGAAATAAAAAGCAGAGCCCCGGCTCGCGCCCCTCGGTGTCGGCTGGGCCGCGTGGCTGCCCTCTGGGAAGCATGTCCCATAAACCCAAGAGCTTCCGCTTACAGGAGTGTGGAAGGTGAAGGCAGTGAAGACCCAGCCCAGCCCCTCCACCGCCCAGGCCGGGCCCGGCACTCAGCACCGCCTCCTGCCACGCCGGCCGCGCCCGCTTCCCGCTCTGCCTCCGGCAAGCGGTGGACCTGCTGCTGCCCCGGTCGCTCCCGGCCACGGTGTTCGGGCCGCAAGGCGCGGCCCTCTGACAGCTCCTCTGGACCGTGCTGGGGTTTCATGTGTCTAAACGCAGCAGCACCTGAAAGAACCTGGAAAGAGCAAAGTGTCCTAAGGAGACGAGGCGTGAAGGGCGTCGGAGCCTTTCCGTCAGGACAAAGCAGTGCTGTCCCTCAAGGCACAGCTTCTCAGAATCCCGGTGTCAGGTCCCAGCCCGCCTGGAGGACTTCAGGTCTGGCCTCGCCTCAGCTTCTCGGCCTCTTCTCCTACACTCCGACCTCCCAGACCGTCCTCTGACCACCCCGGGACCCGCGTGCCTTTGCTGTGCAGCCCCCAGGCCCGAGCCCCTTCCCGTGATCGCTTCCTTACATCTCAGGGCCTGCCTGTTTGTCGCCTGCCCTGCCAGGAGAATCACACAGACCTGGTGGCTTAAAACTAGCCCCTCATTGGTTCTTCCTCCTCCAGGTCAGAGGTCCAGGCGGCTTGGCCGGCTCTCTGCCTGGGGTCTCACAAGGCCAGAATCTAAGTGTCAGCCCGGCCGGGCTCCTGTCTAGAGGCCTTGGGACATCCCGCCTTTGAGCACAGAGGTTGTCGGCTGTGGTGGTTGATTTCATGTGTGAACTTGGCCAAGCTGCTCTGTCCAGGCACCTGGTCCGACAGTATTCTGAGTGTTCTGTGCTTGGGGTGAGATGCTCGTGAACAGTTGCTCTCCAGTGTGGTGGGCCTCGTCCCATCAGTCGAGGGCCCGAATAGAGCCAAGGCTGACCTCTGACCTCCCCTGAGCAGGGAGGACCCTCCGCAGCAGACAGCCTTGGACTCCACCTGCTCCGCTGGCTCCCTGGGACTCTGGGCTGCCTGCCCCCCGCCAGCCCCAATTCCTGCACGACCCACAGACACACATCCCAGCGGTTTTTCCTCTGGAGAACCTGACCGCTTGTGGGCAGAATCATCTTTGTGCGTCTGAGGTCCTTGTTTCCTTGCCGACTGAGGCTTGGGGTCACTCTCTCTTCTAGAGGCCACCCACAGCCCTCGGCACGGGCCCCCTCGCCGTCCAAGCCAGGAAGGACAGCTCAGGTCCTGTGTCAGTGGAGTGCCTCCCCAGCCAGGGTGGCGCGGTCACTGCCGCTGCTCTCCTCTGCTCCTCCTGGCTGGCGACGGGCCCGGTGATTCTGTGGCCTGCCCTGAAAGTGCTCCAGGTTGGGCCTTCCCCCCAAGCCTCATGGTGCTTGAACCCTCCGGGGCGTTTGTGTTTTGCTCATTTTATTGGACAAGTTTCCAGCTTTAGTAACTACAGGCAATGGGTACAGTTCTTGTGTCTTTCACCTCAATGCGAATGTTCTGAGAAAATCCACATAGATGGAGTCTCCAGCCGTATTCGAGAGGAAGAAAAACCAGCTGCATGGTTAACTAATCCAACTAGGAACCATGAGGTTGTGGGTTCAATCCCAGGCTTCGCTCAGTGGGTTAAGGATCTGGCGTTGCCGTGAGTTGTGGTGTAGGTTGCAGACATGGCTTGGATCTGGTGTTGCTGTGGCTGTGGTGTAGCTGTGGCCAGCAGCTGTGGCTCCAATTAGACCCCTAGCCTGGGAACTTCCATATGTCGTGGGTGCAGCCCTAAAAAGCAAAAAAAACAAAACAAAACAAAAAAAAACCCAGCTGCAAACAAGCAAGCTTTTGTGTAAATTGCAGATAGTTCTTCAACTGACACTTTAAAACAAAAATCTTATAAAAGCACATTTTAAGGTAGAGAAAGAATGAATTCTCACATAAAAAAAAAGAAACTACATTTTTACCTACATCTCACTAAACCTTAGTGAATTATGGTTCCTTTGGGTGATGCTACTAACTAATCCCTGATGGGAAGAAGAAACAGGTGTATCTGTGTGTGTGCGTTTATGTCTGTGTGTCCGTGGGTACATGTGTTTCCACGTATGTGTTTGTGTCCATGTGTGTTTATGTGCATGTTTGTGTCTCTGAGAATGTATGTCTGTGTGGACATGCGTGTGCATGAGTGTGAGTGTGTTTGCACACCCCTGCTCTCGGGCTGTGTCCCCCGCAGCTGCCCAGGCTGCCGGGCCTCCCTTCCTGAGTGAAGGGCAGTGGTTGTGAAGGTGGGTTCGGGGCTGTCGTGGAGATGGGTACGGCGGTTTGTGCAAACTCACTTCGGGATCAGAACCCTGGCAGAGTGATGCTCTGGGGATCCGACGTGAAATCCTTTTCCAGCCGCCAGCTTGTCTCCAGTTCCTCTGGAAAAGGGTGGATTCCCAAGTCCTGGGACCGAGGACAGGAAGGCGGGACCCCGGAAGCACGTGGGGAGCCAAGTGTTTCCCTGCAGTCGCTTGCAGCCTAGACCCCCAGCGCCCCGTGCACCCCCAGCCTGATACGCTGCGGCCCTGGACGTGCGGGAGAAAACAGCGCCACTGAGCCTCCCAGCACCGAGGGCTCTGCGCTCCGGGCGGAGCCGCCCGGACCCGCCCCCAGGGAGAGAGGCTTCCTTGGGGCAGTAGGCGTTGACATGGGCCAGCTGGCGAGGCCACACTCGCAGCCGTGTAATGGGGACAGTCTGTGGGGCAAGGTCTCCTGGGCAGGAAAGGAAGCACCCCTCGGCCGTGTCCGGTTTTCAGCCCTCTGTGCACGGGACCGCGGCGTGGGCCGTGCCTACCCTCAGCGTGCCTCCAGCGGCCTTCGAAACTTGGAGGAAATGAAAGCAAATCAGGAAATAGTGCACGTTTAAGGGCCTTGCCAGTTAGACGGTTCAGATGGGACCTGAGCGGGGCCCCACAGGAGCGTGGAGGACACGAGGCCACAGCCCGGCAGCTCCAGAGGGCGTCTGCCTGGGCACCACCCCTCGCGCCCAGGTCTACCTGAAGACCCACGTGCCTGCCCGTCACAGGTGCCTGGGACCCGACCTGTGGAGGTCGCTGTTCAGCTTCTAATCTGTAAAACTTGGTCTGCAGTGGTGACCCAGCCAGGGTCCCTGTGACGCATAAGCTGAAGAGACAAATTCGGGCTTCTCCCCAAGTGCTGGAAATGCACGTGCCAGCTCGGGACTGCCAGGGCGAAGGTCTGCCTTCAGTGGGTTTTCCAGGACTTAGAACTGCTCCTGGCAGCCAGCAAGGCCGGATGCACCAGAGGGAAAAGAAAATAAACCCCATCTTCTCTACGACTCCTCGGAAAGTCCTCCCAAGCCAGGGGGAACAATGCTGGTGACACCGAGTAGACACTGAGTAGAAGGGCAAAGCAAAAGGGAGCCTGTGTGGCTAGTTTTTCTTCTCCAGACCCCACGCCAGGTGAGATCTGGAGAGAGCTCCCACGGTGTGTGGACTTGTGGCCCCTGGCTGACAGCGGGCCGCTGCTTTGCATGCCTTCTAGATGCCCAGAGGACGGCAGGGCGCTCTGCGGTGCTGGGCTCGGGCCACCACCGACCCTCGCCTCATCGTGTGGACCCTCTGGTCACCAGCAGGAATTGCGACGGGTCTGAGCTCTCCTCTGCTGCAGGCCAAGGTGCAACCTCGTGGGCAACTCCTGGGTCAGAGAAGTTGCCAGAGTGTCAGCATCTGGGGTGCCAGCCCCGTCTGAGGCCCGGTCCCCACAAGGTGACGCAGAGAAGGCCAGGTGACATGCGCTCACATAGAAACTTGGAGCATAGGACGCCTGGATCCTGAAGAGGAGCTGAAAACCCAGCTGCCTTCCCTACAGCCCCTCGAGTGAGGCTGTTCAGGGCACCGATGTCCTGGGGAAGGTGGCGTGGGGAACAGCCATGCCTCGGCGCGTGGGCGCACAGAAACGTGCGGGGGCGGTGCGCGTTCTCAGAGCAGCGGTGCTCAGGGGCCGGGGCGTCCTCGCCACGTGGTGACCTTGGCCGGACACCCCAGCGCCCTGGTCATGCTCACACCGGAGTCTCCCCTTCGTGCCTTTAAGAACAGCTTTGTGTCTCCTTAGCCTTCTAAAAACGCGGATCCCTGTACCAGTCTGGTCAGAACCCTCTTCCAAATGAAACAGCCAAGAGAATGAGAAAGAGTAAGATATCTAGGAAGACGAAGGCACTATTGATACTGTTATCGAAGGCCACTTGTCAAACATCTTCAGAAATATAAAGAAAATGAAAGCTCTGTTTGGTATTTTTTTAAGATGTGCTTTGAATGTTAAACGAAAGAAAGCGGCAGTGGATCTGATCGATATAACTGCAGAGCAATCTCTGGCACAGTGACACTCAGAGGTCTGTGTGGCTCCCCGAGTTCAGCGACAGCGCCGGAGTGCAGGCAAACCACTCCGTTTGGGCCCCGAACACGCAGGTGGGCAGGGAGCAGAGGCCCTGTGGAGCAGGGCGACCTCAGGTCTGAGGCAGCGTGGGTCGCGGGGCAGCCTGTGATGTGTGGGGACCACAGGCCACTAAGAGGTGCTGAGTGGAGAGCGGGAGACCAGAAGGCAGCCGCCCAGATCCTTGGACGGACAAGGAGGCCACTCGGACCTTCAGCCCCCAATGGCTGGGCCCTCTAGAATTCAGAAAGACTTCTTTACTGGCTGGGGGACAGCAGCTGCCCCCGAAGCCCCCTCAGCGACCCCTAGCTCCCAAATGACCCTGCTCCGCCCACCTCCTTCCCAGCCCGGGAACCCTGGCGTGTCTGGTGGGGCTGGAAGCAGCCACGCCTCACTTGCTGCGTGTTCTAACTTCCTGCTCTGTGGACAGGGTGTGGCCAGCAGGCAGCCCGTGGAGACAGACCCAAGTGCCCAGGACTCAGAGGTGCTGCCCATCAGGCCCTTGGCTGCGGTCCGAGGAGGAACCGGGCAGTGAAACACTTGGGAGTGTCCAGACCCCGCCCAGCTGCTGGCAGCCGAGGCCAGGAGGACACCTCCCCACCAGAGCCTCAGCGTCTCTTCGCGGTGCGGCCCCAGGACCACCCGCCAGGTTACGCTCCTTGACTCAACCGTGCGCGGGGTCGCAGTAGCTTCTCAGAATCTGTGTGAGGCTCTCGGGCCTTCAGACTCGCACCGGTTCTGCTGCACCGGCTCCCAGACCGCAGCCTCCGTGGTCATCCGAGCAGTTCCTGTGGGGAATGTCCTCGGGTGTAAACATAGCTGCGGCCTGTTCCCGTGGAGATCCCTGACTTACACAGTTCTGCGATGTGGGAAAACGCTGAGTGCAAATATCCCATTTTAGTCAGCATCAATGGAATATTTTATATTTCTTCCAGATAGGACTCTGAGGTTCTTTGCCTTTTCATTTTGGAATAACCAGGTCTCGTACAGTGCCTGGCATACAGTAGATGGTCAATAAATTATCAAGTTTTTTTTTTTTTTTTTTTTTTTTTTAGAAATAAGCTTTGTGGACTTACAGAGTTAATAAGGAAGTTCAAGGTGCTGGTTAGGTATCTCAGTTATGATTAGACACCATCAGTGCAAAGAGCGCTGAGAACCAGGTGCCCAGTACAGAAAAGCCTAAAGGCGGTGGGTACTGGCAGGGTGGGGAGAGGGCTTGGAGAAGACGGCCTCCCCTGGGACCAGGAGCCCCTGAGTACCTGTGCTCAATGTGAGCTTCTCTCTTCAGACGCACGGAATGGTTTGCATACATTAAGTCATTAGAGAGTTAAGATTAGTGCAGAGATAGGAGAACAGACAAGAGGAATAAAAACCTGTTTTTGAATCCATAGACCCAGAGCAACTGTCAGAGCGAAGCTGCGTGGACTCTTCAGAAGGTTACTTTGCCAGCAGGATCGTGTCTGAAGGTGCAGGACCCGGTGAGCTGGACACTGGCCAGGTGCTCCATGCCCTGATGGACAGGGTTGGGGCTCGGGGGCGGGTGGGGGACACTCCGGGGGCTGCCCCCTGCTCGGGCGGGTGGCCTGCCTTGGGGTGCCTACCTGCAGGTGGACCAGGGGTCTCCCAGGTGACTCCGGAAAAAGCAGCGCTTATCTCGCTCTGTCCTGAGCTGCGCGTTCAGCGTATTTTCTCATTTAATGCTCCCTGTCCCCGGGTGAGGCAACAGACTTCAAAGATAAAGCAGAGAATCAGGTCACCTGAGCCCAGGTTGTCCTCTCTCTCTGTCACCTCCTGTCCCAAACAAGATCACTGGTTTGAGTTGAAGGAGGTACCGACTGAATGTCTGTGTCCCCCAAGGCCACCCCCAGGGTGATGGTGTCAGGAGCAGGGCCTGTGGGAGGTGATGCGGCCATGAGGGTGGGCCCCAGGACGGGGCGGTGTCCTTACGGGGAGACCCCGTCCACGAACCAGGAGGCAGGCAGGCCCTCCCCAGATGCCCCAGCTCTCAGATCTTGGACGTCCAGCCCCCAGAACGGGGGCGCACAGGTGCCTGCTGTGTGTAGACCCAGCCCAGAGGCCTGGGGCAAGGTTACCGGCATGTAAGGAGGCTGTAAATATGAACGACACATGACAGGAGGCGGTCTGGGGGCTGCCTAAACAGTTCTGCAGATATGTGCGGCTACGGGACAATGTGATGGCGTCGTGGCACAAATCAGCGTTTCAGCCTTCACTGATTTTTTCACCCTGTTGAAAAGTTGGTGTTGTTGGTTTCTTCTTGTCCACCAGCCTCTCCTGAAATCAGTGTACCCACACATGTGCCCGAGCCCTGTTGGTTCAGAGCAGGTTCTCACAAAGCTGTACACGCACGAGGCTGGGGCTGGGGCGTGTGACCCCTTCCTAAGGACACCTTTTCTCTTCAGGGCGTGAGGCAAGCTCGAACCACAGGTTAGCATCTCTATTTTACGTTATTTAAGGTAATCTTCTCTAATTAACACAATCAGAGGAAAATAATATACTTTGGAGGCCAAAAAAGTGGCATATCTTAGATCAAAGATTTTTCCTGGTGATTGTGTTTGATTATCCTTAAAAGCATGCATCATAAGAGTTTCTAGATTGCAGTAATTTGATTCTCGACTTTATTTACTTTGTATAGTACTTACTCTAAGATTTAAATCATAAGGCGACAGGGTCTCCTTTCATGATGTTTATAATGTTGTAACCCAGAGGGCAGCTCTATAAACTATACATTTTCTTAATGTTGATGAACAGAGTTATTTCTCAACCTGCAATTACTTTTTTATGAACAACTTCTTTGAGCGCAGAGCCTGCCCCTGGCTGCCCCCTGTGTTTCTGGTGCCTCCCTGCCATCTGTGGGAGAGTGAGAAGAAAAAGCCTAGCTCTGCGCCTCCGATGCCCATGTGCCTGTGTGTGTGTGTGTGTACATATTTGTGTGTGCGCGCGTGCACGCTGTGAAGAACTGCAGACCCCAGGAGAGTTAGGACTTGCATGACGTGGGGTCCTGTCACGTGAGGCCCCACACGGCCTCCACTGGCCTTTCAGAGAAGCTGCCTGCCTTGCTGGATCTCCCCTCTTCGGGCGCAGCGGCACACAGCAGATGTGCTGACACCGCATGGTGACACACACTAAGTGCAGAGTGGGCCCGGCTGGGGGATCAGGGTGCCGTCGGGGCTGGTTCTGGTGACGCCCGCCCGCCCGGCAGATTGCACCGTCTCGCCGAGCCCCCCCAGGGTGCAGAGCCAGCTCTGGGGTCCCTTCCTCCTCTTCTAAGCTTTTGGGATCAGGGCCCCACGCTCACGGCCTCATTGAACCTTAGTAACCACCCTAGAGACCCTGCCTCCAGATCCATCACAGGAGGCTCAACGTGCAGATTCAAGGGGACACAATTCAGTCCCTAATGGGGACCTGCGGGGACTCTGCCAGCCACCCGTGAACCTGTGTCTCCAGTGGTCCCACCTCCAATCTTTCTGTGACCCTAAGACCTCTTCCCCCAAAGGAAACTTGGAAGCTCACGGGAAAACCCTAAATGTAACATTACCAAGTGATGGCTCCTTTTAAAGGAGGAGGGAGTTGGCCCTCGCTGAGGGCCGCACCCTAAAGACAGAGGGACTGGAGAGCCCAGGCTGGAGCTGCCTCTGCCTTGAGCCCCAGCCAGCCGGGCTGGGAGAGACGCCGTCCCCGCGTCCCGGTCCACCCTCTGCAGTGCCGGGGCCCAGAGGCGCCGTGATGCGGGCTCCTGGGGGCCCGGCCATTTCACAGGAAAGAAAACTCAGAGAATGTGAAGGTGGGTTGTAACTAGGACAGCGTGGGAGGCCTGCGGGCGGCCCAGTGCGCCGTCCGGGAGCCAGTGTCCGGAGCTCACCCCGGCTGCTCACTGGGCGACGTGGATCAGGACAGCCCTGCAGACGGAAAGACTCGGAGCAGCACAGCACAGGCTTTTCTGGAAGGAAACGGGCAGGACCTTGAGAAGCTCCTGGGCTTGGCCTCATGTTCAACAGCCAGCCTGACCCTTGCAGCTGCCTCGTCCGCGTTTTGCCCACGTCCCTGTCATGACAAGACGTGAACGCTTTCTTCGGACACAGAGACCCAGTCTCCACTTGGGACCGGGGTCCTGTTCAGGGGGACAGTGAACACTGAGGCGACGGCAGCCGGCCAGCGAGGGCCTGTTGGACACTGACAGCGCTGGACTCGGGTCAGCGCCCTTGCAGGGCCGCTGTGTCAGCGCGGTGCGTCCCAGTGCTTGCTGAGAGCGCGCGGGAAAGAGCGAGGTCTGGGCAAAGTCTACCGCAGGGGAGCCTCGGCTTTGGAAGCCATGCCCGTCCTCGACCCTGAACCAGGAACACGTTTTCTGTCACGGGATAGGTCTTGACAAGGTCAGCCGCATGAGGCTCACAGCTTTGCAGCATCGGACGCAGGAGCGACCACGACAAAGCAGGACGTCTTCTTCCTCCGTGCGGGACCAGGCATAGCAGGGGCAGCGCAGACCCTCGGAGCCAGCCCTTGCCCCCAAGAGCAGTGGGACTGCCCCCAGAGGCCACCGCCGCACGCTTGTCTGGAAGGACAGCGAGGGGAGGCGCTTGGGTGAAAGCTGGGCTGCAGTGGAGGTGGGGCTGGGGCGGCAGAGGCGGGGCCTGGGCTGCAGTGGAGGCGGGGCCGGGGCAGCAGAGGCGGGGCCTGGGCTGCAGTGGAGGCGGGGCCGGGGCAGCAGAGGCGGGGCCTGGGCTGCAGTGGAGGCGGGGCCGGGGCGGCAGAGGCGGGGCCTGGGCTGCAGTGGAGGCGGGGCCGGGGCTGCAGAGGCGGGGCCGAGGCGGGAGAGGCGGGGCCGGGGCGGCAGAGGCGGGGCCGGGTCGGGAGGCCCGTGGAGGAAAACCTTTCTCTCGGACGTGGCACGAGCTGTGACATGAGTGTCCTGTGCTGTGTAAGGCCATGAAGGCCGGCTCCGTGCCTGCGGCTGGGAGGAGGCGGAGGGCGGGGCTGCGGTGGACGGAGAGGGCACAGGTCTTCCCGAGACGCTGGCCTGCGCCGCTCGTGCGTCTGTGGCCTCGACGTCCCTCTGCTCCCTCAGCGGCGCAGAGGAAAGCAGGGCGGGTCAGCGACAGCTGGGTCCCCACCGTCGCAGGAGGGTCCGCACACGGCCCGAGAGGTTTACGGACAGCGTCTGCCTCGGGTCGGGCTCACGCGGAGACCTGGGCTCGTGCTCGAGTTGCATGTGTCCAGCGCTTCTTCCCCAGGGTCTGTTTCTTTTTCAGCAAGTCTTAAGTGTCCTCGTTCATCTTTGGCTATTCAGAGTTCCCCTTGTGGCTCAATGGGTTAAGACACTGACTAGTATCGACGAGGACTTGTGTTTGATCCCTGACCTCGCTCAGCGGGTTGAGGATCTAGCGTTGCCCCGAGCTATGGGTGTAGGTGCAGACGCTGCTCCGATCCTGGCGTGGCTGTGGCTGTGGTGCAGGCGACGGCTGTAGCTCCAATTAGACCCTAGCCTGGGAACCTCCATATACAGTGGGTATGGCCCTAAAAAGACAAAGTAAAACTTTGGCTTTTCTTTCAAAGGAGTTGTAACATTGCCTCTTTGTTTTTTCTGACATTTCCAGTAGGTGTGACACCAGACTTGAAAGAAGTGAGGAGCCGTCATGGCCCGTCTTAGGGAGGGAGGGGTGCCTCCCGTGCTGGGCTCCCAGTTCAGGGAGAAGGTGTCCGCCCTCTTCAGCCTGGAAGAGCTCCCCACGCCCTCTGCAGACGGCAGTGCGGTCCCTAGGCCACTGGGTGGTTCTGACCAGTCCTTGCGGCCGTCCTGGGGGCCAGCAGTCGCGGGCAGCGCAGCACTTTCTCCTGGTCTCGCCGTGGCGGTCGCCTGGCCTGCACTGCCGGCTTCTTGACCAGAAACTGCCTTCCTCTTACTGCGTGGCATTCACACCCGAATTTCCCCTCTATTGTCTACAGCCTAGTAGGTCCTTAGGGCACTGTTTTTTTTCATATAACAGAGAATGTGACTAAAGCTATTTGACTTTCTTCTTAGAAAAACATGGCTAGAGACACATGCAAAAAAAAAAAAAAATTGCGGCTAATTTTAGGTCAGAGTTCATTGAAGCTTGAGTCATTCTTGAGATTAACAGGTTGAACCAAGGTGAGCAAATAAATTCCAAGCCCCGCAAAACCAGGAGGAACATTTTTGCTGAGGAGTTTTTGTGGACTGACGGAGTATAATAAACTTCTCTGGTTGGGCTCATTAATGTCCCCTGTTCCCAGTTTACCCGGGACGGGTCAGGACCTCCCCGCTGCCCACAGTCGCGGCCCTGAGCAACGTGGATTCAGTGCAGAGCTGCTGAAATGTTGAGCGTGGTTGCTGAGTGTGTGTTTGCTCCTTATTATATTATTACGTAGCATTTCCTGTGCGTCGGATCTGGTTGGCACCCTGGGGACAGTGCCTGCTGGATTTGCAGCCACTGTCCGGTACCATCTGATGACACGGGTTGCAGAAGCAGCCTGTGTATTCTGTCTTCTGCTGCCAAATGTCCTTATGACCACAGAGTTTTAGGTCTTTTATGTCCTTGAAGTACTGTCAGGTTGGGGGACAAAAAGACCCTGTGGGGAAAGTGGAGTGGTGGCGGGCTGGGGAGTGAAGGTTTCCTCCGCCCTAAGAAAGAAGCCGTTGGTAACGTTCTAGCCCAGTCCTTACCTGTCAGCTGCATCCTGACAGAGCTGAGGACTTTGTGTGCTTTTAGGAAAAGAGTTTCAGCCTGTAGCTTCAGTTAATAATATATTTGTTTGTAATAAAACTCATCTTCCTAGGATATTATCTTATATTTTGCTCTGTTTGGCTTCTTAATCTTTTGTTTGAGCGGAAGGTGGGGGAGGCGTTCCTTAGCACAGAGAGTGGGGCAGATCATCAGCCGTGTTCCTGGAGCTGCAGTCATCTGACGGACCTGACTTTTGTGGGTGCGCGCTCGTTCCGAGCTCATCTTCTTGCATGACTGCCATGTGGATAATGCCAGGTTTTTGTCTGACTCCGCGGTCGCAGCGTCTCTGGGTCTTCACTGCGGTCAAAGATTTCTGGATGTTCCACTGTTACTGCCGCAAACAGACTTGGAGCGCAGCACAGTGGACGCTTTTCAAAAGGGAAGAAATGTGGGAGATTTCATTTCACACACTTCTTAGTGCTCCTTTCAGGAAATGGAGTCCACCCAGGTGACAGGAGTTCAAGGAAAGGAAACTTGTCCGAGAAGGTGGAGGGGTCTGGGAAGCGGAAGGGAGCGGGGCCCTGAAGTGCGTGCGTCCTGGGGCCCTTGCAGCCTCCATCTCCCTTCGGTGACACGTGGTCACTGCAGGAAAGGAGAGTCACACCCAGGCCGTTCACCTGGGATCCTGCGCAGAGCGAAGCCGGAGGGCGGTGTGGACGCTGGCCCTGCAGCGGGGATCCCCTGCAGGGGAGACCTGCACACACTGGCCCTGCGGCCAGGAGGCTCCGGGCCGGGCCGTGTGTCAGCTGGGCCTCTGCCGCCCCCCAGCGTCCGCCCGCGGCAGGTTAACGGAGGCCGGGCCACAGGTCCTGGTCAGCGCCGCTGGGCTGCCGGGCGAGGGCTGGACGTCCCGGGACGCGGGGGCTCCTGAGCCACCTGCCCGCAGCCTCTGCGTCTCCCTTCTCCTAACACGTTTCCTTCTTGGTAAAACCAGATGAAATGAACCGCAAAATGCAGCCTTCAAGGTGAGAGGCTCCAAATGAAACCCTTGAAAGAAAGCGTGAGGATAACGGCTCTTTCTTTCCACGGGCCCCTCGGGGGCTGGGAGCTCCTGGCGTGAAGGCCCGGACGCCTGCCACCGGGCGCCTGCGTGGGGTCCGACCTGCAGTGCCCCTCCTCCGTGGGTGCAAATGAGCAGCGCAGGCCCCCAGGACTGCAGACCCCGTGCTGCTGTCGCCGCTGTCCCCGTGCTGGCCGGGATGGATCTTGGAAAAGCACCAGTAAGTCAGCACCGCAGAGGCCACGCTGGATCGCAGCCGCATGCACACGGCTCCCTGAACGAGGGGACGTGAGGGAAGCAAGGACGGGCACCCGTCGCCTTTAGCGCCAGCCCTCCTCCCAGCACCACCTGCCACCCTTGTTTCAACGTCCTAGGTCAGTCTTGGACTGTTTTGGCAGACGTTTCCCCAAAATCACAATTAAAGTCTCCCTTCAGGTATGTTTACAAAAGTTTCCTTTCTCCAGCTGTTTTTCCCTCCAGTTACCGACTTCCTGATTCAAGGAACATTTCTTTCAGGAGGCGTGAAAAATACCGGAGGGATGTGGCGTTGCTCCTCCTCCCCCACTGCTCTGATGGGCAAACAGCAGCCAGTAAGTGTCGCGGAAAAGCCAGCACCGCGCCCAAACCACGGGGCACCTGGGAGAGGCTCTTGGAGCAGTTCACAAAATAACGGTCAAGTGTACGTGGCCAAGTGCCAACATGTGGCCGTACATTTCATGCAGGAAATAGCAGTTAGTTTAGACACAGAAACTAAGAAGCTCTTTGAAGCCCCGTTGATTCCTGCTTTGGCAAAGTAACACCTGCAAACATGCGTGTCATCTGCCTGCGTGTGAATGAAGTTCGGTTTAGAGAGGAGGTTTCAGTGAGTGTGTGTCTGTGTGGATCGGAGCAGAAGGGGCTGCCTCCTGCTATAGGGGGATCGAATCATGTTTTCAACAATAAACAACTGAGGAAAAACCGAGACAGTGGTCATCTTAGGCTAACAAAAACTGAAGTGTCAGACTCTGTTTTCTACTGTGATAAGGATAAAAAGCTGGAGATAGGAAGTGCTGCAGTATTTTCATTAATTGGGAGCCCTTTAGTACCCAAAGGTTAACTCTATTGAATTTTAATCACCTAAGATTCAATTCTCATTATAGTCTTTCTCCAAACCAGTCTCCTGAGTATGATTTTGTGAAACAGTTCGCAATTCACCAAAACACTCTGCACAAAATCCAATCTCTTGTTAATGCAAGTGCCTGAAACGAATTATCCATGATGGAGAGAGAGGGCCGAGCAAGGCGCTATGTCCTCTGACCCACGGAGAGGGCACAGGCGCCTCGCTCAGCCTGCCGCCCGGGAGGGTGGGGCCTCGCCTCCGTCCCTGCGCAGGTGCGGTTCAGCTCCTCACCGGAGTCCCCCCACTTTGTGACTCCCTCTTGGAATGTATCCCCCTCAATGATCACAACTTGAGGGGTCCCGTAGGCTGTTTGTGGTGCAGGAAATGCGCCTTCGGTTAGAACGGCCGTGGCAGCGTCCCGCGTCGCTCAGGGCTAACTTTAATATTCAAGGACAGATGAAGATACTCTAACAGGCAAACTGTCACTCACAAGTTCTGTCCGCGGAGATGGCAGGAAGGAGGATGAAGTCTGGTTGTGGAACGCAGCGCTCCCCAGCCGTCAGAAACTATGTCTAGCAAGAAGATAGAAGCATGGACATAGTCACAGCCCCGAGTCTTCACAAACACCTCCAGAGAAAACCGAGCATGGGTGCTGGGGGCGGGGGTGGCTGAGGGCAGGGAGCCCCTAGCCCGGAGCGGGAGCCCAGGCTGTTGGGGAGAGGACTCAGGGGAGGGAACGGCAAGCAGAGGCCCTGATGCAGGGGTGCGCTGCTAGGGACTGCCCCCCGCTACCGGGCCAGTTATTCTGAAGACCTGCAGCTGCGGCTCCAGCCCAGCCTCCCCATTGCAAAGCACCGCCTTGTCACTGGTGTTTGCGGTGAAAACACACAAAGCGTGGCAGGAAGTTCCCAGTCTTTCTAAACTCCCCGTTACTTCTCATTTATTTACATGCCTTTGGAAGTTCTCTTTCAGGCTCAACAGGTTGTGAACCCGACTAGTATCCATGAGGATGTGGGTTTGACCCCTGGCCTTGTTCAGAGGGCTAAGGATCCAGCATGGCTGTGGCTGTGGCTGTGGTGTAGGCCGGCAGCTGCAGCTCCTATTCGACCCCTAGCCTGGGAACTTCCACATGCCCCGGGTGCGGCCCTAAAAATAGACACACAACAGAATACATGGCTTTGTGTTATTTTTCATTTATTTACATGGCCCTGTTTCTGTTACCTGTTTACAGTGGCCGCCAAGCAGACCAAAGTGGCTGTAAGCGTGAATGACTGTCAGGAAAGCAACCTTGGTAAAAATAAACGGTGTAAACCATAAGTTTAGGCGAAAGCTGAATCTGTGCGGAGGAGATGGTGAAAGTTAAGCGAAGGGCGCCATCTAGCGGCTGCCGCCATTCCCACTTGCTGAAAATCAAACAGGGATGTGGAGAGACAGCTGTCCTGGGAAGGGAACTGCTCATCAGGGAGAGGAAATAAGGCGGTTAGAGATTAGGCATTCTTTTTCACCATAAAAAAAGCCAAGTTGGAGTTCTCTTGTGGCTCAGCGGGTTAAGGATCTGGCCTTGTCACTGCTGTGGTGCGGGTCTGAGCCCTGGCTCAGGAAATCCCGCATGCTGCAGGCGTGCCCCCCCCCCTCAGTTAGAGACTGAGCTCTAACTGGAAACAATGATAAAACTCATTGATGGGATAGTTATTCAGAAACCACCACTTTCATTTCATGGGTTCTGTGATACATTAAGCCCTGCTCGAGGCTTAACCCTGGGAACAAATTTCTGGTGTTTTAACTGGTGTCTCCAACTGCAGTGTCCCCCCAGCCCCAATAGGTGTGTCTTCATCCACGTTCTTAGGACCCGGTAACACCACCGCTGGTTGGACGTGACAGGCCAACGATGTGAATAAGTCTTAGGAACAAAATATCAAGCGGCAGGTCCTCCAAGCAGACCTGACCATGTCACCACTTCACAGGTGGGAGAGCAGCGACACGGAGAAGTACGAACACTTCAGGATGACACGCGGGTGCAGAACGACACCAGGAGGGCCCCTGGGATCCACATCTTCTCACTTCCCGCTGGGTTTTGTCTCTCTTTGATTTTCACTGTAACTCCTGGGAGAGGCTTCTGGCCTTGCTCAGTGGGTTAAGGATCCTGCGTTGCCGTGAGCTGTGGTGTAGGTCGCAGACGCGGCTCGGATCCCACGTTGCTGTGGCTGTGGTGAAGGCCGCAGCTGTAACTCCGATTAGACCCCTAGCCTGGGAACCTCCACATGCCGCGGGTGTGGCCCTAAAATGACAAAAAGACAAAAAAAATAAAATGAAATGAAAAGAAAAATCTAAATGAGATGCGTTGATTCAGTGGTTGGATTGTCTGATGAAATGAATAGTAAACACACAGAAGTGGTGGCGTGACTTGGGGAGGGACTTAGTGGGGTGCTGCGGTGGCTGCGTTTTTACGCCTAGTGGTGATAAATTATTGACTCTGGACAGTTTTCTGTGCCGGCGGTTTTATCCCACAATTAACACCGTAAAGAAAGCATCAGAGGGGAACTGAGAAATTTGGTAAAGGTGCTACTGAGTGGATAAGTTCCTGGGAAACCGAAGGCTGGGAGAAAGTCTGAGCAGCACCCCTCCTCTCAGCTGGGCACCAGCTGAGTGCCGCCACCAGAGCTCTTTGGGGGCTTGGGTTAGAGCCTCGGACACACTCCCTCCTTAAATTTCAGCTAAATCCCATGAAATGAATTCCATTATGTTGGCCCCCTTTCATTTCGCAAAGGCTAACCATAAATCGTGACGAGCCCACGGTATTTATTCCTTCGGGTTAACTGAAACTATTTCTGAAATACCAGTTTCAAATTGAAATGTTTCCAAGTAAAGAAATCTGTTTGTCATTTGTAAAGAAACAGGTTGTAAACTCGTGTGTTCTGTCTATATGTATTTTAAAGTGACATTTCTTTACCAAGGAAACCCCTTGAGTTGGTATCAGATTATCAGAATGACAGTTGTCGCCATGGCGGTAGTGACCGCCGCTACCAACTTTGAAGCTTTTCAGGCGCACTTACCAGTCCCTGCTGCGAAGAAGACAGTACCCGAAGGCTTCGCCCCACCTCGGAGGTGGGTACTATCATCTCTCCGTCACGGAATCCCAAACTTAAAAGAGTTGAGGGTGCAGCTGAAGGTCCCGTGGCTCCCAAGGGGCAAATCGGACGTCGAATCCTGACGCTTCCAGCTACGAAACTGTGTCCAGCACCACAGCTCCTCGCGACACAACCCTCAGCGAGCGCGATGGAGTGTACAGTTTACACGTCTCCGGTCAGGTGAAGAAATTTACGAGGGTCACTGCCACGTGGAAGAACTGAGCCACGAAGACGCCCCTTTGTCTGAAAGGGAGCGAGAGAGAGGGAAGTGAGCTCTCTGCAACCCCAAGTGTTCTCGGGGATTAAAGGAAAACTGCGCCAACAGCAGAAGATGCCGAGGTCTCCCCGCAGGCCAGGAGTGGCTCGAGGAACGGGCGGCTCGATGTAAGTTATACACGGCCTCTGTCTTCGAGGAGCCCCAGACAAACGAACGAATATGGTTCTTTCCCAGGAAAATGACTGCAGAAAACCAGAAGCTGTGAGCAGGGTGCCTTACATCCGCCCCAGGAAGGAGCTGGGTAGCAGCCTGAGGCTCTTCTGTGTAACGTTTCCTGTTAGCCTGTCGGAAAGCGTATCGGTAGGAAGCGTACGCATTCTATTCAGCATTATCACTGAAGCCGTATACACTCCTGAAAAAAAAACCCTTTCGGAAAGGTGTAAGGTGAAGGGAAATGACCGCCCTGAAAGATAACCGTTACTCACGGGTGTTTATGCTTCCAGATGTTTTGGATTGCTCTGGCATCAATGTCTGCTTCTGTATTTTTATTTTGAACGTTTTGGGGGCTGTGCCTGCAGCATGAAGAAGTTCCCAGGCCAGGGACTGAACGCGTGCTACCGCAATGACAATGCTGTTTCCTTAATCCACTAGACCACCAGGGAACTCGGGAACATGTTTATTTTTAAAAACAGATAACACTGGCGGTTATCTATTAAAAGCAGAATTACCGTATGGTCCGGTAGTTCCACCTCTGGGCGTATGCCCCGAAGAGCTGAAAGCAGAGACACAAACAGGTGCTTGCACACCCATGTTCACAGCAGCGATATTCACAACAGCTGAAGGTGTCCAGGGACAGATAAAGGGATACAATATGGTAAATACAGACAGTGGAATGTCATTCAGCCTTTAAACGAGGAAATTGTGACTCGTTCTGCAACACGGGCGAGCCCTGAGGGCACTCTGCTAATCACAACAGACCAGACGCGAAAGGGTGAGTATTGTGTGACCCCACTCAGAGGCGATGCTTAGTGTCATCAGAAATCATAGATGAGGGTGGGACGGTGGGTACCCGGGGCGGGGGGGAGAGGCGGGAGCGGCCGCGGGGGGGGTCGGGTGGACCAGCCCTGGAGACCAGTGGTGACGGTCACGCAGTGTGAGTGTACGCAGTGCCACATAACGTGCACTGAAAAGTGGTTAAAATGGTCCATTTTAGGTTACTTTTTTTTTTGTCTTTTTGCCTTTATGTAGAGCCACATCCGTGGCATATGGAGGTTCCCAGGCTAGGGGTCTAACAGGAGCTGTAGCCGCCGGCCTTCGCCACCGCAACGCGGGTTCCGAGCCGCGTCTGCAACCTACACCACAGCTCACGGCAACGCCGGATCCTTAACCCACTGAACAAGGCCAGGGATCGAACCCGCAACCTCATGGTTCTTAGTTGGATTCGTTAACCACTGAGCCACGAAGGGAACACCTAGGTTACGTATATTTTGGCACAAAAGTTAACTAAAAAAAAGACAGAGATGCTGCTTTTCACAGTTGGCAGCGGTTGGGTGGCCCGGCGTTGCGGGGAGGGACGGTGAGCGGGTTCCGTCTCTCCTGGAACCGTAGGAGGAGGGCCCTGCCCTCGGAGAGCGCGCCGGAGGCTCCGTCAGAGGAGCGGGCAGCCACCTGCCGGAGGACATCGGGTGTCCGCACCTGCAGCTGCACCGCACACAGGCTGCTCGCTGTCCTCGTGAGCCTGTGCACGCGGGAAGCCGAGGGGGACGAAACCTCCACTTGCAGAAGTAGGTCTTATTTTACCATTTGATGAGCTAAGTCATGCTCTGAAATGTTCTCAGCAATTTATATTCCCACCAGGTTATGTAGGAGGACTTACTCCAGGCACCAATCATTTTCAAACGTGAAAATCTCTGCCGACTAGATTGGCTAAAAATGGTTTCACATTTCAATTTCTGTAGATGTGAGTTTGAGGAAAAAACTCAAACTTCCATCGAAGGACTGAGGGGAGTTTTTTGTTTGTTTTGGCTGTGTCTGTAGCATGTGGAAGTTCCTGGGCCAGGGATCGAACCTGTGCCACAGCTGTGACCCAAGTCACTGCAATGACGACATTGGATCCTTAAGCCACTGCACCACAAGGGAACTCCAAGCATCTTTTTTATTGGTCATTCGTAATTCTATTTTTGAACCAATTTTTTAGTTTTTGGTATTTTTCTTAGATATTTGTAAGAATTATTTGTATACTGAGGCCTTTTTCTGTCATGGCATTTGCAAATGTTTTTATGATCGGTTGGTCTTTTGACTTTTGTAATGATACTTTTGTTGTACACATATCTTAAAATTTTCTCCTGACAAACATACCGATTTTATCCTTTGTAGATTCTGGATTTTTATTCCGTACTTATAAGTAATTCCCAAATTTTGTTTTACATTTACTAATCTTTTATGTTTTTCTAAGCCCATTTTATTTTAAACTCATTGAGCTATCTGGAATCTTTCTTTTTTTTTTGGCCATACCCACAGCATGTGGAAGGTCCTTAACCCACTGAGCCACCAGGGAACTCCAAGAATCTCTTTAGGTGTAAAGAACAGGTCAGTATTGAACTGATTTATCTTAACATGATTTTTTTTTTTTGGTCTTTTTAGGGCTGCACCTGCAGCATATGGAGGTTCCCAGGCTAGGGATGGAATCGGAGCTGTAGCCGCCAGCCTGCACCACAGCCACAGCAGTGCTGAATCCGAGCCGCATCTGCCACCTACACCACAGCTCAGAGCAACGCCGGATCCTTAACCCACTGAGCAAGGCCAGGGATCGAACCCGTGACCTCATGGTTCCTAGTCGATTTCGTTAACCACTGAGCCAGGGCGGGAGGGGAAGTGTCGCACACTGGGGCTTCAGCCCCACCATTCAGCGCCTCCCGGTCCTGGAGCCTGGGGTCTGAGGTCACAGGGCTGGCGTGTTGACGCCGTCTCCTCGCCATGTCCTACGTGCTTGTCCCTCTGTGTGTGAGTCCTGTGTCTTCCTTAAAGGACCGCTGTCAACTTGGGCCCAGGCTCTACCCTAACCGCACTTCACCTTAATCACCTTTTAGAGACCCAGGTTCCCAGCACAGTCCCCTGCTGAGGTCCCGGGGTTGGGGCTTTAACTCGTGAATGTGGTGTGGACAAGTGAGCTGAAGTCGTGACACCGTCTCATAACCAGAGACAAAAGGTGGGCCCGGTGGAAAGCTCACATCAGTAAGAAAATAAACTCCTGTCTGTCTGACCCATGATGGCTCAGGTCGTTGTCCGCTTTCAAAGCACGGCTAGCCATCGCAGTAGACAGCTCAGCGTGGGGTGCTCTAGAAATATAGGCGACAAGGACATGGTGTGGAAAGGGGCTCTGGGCCAAAGCAGACAAATCTGCTTCCAGCTTGTCTGTCTGTTAGCACCAGACCCAGCCCCGCACACACCTGCACACCACACTCCTGGGGAGACCGCACTGCAGGGGGCAGTGTGCGGACCTCCCTCGGACCCCGTGCTTTGCGTCTGACCAGCTGCCCCCGGGTGCTTTGTTGTTGTTGTTTGTTTGAGGCTCAGCCCATAGCACATGAACGCTCCTGAGCCAGGGATCGAACCTCTGCCACAGCAGTGACCCAAGTCATTGCAGCAACAACACTGGATCCTTAACCTGCCGCACCACAAGGGAACTCCCAGACCAGCCACCCTGACCAGCTGCTGAATCTTAGTTCTCTCTCTCCTTGGATCTGGATTTCACATTGGAACATAGTCCTGCCCGACTTTGTTCTTTCAAACTCTGGTCCCTAAAGACCCTACGTTAGAAACAGAACCAGGTGGAGGTCCCTGGTGGCCTAGTGGTTAAGTTGTCACTGCTGTGGTGCAGGTTTGCTCCCTGTCCCCGGAACCTCCGCATGCCTTGGGGGAGGCGGAGAAAGAAAGAAGGGAAGGAAGGGGGGAAGGGAAAGAAAGAAAGAAGGAAGGAGGGAGGGAGGGAAAGGAAGGAAGGAGGGAAGGAAGGAAGGATGGAAGGAAGGAAGGGAAAGAAGGAGGGAGGGAGGGAGGAGAAGGGAAGGAAGGAAGGAAGGGAAAGAAAGAAGGAAGGAGGGAGGGAGGAGAAGGGAAGGCAGGGAGAGGGAGGGAGGTATAGGACCAGTCCTGCCTGTTCTTCCACTTTTGGGAATAGTCTCAATATTCCTAAAATGTGATATTCCTTGTCTTTGATCATATCAACTCCCAGATTGGTAGTATTGATAACGTTATCAGTATTATTGATACAAAAGTAATTTTAATGATTGGTATGTTGAAATATGGTGAAATCCGTCTACTCGAATGATGATATGGTCTCCGAATTTAAAACAGAACAGATTGAGGAATTTAAAGTAGTTTTTCCCCCACTGAGTTTTTTATTGTACAAATATGCTATTGCCTCTGGCTTGTTTCCACTAAAAGGCCGTTTCACTAATGAATATTTATTTCACCGCCACAAACAATAATACATAAAATGCTGTATAAACGGTATCCTGGGCATTTTCCATCCTCTGTCCTTCTGTATGCACCTGTTTATTCTCTCTCTAACGGACAGGTACTGTTTCAAAGCTCCAGAAAGTGATGTGTGAAAAGTCAGTCACAGTATATTTTTCTTCTGTTAAAAATTCCTCCTTTGTAATAAGCTAGACTACTGTAAAATGTTTCATCAGAAAAACCCAACAATTTGGAATAAACTTTACATTTGTCCTGTGAAATGATTCTGACCAGTAAATAAAAGTCTAGAAAGAAACTTGTGGGGGAAGAGGAGGGGAAAAAAAATAAGAGTGAATGGATAGCCACAAACTAACCGCTTCTTTTTAGGAACAGAAACCAGACAATTTTATTCTCGACTATCAACAACAGACTAGAAAGACATGAATTTTAACAACGGAATATTTTCTTTGTGAAGACTTCTGGCATCGCATAATACAGGAAGGTGACAGATCAGCATTGTGTTGAGTAGCAGAATGGCCCCAAACATGCCACTTCCTGACCTCTGGAGCCTGGGAGTCTGTTGTGGTTTGTGACAGAGAAGAATTAGGGTCTCCAGGCAGGTGACCTTGCCCTGAGGGCAGGCCCAGTGTAGTCACAGGGTCTTTAGTCAGGGAAGCGGAGGCAGAAGCGTCAGATCCAGAGAAGGGGCATCGGAAGAAAGGCTTGGACCAGCCACCGCTGCCTTTGAAGATGGAGGAAGGCTCCATGAGCGTCCTCTAGAAGCTGGAAAGGGCAAGGCAGAGGGTTCTCCCCAAGCCTGCGCTGGCAGCACGCCCCGCTGACTGCAGCCTGGCCGGGGCGTCCATGACCACAGGGGCCCTGGCTTTCATCTCTGCCCGAAGAGCTAATTTCTAAATCTTCACCCCAAATTTAGCAGCAGCAAAGCACACAGCCTATCCTAGGAGCTCAGAAATAACGTGTCCAACAAAGGAGCGAACGCGAGCACGGGGCGCCCCTGCCCTGGAAGCCAGTTCCGGAAGTGCTGCAAGGTGACTTCTCATGTAAAGCTTCGAATCCGGGACATGGAGCAGATAAATGGTCAGACATGGAGCCCTGAGCTGGATGCTTCTGCACGCATGGTGGTGGAAGCCAGTAAACTGTGCTTTAGTTAACAAGCTACCAAATCGCTCACAGGAAACAGTAGCTTTTGAGTTGCTGTTTAAAACATCTGAAACGTACAAAGCGATTGGACATCGAGTGACCCATAGAAGAGGACAATCCCAAGAGAGTAAGTGTCATTGGGAGCTGCCAAGTTTTACTTTTTCCTCTTCACTGGATCATTTCCACCTGGCGATGAACCCTTTTCGTATAGCCGTCGACACTTTGCTTTCCCTTTGTATGATTTTCCTTACGACGTGTAGAACGTCACTTTGTCTCCCACGGCAGGACCGCGGGCTCCGGTGGCCTCACATGAGGACCGCCGGGCGGGGCGGCCCTTCTGCCTCAGCAAGGACTTGACACTGCGCCCTGAGTCAGGGAGGTGGCCTGATGGCTGATTCTCGGGGTGTTTTGATCGTGAGGCTTTTCCTATTACAGGAAGCAGAGACAAGATTCAGACTGCGTGTATTAAAAGGATAAATGAGAAAAGTAAAACTTTCAAGCCCTTAGAAGAAGTGTAGTATCACTGTGGCCTCGCGGCAGGTGCAGCTTTGAAGTAGCAACTCAATCTTTTTTCCCATACAAATTACAAGGTTTGTTGAATCTGTTTTCCAGTGACCTACTTCTAGTGTCTGTTCTTGGCCTTTGCTAGATTCCTTCAGCCTCTGTGCCTGCCTCTCCCTCTGTGCTAACACACGCTGTCTTGTTTGCTGTAGCTTTGTGGCCTTAATAATTCTAAAAGTACTTAATAAGACTTTCCTTAATTCCTGCTGAAATAAGTTTCCCATACTGTCCTTCAAAACTGCTTTGACTGTTCTTGAATTTTTTCTCCCTCATCTACGTTTCAGGATCACTTTGTGATTTTATTAGGATTGCATTGCATTTTTGGAGAGAAATGACATTCTTATACTGAGTTCCTATCTCTGAACATAGAATGTCTTGCCCTTTACTGAGGTTTTTCATAAATGTTTTTTGCCAAAATGTTATATTAGGTTCACAGTTAAAATCTCCTTTTTGACCCCCACTCAAATAGGAGTATGTTTGCCCAGGCGAGTAAGAGCTTCCGCTCACACCGGGCTGGTTTTTCCCTTACTGATTTGTGCTAGATAGAAACAGCAGAGGTATGGGAAAGATGATGCATGTCACTTTTTATTTCTGCGTAGTGTTTAATTATATAAACAGGTTATATTTTATTTAAGAAAATTCTTCTTGGAGTTCCCATCATGGTGCAGCAGAAACGAATCCAACTAGTATCCATGAGGATGCAGGTTCGATTCCTGACTTCACTCAGTGGGTGGGGGATCCGGCGTTGCCGTGAGTTGTGTTGTCAGTTGCAGACGCGACTCAGATCCCGAGTTGCTGTGGCTGTGGCGTAGACTGGCAGCTACAGCTCCAGTTTGACCCCTAGCCTGGGAAACTCCTGGGAAGCTCCCCAGGTGCGGCACTCAAAAAGAAAAAAGGAAAAAGAAAATTCTTCTCGGTAGACTTGTACGTTATTCGGCGTTAGTTGTGGTCTGAAAGGACTTCAGGGCACATTCTTTATTTATACATCGCCGTGCCCTTGTGAGAATATAGCTGTGGGGTAATTTTCATGAAGTGAAATTTCTGGCAAAAGAGTACATGCATTTAAAATTTCTGTACGTGGACTTCTGGTGGCTCAGTGGGTTAAGGATTCAGTGTTGTCAGTGCTCTGGGGTAGCTTTGATCCCTGGCTGGGGAACTTCTGCCTGCCACGGGCACGGCCAGTACATACGTACGTACGTACATACATACATACATAAAGTTTGTATAAATGAGGCGTAAGTGCTTTCCAAAAAGGAAAAATTATATATATAGTACCACCTGGCACCTGGAGCACGTAGATAACTGATCCCTAATCTTGAGTAAAACCGCTATATCTGATACATAAGATAACATCCCATTGTTATTTTAATGTGCCTTTTCTTAACCATTAATCTGGGACTTTTCCCCCCCCAGTTATATATAAATTTGTAAACAAAAAAACATTTTTTAGGCATATTTATTAAAGGTATTAGCCAAGAGGAATCTCAACATCATCTTGGTTTCCTGAAACAACTACTTAAAACTCCCACAGTTAAACTGCGTTCAGGGGAAGAGGTGATGGGTCAGAGGCAGATATCAGGGATCATAGCTACAGAGGCAGAAATGAAACTAAAATCAACCTGAATTCCTGAATGGGTCTGTTTAGGCAGACAGGAAATAAAACAGACGCTCAAGTTAGTGCTGAGGCGAAGGTCACAGTTAAGACCCAAGATGATAAAACTGTGGAAGCTTGAGGGTTGAAAGTCACCTGGGAGAAAATCAGGCCCTCTCCTCTTCACACTTGAGCCCATTTTCACAAGCTCAGCAGAAGGATGAGATGCGTTCTGCAACCTCATCAGTAGAAATGTTCAGTGGCCGGCAAACATGCGACGCGGAATAAACATTTATTGAGAGAAGGAAGAAGCACTGCGCGAGTGAAGCCTTAGGATTCGTGCTTCCCGGTGAGGCACTCCCCTTAGCCCTGAGTCTGATGACACTTTACACTTTTCTGTCATGTTAACTTTGGAGACACTTTGCATTTCCAGCGATCATCACTTTGGTCGTGGTGGATTCAGAAATAAGGGTTTGCAAAAGCATGCATATTGTTCATGCAGTCCTGGAAAACAGCATGTTCAGGTAAACCACATCATGTTTTTCTTGCAGAGGTAAAAGAACCTTGGCATCTCAGTGTTAGTTTTCCAGGGCTTCGTAATAAAGCAGCACAAGTGGGCTGCATGCAGAAATGTGCTGTCTCACGGGTCTGGAGGCCAGAGGTCAGGATCGCACATGGTGTCGACAGACTGTTCGTTCTCGGGCTGTGAGGGAGAATCTGTTTCCTCCTGTCTGCAGCTTCCCGTGTTGCCCGCCACCCGTGGGTGTCTTGCCTTGTGGGAGCTCGGCCCCCGTCTGTGCCTACATCTTCACGTCCCCTCCCCTGTACGTGTGTCAGTGGGCCCCCTACCCCCTTTTATAGGGAGAGCAGTCCTGCTGGAGTAGGGGCCCATCCTGTGACCTCGTGTTTACTTGACTGCCTCGGTCAAGACCGAATGAGGTCACATCTGGGGTTCTGGGGCTTGGGGGAGCATCTTTTTGGGGAGACACAGTGCTACACGTGGTACTCCAGTGCTCACTCCATTGCCTCTCTCGGTCCCGCCACAGTTTTTCCTGATAACGTGCACTTGCTGATTTTACTAATACAATGTTTCAGTGTAACACGGGAGACGTTTTTGCAAAATGGGATATTGCATAGATGATTTTTGATGTTTCTTTTCTACACTGCAGTGATTTGTGTTAATGTAAATTAAGATCACATATGAATGTTAGTATTATGTTGGTGCTGCTCAAAATAATTATAAATTCTGTGTGTGTCTGTGTGTGGGTCAGCCATCAAATAGGTTTATCCTGTGGGAACATTCTACTAAGGGGCAATTACTGGAGGCATATGGCATTTACTCTTCAGAGATCAAAATGTTATAACCTCCCTGCCTCCGTTTCCTGCACAGTCACAGCAGGGTTAATAGCACCCAGCCATCCCCCCAAGACCACAGAGCTATTCTGGTGGCTCTAACATTTGTCAACCAGATTCTCACCGGAGGAAAGATATTTGCACGGAGTATATTTGTGCCCATAGCTTCTTATCATTACCTTGTTTGTCCTGGTTCACCTGGTTCTCCTCTCAATAAAGAGGTATGTGGTTAACTGCAGAATCCTCTGCATTATGGAGAGCTTTTGTAGATACGGTGGCTTTTCCCTGCAGTATTACCCTCTGCGTTGCTGTCAGGGCTTTTGTATGCTCAGACCAATTGCGCCTGTCTACTTAGTGCTCTTTATTTTTTCTTTTTTTTGTCTTTTTGTCCTTTTATGGCCACACCTGGGGCATACGGAGTTTCCCAGGCTAGGGGTCAAATTGGAGCTGTAGCTGCCAGTCTACGCCACAGCCACAGCAACGTGGGATCTGAGCCGCGTCAGCAACCTACACCACAGCTCATGACAATGCCAGATCCTCAACCCACTGAGCGAGGGTTCTTAGTCGGATTCGTTTCCGCTGTGCCGTGATGGGAACTCCATTAATGCTCTTTCTTTAGAGCCTGGAGAAGGGGCAGGAAGCCTTGAGTCCTTTTGCAGGACGTGGAGGGAAATGAGGGAGATGAGAGAAGGAAGGAGGTGAAAGCTCTGAGAAACTGAGGTCAAACTTGTGTCCTGCCTTTTTCCAAGTCCTTTGGATCCTGGCCCAGGTGCGTTTAATCCCAAATGCCCCTGCAGGCCCACTTGCTCAGGCTCTGCCCACCTGAGCCATTCCCTGAAGTTTAAAAAGGGCATGGTGTGTGGCCCTTACAGACAGGAAATGCCAGGGTGGGGGAGGCTCAGTGGGCGAGCACAACTGTGCCGGCCGGTGACCTGTCCTGAAGTTTGCTAGGGACATTCTGTTTGGGACCATTCATAAAAGCATGGCATCGTGGAATCGCGGTCCTGAAAGCCAGGTGATGCAGTCCTCGGACCTTATCCACGAAGCCACGCAGCCCAGGGCTAAAGCACCTGGCTGGAGTCTGAAGCTGGACGTCCTCACATCACTGCCCGTACCTGCTGATGGACACGTGAGCACTCAGAGGTGCAGGCACACAACCTCCATCCTGGATCCCAATGCCTACCTGTGGCCATAGGATCACACAACTCCCCTGGCTCAGCTTAAGTCCGCCCCGCCCCTGCACCCGCCCGTCCCTCACCTGAGCAGACCCGCCTTTCATCTTTACAGACCCACCTGTTCTCGCGCAGCCCGCCGCTCCCAGAGCAGGCCCGCCCCTCATCTTCGAGGCCCCGCCCCCTGCTCAGGGCCCTGGGCTCCGCACTCGGCCCCGCCCCTCTGCGTCACGCCCTCCTATGCCTCGGCCAGCCTCAGGGTCCCGCCCCGCCGCAGCGTGAGCCCGCCCCTTTCCTCGCCAGCCTATTGGAGATGGCGTCCCCCTGAGCACTGACCAATGGGGTGGCGGTCTGCGCGTCCCGCCCCGGGCGTGCGTAGGGATAAGCGGGGTCGCAGCTGGCGGCGTGCTGGTCCTTGGCCATGTGGCGCAGCGGTTGGAGGGCGAGAGGAGCGCTGCGGGGCCTCCGCGGCCGGTGAGACGCGCTGGGGGTGGGGGGAGGCAGGAGGAGGTCCGGGAGAGGAGGGGACCCCGGCAGGCGGGAGGCGGAGGAGGCTCCTGGGGCTCCCTCTGGCCCGGGCCCTCCTCTGGGTCTCCCGCACCCCGAAACTCCTCGCCCGGGGCTCCCGCCCCCGAAACCCCTCCCCTGGGGGCCCCTGCGCCGCAGCCCCCTTGCAGGGCCTGGGTGAAGGGCCTTTTAGCCCCTCGGGACGGCAAGAGAGGCCCCTCTGCCTTGGCCGCCCCAGCCCAGTCCCGGTTCCTCACCTGAGGGAAGGGAGCCCCTGTCGGGTTAGCAGGGTTGGGTGGTGCGGCCGGAGCAGACGGGGTCAAGCCCGGAGAAGACCTGGCCTGACCCCCTCTTCCTCCAGGCTCTCAGGCGATCCCAGAGCGGGTGGTCCTGCCCGCAGGTCGTCGGGGCTTTTGAGGTGAAGACTGCCATTGATGAGGGTTTTAATACGAGTAGTAAAAGTAACGGTAGTTTTGGGTCTGAATAGTTGTTCGCTCCCAATTCCCTGCAGTTGTGAGGCGGGCCTGAGGAGGCCTGAGGCGGCCTGAGGCTTCCGCACCTGCACTTGCTTGTTTTCTTGGTAGAAGTGGAGCCTCTGGGAATGGAAACTTGTTTAATGACTAGATCTATAGAAAAGAATGCATTTAATTTCGAACCGTGAATGAGTGTCCTTCCCTTTGAGCTTGTAAAAAATCCTAACATTTTACTTTTTTTTTTTTTTTAATGGGCGCACCTGCGCCTTATGGAAGTTCCTAGGCCAGGGGTCAAATTGGGGCTGCAACTGCTGGCCTACACCATAGCCACAGCGATGCCAGATCCTTAACCCGCTGAGTGAGGCCAGGATGGAGCCTGCATCCTCACGGAGACAATGTCCGGTTCTTAACCCTCTGAGCCACAATGGGAACTCCCAAGTTTTACTTTTTAAAGAAAGATGAATTGCTGGAGTTCCCTCTGTGGCACAAGTGGTTAGAATCCAACTGCAGCAGCTTGGGTTGCTGTGGAGGTTCTAGTTTGATTCTGGCTTGGTGCAGTGAGTTAAAGGATCCGGCATTGCCGCAGCTAAAGCTCGGATTCAATCGCTGGCCTGGGAACTTAGGTATGTGCGGTAGCAGCCATAAAGAGGGGAAAAAAAAAAAAGGTAAATTGTTTAGTTTCATGCTAATTGTTTACTTCTTGGTGGCATCTATCTGGTGTTAGACCAAGGAAGGAAACGATGGGGGGGTCAGGTTTGGGGTGCCCTTTTGGTATCTTTGGGTTAAAATCCTTTATCCCATAATTCTAGAATTTGCGAAATCAATGAGTGAAAATTGTTTTTTTAAATAGAATATCTCCATAATATTGCTTGCTATTAAATGAATTGGTGTTTTCTGTGCATATTTTCTATAAAAGAATTATTTTCTTAGTGTAGAATATTCCATGACATGCAGAATGCAGTTGAGAGAAGAATTACTTAACAATAAATTGTGTCACCACCACCCAGTTTAAGATTACCCCTAACTCTCCCTGTCTTAAGTGAACTCTCTCTTCTAGTTCACAGAAATCATTTCCTTGCTTTCCTTAGTGTTTTTACCACCCATACATATTCCTACTGTGTTATCTGACAGAACAGCCCCTATTTAGAGTCATATTGCGTTTTATGTGTGGCGGTTCAGCATTATGTGCCCACATCTTTGATGCATGCAGCTGTAGTCCAGTCATTCTTAGGTCTAAGTTTCTCAACTCAATAGTCCTCAGTTTCTGGTTTCTCTGTCGTTGGGCATCTGGGCTGGGGGGCTTGGAGCTCTCGGGAATGGTGTTCACGTTGCTACGCGTGTGTGCTGGTGTGTGAGTCATTTTTTATACAATTAAGGGAAATTGGTGTCATACTGTAGTCCAGTTATTTATGACATATACAAATTAAAGGTTTTCAATATTAGTTGATACGATGAGGCTTTAGCTGAGTTGAGATAAAGTTGAAAGAACTTAATTGGAAATTTTTACGGATGTGTTTGGAAGATGCAAGTTTTAAATTTTTCTTTGAATTCTTTCTCACATGGCAATATTTTTGCTTTGTTGCTGAATTATGTTGGCCAGTCTTCCTGCAGATCAATCTAACTTTGATAATTTTCCTTAAACGCAGCAGTGCCAACCTCAGAGCATGGAGGTGGGAGAGCAGCAAGGCCTGTGACCGGGCGCTGAGGTACCAGGTTGGAGAGAAGCTCCATGGGTTCACTGTCAGCCAGGTAGGTCCCGGTGAGGCCCCAGAGCCTGGGCTGCAGGGGTTTCCTCCGCATCCCTGTTTCACAGCAGGCGTTCAAAGGAGCAGTTTGCAAAGGAAAGGAATTCCTAACTCCTGAGTGAGTACACACCTGGCCCCTCCCGAACCCTTAAATACCTGACACCTGCTTTGTTCTTGGTGCGCTTCTGCATCAAACAAGACTGCTCGCTCTGATGAGAAAAACGGAAGGCCCCACACCTGTTCAGGTCAGCTTTTAGCATCAGCCGAGTTGGGTCTAAACGTAGGCAAAATCTTTCTAGTTTTGAGCCATCTGGGTTTCAGAAACCTAGAAAAGAGATGGTGCGCCTGTAGTTACTTAAGTTTATGTTAAAGTGGATTTCATTTGGTTCTTGTTTTGCTTCGCTTCAACTTTGTCTTGTTTCTCTAATGCAATAATCGAAAACCATGTGCATCACGTGATTGACTGGTTGTTAGCTGCACTCTGTGCTTGATTTTCTAACATACAAAGGTAAGCAGCTCGCAGCCCAGGACCCGCGTGCAGCTGCAGCAGGAGGAACAGCGTGCGGAGGGCACGAGGACGAAGAGAGGGGTCCGCGGGGCGGGCGGGTGGAGCGCCAGAGGCCCAGGAGCAGGGCCAGTGCGGGGAGGGGCCACGGCAGGGTCCAGGAGAGCCACTTGGGGTCGTGGTCACAGGTGAGAGCATTTGTGAGGCCCCTGAGGACTCTCGGAGGCTGCAGGATTCCCCGTAGCGTTGGGGTTGATAAAATCTTGTTCAGAGGCATGATTCTTTTCATTTATGTCTCAGATTTTATGGAAACTTAGTTGAAGATAAGCTACTGTCCTTTTGGAGAGACAGTTTCCAAGAAAGCTGTTATGGGACAGACTGGTTTTTATTTATTTTTATTTTTAGGGCCCCACCTGTGGCATATGGACGTTCCCAGGCTAAGGGTCAAATCTGAGCTGCATCATCAGGCCACAGCCACAGCCACTGCAGTGCCCGATCCCAGCTGCATCTGCAACCTTCTCCACAACTTGTGGCAACACTGGATCCTTAACCCTCTGAGCAAGGCCAGGGATTGAACCCACATCCTCACAGAGACGTGGGGTTCTTAACCTGCTGAGCTGCAACAGGAGCTCCCTGTTATGGGGCAGCCGGTTTTAAGTACATTGATCACGTCTTAGCGCAGAGGCACATTGGGGCACCCAGAATTCCCAGCTGCAGGTCGGGTGGGCCTCGGCCCCCAGGCTGCTGGTCTCTGCCCTGCCAGCCAGTTGCATCAGCAAGGCCAGCGGCCGTCCCGATGACGCGATGCAGCGGTGGCTAGAGATGGGCCTTGACATAGATGCTTCAGTGCAAGGACAGTGGACATTACATGAAGGTCTCTCTCGCTCGCCCGCGTACACACACACTCACACACACACTCACACTCGCCCTCCTCGATGGAGAGAGGACGGGTTGGCTTTCCTGGGGAATGATCGGCGCCCCCCGGGCCCTCCCACTAGGAGCTGGTAGCTGGGGACAGTCCCAGGAGCCGCCCTCAGCCGCCCAGGCCCAGGCCGTCCCAGGGCCTGTCCCCCGCCTGGGGCCCTCCCCGAGTTCTCTCACCGCAGAGGTTCAGGCCAGGGCCTGCGCACCTTCCAGGCGGCCTGGAGGGCGGAGGGGTCTGGGTCCGGGCTCTGTGGCCTCAGGCGCTCACCCGTGGATGGGAGGACACCCCCTCCAGGGCCCTGGCGGGTCGGAGAGGCCAGCGGCGAGCGCTGGAGGAAAAGCGGGGCGCCCGGCCCACGCCACAGGCCGCCTTCCCAGCTGTTGCCCTTTCCTCGCTGGTTCAGGTGGCGGCTGTCCCCGAGCTGTCGCTGACCGCCGTGAAGCTCAGCCATGACGGCACAGGAGCGCAGTACCTGCACCTGGCCAGGGAGGACCGGAACAACTTGTTCAGGTGCGCGCTGGGCGCTGCTGCTCCAGCAGTCTGCCCGGAGCCCTGCCTCACCTCGGCGCTTCGAGATCGGGGAAGCGCGGGGTGGTGGTCCGCGGCCCGCGGGGGTCCCCGGGTCGGGCGGTTCGCGTCCCCGCGGTGGCCGAGTGACCCACCCCCCTTCCCGCAGCGTGCAGTTCCGCACGACCCCCGCGGACAGCAGCGGCGCACCCCATATCCTGGAGCACACGGCCCTGTGCGGCTCCCGGAGGTACCCCTGCAGGGACCCCTTCTTCCAGATGCTCAACAGGTCGTTGTCCACCTTCATGAACGCCTTCACGGGTGAGACGCGCGGCCCCGCCGGCGCTGCCGGGAGTCTGAGGATCCCCTGGCCCCCCTCGGTTTCTGGGTGGGGGGCACCCTGCCGTCCGGGGTAGGCCTGCCTCCTCTGTCTGCTTGGAAGACGTTAGGAGCTCAGTCCCCTAGGAAGGCCACGTGGCAGCTGACTATCAGACCTGGAGTTTTGGGAGAAAGGCATCTGAGTTCTCTCTGGAAAGGCGGACGGCCGTTTTCTTGGGGGACACTGCTGTAAAGCTCAGGCTTTGCGCTTTCGTGGGCTGTGCTGGCGCTGGTGCCGGGTGTTGACGCAGGGCCCGGGGCAGTGGTGGGCCGGCGCTGGGTGTGGCTGTCGGCCCCGAGCGCAGCTGAGCACGTGCCGCGGGTGCTCGTGGCCGGGTGTCCCCTGGGCCTGCAGGTGACCTGAGCTGGGCGCCCGCCATGCCTGGGCCAGTTGTGAAGGCAAGACGAGGCTGGCGCGAACGTGTCCTATGGGAACTGCTGTATTTTAAAACCTCTTTGCTCATGTCCAGCTAGCGACTACACCCTGTACCCGTTCTCCACACAAAACCCCAAGGACTTCCAGAACCTCCTGTCCGTGTATTTGGACGCGGCCTTTTTCCCGTGCCTGCGGGAGCTGGATTTCTGGTACGCAGGGATGGGTGGTGAGTTGATCCGGGCTGGAGCAGCAGTCGCCGTCAGCATGTGAGCTCTGTCACTCTCCAGGCAGGAAGGATGGCGGCTGGAGCACGAAGACCCCAGCGACCCGCAGACGCCCTTGGTCTTTAAAGGAGTCGTCTTCAATGAGATGAAGGGAGCGTTTGTGAGTGTGTTCGCTTCTCTGCTGCGTTGCAGTTGTCCTCCTGTGTAAACATTCATTGGTAGCGTCTCGGTAAGACCTTGACCTGGCGGGGACAGTGCTCTGAGCAGGACACAGGGCAGTGGACCGACAGCAGCTCCCAGCTGTGCCGGGGACCCGGTGACCTGTGACCTGCAGCAGGCGTGTCGGCTGAAACTGTCCCCGACTGTCCTGAGTGAGGCCTGGCCCTTCCACCCTCATGCCCGAGCCTCAGAGGGGCCGGCACAGTCTAATTCCGCCTCAGGCCGCACCGTGAGTGAACCTGCAGGAGGGCGAGTCACGGAACTCGCCTGTGCCGAGGTCCCCAGCGGGTGTAAAAGAAGTTAGGTTTCCCCGGGACTGGGGGCTTTTCAGGGCGCGGTAGCGTCGGGTCCAAAGCACCCACGTGCACGCCTTTGTAAACAGCACCTCTGTGCTGAAGGGGACCCCTGACCGACATCCCCGTGTGCCACGAGGGCCGGGCCACTTGCTGGGTGTTGTGGGCGCGCTCCCGGGACGTGGCTGATTCGCCAAGGTGCAGGGGGACGGTGCAGCGCTGGTGTTCACACGCACGTCTTTCACCCGCAGACAGACAGCGAGAGGGTGTTCTCGCAGCACCTTCAGAACCGGCTGCTTCCCGACCACACGTACTCCGTGGTCTCCGGAGGGGACCCGCTGTGCATCCCGGACCTCACGTGGGAGCAGCTGAGGCGCTTCCACGCCACCCACTACCACCCCAGCAACGCCAGGTAGCCGCCTCCGCAGGGTCTGCGCTCCCTCCCGTCCCCTCCGGCGTCCCGTAGCTCTGTGCGCTGGCCTTGTGCCGTGTGGCGGGTCCTCCTCGCCGCTGCCATGACCCTGCACAGCCTGCACGGTGCCCGCCCGCAAGTGGTGGCTGCCGCCCTCGAACCCTGGATACTCACCTTTTGATGAGTAGCGTCTTTCAGATACTGTTAGTGAAATGCTGACGGTCACATTTGCAGATGCATCAGACGCTCCCGGGAAGCCGTGTTGGTGAGGGTGCTTCAAGGGGAAAATGTCAGGTTTTAACTGAAACTCCCTGCCTGCGGGAGAGCGGAGCGAGCAGAGCAGCGCCGCCCGGGGACACACGCAGAGGCGGGGCTACCGGCGGTGTAGACAGGATGCCTGCTTGCTTAAGGCAGGACCATTTCCACGTCTGACACAACAAACAGTTGATCAAAACCACCTGTAATTTACCCCGAGTTGATGTCCCCACGGTGGCTGCTCAGCTGAGGCCCCGCCGGCCTCTGCTCGCTGTCTCTTGAGCGCCCTCTAGAGGGCGGCGGTACCCCCTGCGCTCCCATGGGCAAGTCCAAGGCCTTAGGCCCGCTGCCTCTCGTTCCCTGGCCTCCTGGCATGTCACGGACACTCCTGTGTTTCCTGAGAGCTGGGCGTGGGTCCAGGCTCTGTCCCGTCCTCACTCACCGCTCCCCCGCGCAGATGCAGGCACGCTGCTCCCAGCTCAGGCCTGTGCTCGGGGATGGGGTTGCCTGCAGCGACGCCTGTCCTGGGGTTGCAGGCTCTCTAAGAAATCCTGTACTTTCTCGTTCACTTCTCGCAAGAGCTTTCTCATCACCATCGCCGGGCATCGTGGGCTGCCCTGAGTACACTTGTGACAGGAAAGGCACAGTGGCTTTTCCCTTGGTGTCTGGTTTTAGGGAGAGATAGTGGAACTCCTCTGGTGACGATAGGGCTTTTTTTGACAGAATTTTGAACAGTTCTGTTGGAATTTTTATAAATGTATACATTTAAAGCTGTGTGATCGGATGACGTTTTAAATTCGTCTGATGCCCTCACGGCCCCAGCTGTGGCCCAGGGAGTCCTCTCCACCCTTCCCATCTTTCTCAGCCTTCGGTGCTCAGCGACTTCTTGGGTTCCTGCCCCTGCCCCGAGTCCAGGTCCTCCTGCTTCAGACCCTGTAGCTGAAGATCAGGTCCACCCTTGTCCCCTTGACCCCGACAAGTGACGTGTCGTCCTCACAGTGTGTGTGACCTGACATTTGTAGCCTTAATTCGAAGTCTGTGAAATTTAAATTGTTTTGTTAGCTGGAGTACTGTGTCAGAGTAGCTAAGGTCGAAGCATTTTAATGTGTCACTTACTTGGTTCCTGTAACACCTGTTTAGAAAGGATCGAAAACGAGCAGTTTTTGCCGGACGTGCACGTCATTAATGCCCTGCTGTGCGGTTCGTATTTGTTTGAAGCACATCTTATAAAAAGAGCAAAAGCCTCTGTTTGGTGTTTGTGGGGAAACAGCCCTGTGTGAGGCTGGCTCAGCTTGGGGACCGGCTTGTTTGCGGCTGTTCCGTCCTGCACTCCGTCCACTTCAAACCAAGCCGCCTGGGTTGATTTCTGTCTAGTCCCTTAACCTAAAGTATTCTCTCAAAATTTCAGGTTCTTCACGTACGGGAATTTTCCGCTAGAACAGCATCTGAAGCAAATTCACGAAGAAGCACTGAGTAAATTTCAGAAAATTGAGCCCGGGACGGCGGTGCCAGCCCAGAAGCCCTGGGACAAGCCGGTGAGTGTCTGCCAGGCTCGGAAGGAAAGCCTGTCTCGTGGCCCTCGGGCGGTTTTCACCTCAGGTGAGTGTTTAAACCACTCACACGGCCTGCCCCGCCCGTGTCCCGTCCCCTCCCCTCCCAGAGGGAGTTCCAGATCTCGTGCGCGCCGGACTCGCTGGCCGCTGGCTCCTCGGGACAGACGACGGTCAGCGTCAGCTTCCTGCTGCCACAGTGAGTGTCCAGAACCCGGGCAGGGGCAGGGGGCAGGCAGGGGTGCCCGTCGGGGGCCGGCAGGTGGCCATGGCGTCGGGAGGGCTGGCTCCCAGAGGCCGCTGAGCCTGGGAGGACACTGTGAGCTCCGGCCTCGGAAGAGTCCTGGTCACGTGAGGCTCTCATCCTAGCGGTCTGGGTGCGCAGGCAGGGGGGCACCCTGTCGCCGTGGCCTTCCCGCCTCGACAGCCGCACAGCTGGGCCGGGTGGCCCGTCTCCTCAGTGTTCCTCGTCTCCGGGGGGACGTGCGGTTATGACAGCGACGCAGAGTGCCTGGGCCCTGCGGTCAGCCCACCCCAAACCCCGCTGTGAGAGCTTCACAGACAAAAATGTAGGTTTTGGTTTGGGGGGTTCTTTTGGTCCACGTAGCTGTTAAAATAGAAATTGAAATGCAAGAATTTCTAGAACTTCAGTTTTAGGGAGATAAAAGTGTTAATTTGGTAGTGATTTTAAAGATTTGGCAACATTTGGAAGGGCCGACCGCTGTCCCTTTCTGTGTGCACCACCCCCCCCCCCCCCCCGTGAATGAAGCATCACCGATACGTTCGAAGCCTTCACGCTGAGCCTCCTGTCCTCGCTCCTGACCAGCGGCCCCAGCTCCCCCTTCTATAAATCGCTCGTTGAATCTGGGCTCGGCACGGACTTCGCTCCGGACACGGGGTACGCTGGGCTCAGATCAGGTGTCAATCCGCCGTCGGGGCAGTCGTGACGGGCAGCAGCGTCTGGACACATCTGGGGCTGTCACGACTGGGGAGGGGAGGGCCGCAGGAGCTCCTGCCCCGTGGCGGGGGCGCCCCCTCCCCACCCCGGCTGTGGATCCAGGACAGGCCCTTCCCGGCCCTCGCAGGGGACATTTGGCCGCACTGACGGCCCTTCCAGGACCTCAGCACAGCGGTTGCCGCCTGTTTTGGGGTCATCACATGCTCTTTGCTGTCTTAGGAGTTTGTCAGACTCAGCAGTTCTCTTGGTTTTTTGGCTGTAACTCTGAAGCTGACACTGTGGTGACTCTTAAAAATGGTTGAAGGGCGGGAATGTGAACGTGACCTGTCTGAGGGGCGGGTACTCAGGACGCTGGGGTCCCTGCTCTCGGGAGGCCCCGGGGGGTGGCGGTCCCCGCCCCGCGGCACACTTGACCGTTCGATAAAGCGTCTTGTGGGCCGGCCTGAGGCTGTAGGGCCCTAATGCATCCCCTGCGTTTGCCTTCAGGTACAACGGCTGCACGCGGGAGGCCTACTTCAGCGTGGGCCTGCAGGGGGTCGCGGAGAAGGACGTCGCGACAGTCTGCGACCTCGTGGACAGGACGCTGGGTGACGTCATCGAGTGCGTGTCCTCTGCCTGCAGGGCGGCACTGTCCTCAGTCCCAGGGGCGGGAGCCAGCCCGCCGTCTCTTTACAGAGCAGAAGGCATTTGTCCACGATGGCTGTTGGAATATGGTCTCTGCTGCCCTGTTGTTCAAAAACATTGATTTCTGTTCACCATCTGAATCCTTGATGTTTCTGTAGGAAAGGATTTGAAGCTGATCGGATCGAAGCTTTACTCCATAAGATTGAGCTACAAATGAAGCACCAGTCCGCCAGCTTCGGACTCACCCTGACCTTGGTGTGTGCTCACTCGCACTCCTCGTGTCTCTTCCTTTGTTACTTTTGGAGTTAGAGGTTCTCGAAAATATAGATCCTTCTTCATTCCCAGCACCTTTCATTTGAATCTTGAAAGTTACGGGGTTTGGAATCCGATATAGAATTAGCTAATGTTGATTTAGTTTTCTAATTCATTGTCTCTTTACTAGCTGACTTCACTAGCTCTTTAGTGTCTTTTTTTAATTGATTTACACAGAGTATTTTTTGTTTTTATTTTTTGCCACACCTGCAGCATATGGAAGTTCCCAGGCCAGGGATCAGATCTGAGCTGCAGCAGTGCCGGATCCTTAATCTGCTGTGCCACAGCGGGAACTCCTACCCAGAGTGCTTCAAATGGATAGGGATTTATGCTAACAGTCGACCTGTTGATAACTATATTTTCCAGAACATAATTTTCAAAGCTTACCTAAGCTTCTTATTAGGGAAAAAATGTCTATGAGTTTAGTTTTTCTTATCCTGGAGGAAGAATGACTTGATTTGGCTACAAGCAGTCGTCCGTGGTGCTTTTAAGTCTAGAAGCGGAGGTCTTGGCCAAGTGTCGGGCCTTGGGTGTCTGGGGGCTGACATAGGGCCCGGGTCGCCCGCACAGCGCTGAGTCCCCCGCCCCCACTGCAGTACATAGCTTCCTGCTGGAACCACGACGGGGACCCCGTGGAGCTCCTAAAGCTGGGCGCTCAGGTGACGCAGTTCAGGAAGTGCCTGGAGGAAAATCCAAAGTTTCTGCAAGAAAAAGTGCAACAGTATTTTAAGGTAAGAAAGTTGGAGAATTAAGTCTCTATTTCTGAAGTTGAATTTTGTAATAATGAAAGGAAAATTAGGAATATCATCTACGTTGTGTAAGTCAGTTTCTGTTAATAAACAGGTGACACAATTGGTTGATTATTAATTAAAAGCATAAATGGTCATACTAGCTTTAGAAAGTCTGTTTTTCAGATTCTGATGCAAGTTGGCTTTTTACTGAATACACGCCTGTGTTTTCTCTACCTGTATGTGCGTTCGTGAGGGCGCACGTACAGCCAAACACCTGCCCGTATTTTTGTTGTTTGTCGACGGATGGAGTGTGTGGGGTGTGGGAGGGGCTGCCTCGGGCTGCGAGTGTTCTGGTCGTTGGTCCGGGTCTGCGGGCTTTGGGACGCGGTGCGTGTTCCCGGGCGGGCAGTCCCTGGGGGCTCGAGGTGCTGAGACCTCGCGGGGGCTGCGCTGTGTGCCCTCGGCCTTGGTGCCCGCGGTTCCAGCCACTCTGTGGCGTCCTCGTGCTGTGGAGCCCCCAGTCCCTGCCCGGTCACAGCCGAGCTGTCAAGTGCGTGTGGCTGCAGTTGCTAAAACAAATAAGGGCACGTGCAGCCACCTGTTTATTTCTGTGTTAGGTCAGCGTCTGTCTTGTGCTCATAATTTACAAAATACTGAATGGAGAGTTTAGTGACCGCCTTTGAGAAGTTAGTAGTATGGCGAAGGCTAGATAAAAATTAAATTATACTGTCTTCAGTTAGACTAAAGCCAGAGGTTTATGGTATTGAAAAGTGCAAGCAGTTTCTTTGAGGCACCAAGGCGTGATGGGAACACTGAACGTCACTGCGTGTACGGCTGAGACACGGTAGCCAGGGTGGCGGTTCCGACAGCGGTGGTGCCGGGTGGACGCTGCGGTCCCCACACGGCACTGGACTGTGAGGCTGTGCGCGCGCAGCCCTTTGGGCGGGTTCTGTCGTCATCCGCGCGAACGGAAAGCCGGAGCTGCAGCCACGGGGCTGAGGGTGCGGTGGTGGAGGCCTGCAGGGCTTGCTAACATCTGGGCGTGATTCGGCTTTTCTGTTGCTCTTGTTGTTGCAGAATAATCAACACAGGCTGACTTTATCGATGACGCCTGATGACAAATATTCCGAGAAACAAATGCAGAAGGAGGCAGAAAAGCTGAAGCAGAAGGTCAGCTGCCTTTCGCTGGAGGACAAGCAGCGGCTCTATGAGAAAGGTCAGGCTTGGTGACCCGCCCTCCCCCAGGCCCGCTGCCCTGGCCGCGCGGGGTCGGAGGCGGGCTCACTGCGCCAGCGAGTGGGTGTCTCCAAAGTTCCGTGCTGGCGCGGCTGTTCCCAGAACCCGCACCCTGTGGCCCGTTAGGAGGCAGGAGCGCTGGAAAGGTGGCGGCTTTACGAGGTCTATTCGTTTTACAAATGGCTTCTCCAAGCAGGGCTGTGCGCGTGCGTCGTGCGGCAGTGCGGAGTCGCCCTGCGCGGCTCCGTGGGCAGCGTAAGCCGTGTCATCGGGCGGGCCCAGGCCCGGTCGCCCGGGAGGCCCCGCGTGGTGCGGGCGCGTGGACACGGAAGCGGGTGCCTGCTGTACCCCCCGCGGTCCCCATCCTGAGTGTTCGTCCAGGAGACATGAAAGCATCCGTCCGTCCGCGTGGAGCTTGAAGCAGCTCGTTTCCACCAGCACGGGGTCCGCGCGCGCAGCCCCCGGCCTGCGGAGGGGGCCCGGTTTCTGAGGCGCAGAGTCAGTGAGGCGCAGAGCCTTGGGCCAGCTGACGGCAGCCGGGCTTAGGCGGCGCCTCCTGTGACCCGGCGGTGCAGCCGCAGGGACGGAAGGCGGGAGGCGGGGCCCGGCCGGGGAGCCAGCTGGGGAGGCGGCACGGCTGTCCGTTTGTCAGAGCTCGTTCGATTATACCTTTGAAGTTGCAGGTTTTGCTGTGTGCAGTCACATCGACAAGGCCTGTACGTACATATTTACAGCACGCACAAATGCATATACACTCTCCTCCCCTAAAAAAAGAAAAACGGCTGAGAGGGGATCACGGAGCATCGGTCAGGCTTATCAGGAGGTGGTGCTGATCTCCGGTAAAAAGTCAGTCAGCCCTTTTCGCTCGTGCCAACTTTGAGGTGATTTAATTTTTTTAATGAATTTTATTACAATTATAGGTGTACAGAAATCATCACAACTCAATTTTTACAGCATTTCCATCCCAAACCCTCAGTGCGTCCTCCCACCCCCCAACTTGTCTTGCTTGGAAACCACAGGTTTTCCAAAGTCTGTGAGTCAGTATCTGTTCTGCAAAAAAGTTCATTGTGACCTTTTTTTAGTTTCCACATGTAAGTGATAGCAGTTGCTATTGGGTCTTCTTGTCTGACTGGTTTCACTTCCCCTGATAATTTCTAGGTCCATCCACGTTGCTATAAATGTTATTTCATTCCTTTTAATGGCTGAGTAATATCCCATTGTGTGTATGTACCACATCTTCCCTATCCACTCCTCTGTCGATGGGCATTTAGGTTGTTTCCATGACCTGGCTATTGCATAGAGTGCTGCAGTGAACACTGGAGTACATGTGTCTTCGAGTCATGTTTTGTTCTGGATAGATGCCCAGGAGTGGGATTGCTGGGTCAAATGGTAGTTCTGTTTTTAATTTTCTAAGGAATCTCCATGCTGTTTTCCAATTGCACCAATTTGCATTCCCACCAACAGTGTAATAAGGTTCCTTTTTCTCCACACCCTCTCCAGCACTTACTGTTTGTAGACTTTTTGATGATGGCCTTTCTGGTTGGTGTAAGATAGTACCTCATAGTGGTTTTGATTTGCATTTCTCTAATAACAAGTGATGTTGAACATCTTTTCATGTGTTTTTTGGGCATCTGTATGTCTTTGGAGAATTGTCTTTTTAGATATGCCCATTTTTTGATGGGGTTGTTTGTTTTTTTGGTATTGAGCTCTAGGAGGTGTTTGTAAATTTTGGAGATTAATCCCTTGTCAGTCAATTCATTTGCAAATATTTTCTCCCATTCTGTGGGTTGTCTTTTTGTTTTGTTTAGGGTTTCCTTTGCTGTGCAGCAACTTTGAAGTTTCATTAAGTCCCATTTGTTTATTTTTCTTTTTATTATCATTACTCTGACAGGTGACTCTGAGATGTTGCTTTCATTTATGTCGGAGAGTGTTTGGCCTGTATTTTCCTCTAAGAGTTTTATAGTATCTGGTCTTATATCTAGATCTTTAATCCATTTTGAGTTTATTTTTGTGCACGGTGTTAGGAAGTGTTCTAATTTCATTTTTTTTTTACATGTGGCTGTCCAGTTTTCCCAGCACCACTTATTGAAGAAGCTGTCTTTGCTCCAGTGTATATTCTTGCCTCCTTTGTCCTAGATTAGTTGACTATAAATGCATGGATTTAATTCTGGGCTTTCTATCCTGTTCCACTGATCTATATTTCTTTCTTTGTGCCATTACCATACAGTTTTGATGACTGAAGCTTTGTAGTAGAGTCTGAAACCAGGGAGTCTGATTCCTCCAGCTCCATTTTTCTTTTTCAGGATGTCTTTAGCTATTCTGGGTATTTTGTGCTTCCAAACAAACTTTAAAATATTTTGTTCTAGTTCTTTTAAAAATGTTCTTGATAATTTGATAGGGATTGCATTGAATCTGTAGATTGCCTTGGGTAGTATAGTCAGTTTTGATGGTATTGACTCTTCCAACCCAAGAGCATGGTATGTCTTTCCATCTGTTCGTGTCGTCCTTGATTTCTTTCATCAGTGTCTTACAGTTTTCAGAGTACAGGTCTTTTGTCTTTTTAGGTTGGTTTATTTGCAAGTATTTGATTCTTTTTGATGTGATGGTAAATGGGATTGCTTTCCTAATTTCTCTTTCTGATCTTTCATTGTTGGTATATAGAAATGCAGTTGATTTCTGTGTATTAATTTTGTATCCTGCGACTTTGCCAAATTCATTGATGAACTCTAACAGTTTTCTGGTACAGTCTTTAGGATTCTCTAGGTATAGTATCATGTCATCTGCAAACAGTGATAGTTTTACTTCCTTTCCAATTTGGATTCCTTTTGTTTCTTTCTACTTCACTGATTGCTGTCGCTAGGACTTCCAAAACTATGTTGAGTAGCAGTGGCGAGAGTGGACATCCCTGTCTTGTTCCTGATCTCAGTGGGAATTCTTTCACCTTTTCACCATTGAGAATGATGTGAGCTCTGGGTTTGTCATAGATGGCCTTTATTATGTTGAGGTAGGTTCCCCCTATGCCCACTTTCTGAAGGGTTTTTATCAGAAATGGGTGTTGGATTTTGTCAAAGGCTTTTTCTACATCTATTGAGAGGATCATATGGTTTTTATTTTTCACTTTGTTAACGTGGTGTATCACATTGATTGATTTGCTGATATTGAAGAATCCTTGCGTCCCTGGGATAAATCCCACTTGATCCTGATGTACAATCCTTTTAATGTGTTGTTGGATTCTGTTGGCTAGTATTTTGTTGAGGACTTCTGCATCTATGTTCATCAGTGAGATTGGCCGGTAATTTTCTTTTTTTGTGGTATCTTTGTCTGGTTTTGGTACCAGGGTGATGGTTGCCTCATAGAATGAGTTTGGGAGTGTCCCTTCCTCTGCAATTTTTTGGAGGAGATCAGAAGGATAGGTGTTAGCTCTTCTCCATCTGGTCCTGGACTTTTGTTTGTTGGAAGTTTTTTAATCCCAGTTTCAATTTCAGAACTTGTGATTGGTCCATTCATATTTTCTGTTTCATCCTGGTTTAATCTTGGAAGATTGTATTTTTCTAAAAATTTGTCCATTTCTTCTGGGTTTTCCATTTTATTGCCATATAATTGCATATAGTAGTCTCTTATGATCCTTTGTATTTCTGTGATGTATGTTGTTACTTCTCCTTTTTCGTTTCTAATTTTACTGACTTGTGTCCTCCCTCTTTTTTTCTTGATGAGTCTGGCTAAGGGTTTATCAATTTTGTTGATCTTTTCAAAGAACCAGCTTTTAGTTTCATTGATCTTTTCTGTGGTTTTCTTCGTTTTGATTTCATTGATTTCTGCTCTGATCTTTATGATTTCTTCTACAAACTTTAGATCTTGTCTGTTCTTCCCTCTCTAGCTGCTTTATTTGAGCTTTTTCTTGTTTCCTGCGGTAGGCTTGTATTGCTATAAATTTCCCTCTTAGAACTGCTTTTGCTGCACCCCAGAGGTTCTGGAGTGTCGTATCTTTGTTGTCATTTGCTTCTAGGTATTTTTTAATTTCCTCTTTGATTTCTTCAGTGATCCATTGGTTGTTTAGTAGCATGTTGTTTAGTCTCCATGTGTTTGTGGTTTTTGCCATTTTTTTCTTGTTGTTGATTTCCAGTTGTATAGCTTTGTGGCCAGAAAAGATGCTTGATGATTTCCGTTTTCTTAAAGTTACCAAGGCTTGATTTGTAGCCCAGGATGTGATCAATCTTAGAGAATGTTCCATGCACACTTGAGAAGAATATGTATTCTGTTGCTTTTGGATGGAATGGCCTATAAATATCTATTAAGTACATCTGGTCTAATGCTTCATTCAGGGCCTGTGTTTCCTTATTGGTTCTCTGTCTGGATGATCTATCCATTGCTGTAAGTGGGGTGTTAAAGTCCCCCACTATGATGGTGTTATTGTTGATTTCTCCTTTTAAGGTTGTTAGCAGTTGCCTTATATATTGTGGTGATCCTATGTTGGGTGCATAGATATTTAAAATTTTCATAGCTTCTTCTTGGATTGATCCTTTGATCATTATGTAGTGCCTTGTCTCTTAAAATGTTCTTCATTTTAAAGTCTATTTTGTCTGATAGGAGTATTGCTACTCCGCCTTTTTTTGATTCCCATTTGCATGGAATATTTTCTTCCATCCTCTCACTTTCAATTTGTATGTGTCCCTAGAAGTGAAGTGGGTCTCTTGAAGACAGCATATATATGGGTCTTGTTTTTGTATCCATTCAGCTAGTCTCTGTCTTTTGATTGGGTCATTCAGTCCATTAACATTTAAGGAAATTATTGATATGTATGTTTTTATTACCATTGTATTAACTGTTTTGGGTTTTTGTTGCTCTTTTTCTTCCCTTATTCTCTTATTGTCTCCTCTCACAAGATGACTATCTTTAATGTTGTATTTGAGTTGGTTTTTCTTGTTTGTGTATCAATTGTAGATTTTTGGTTCGCAGTTACCCTGAAGTTTCGATATAGCAGTCTATATATAAATGAGATTGTTTTAAGTTGTTGGTTTCTTAATTGCACACACGTCTCCAGTGTCCTGCATTTGTGCTCTCTTCTCATGATTTCTGATTTTGGTAGCACAATTGTGCATGGGTGATTTAGTATCTTTACTGTATATATGCCTTTACTGTGAGCCTTGTCATTTGTGGTGTTTTTGTTTCTGGTTGTGGCCTTTTTTGTTCTTCTGCCTAGAGAAGTTCCTTTAGTGTTTGTTGTAAAGCTGGTTTAGTGTTGCAGAAATCGCTTAGCTTCTGCTTATCTGTAAAGGTTTTGATCTCTCCTTCAAATCTGAATGAGAGCCTTGCTGGCTAAAGTAATCTTGGCTGGAAGTTTTTTCCTTTCATCATGTTAAGTATATCATGCCACTGCCTTCTGACCTGCAGAGTTTCAGCTGAAAAATCTGCTGATAACCTATTGGGGTTCCCTTGTATGTCATTTGTTTCTTTTCCCTAGCTGCTTTCAGTCTTTTCTCTTTGTCTTTAATTTTGCTCATTTTGATTAATATGTGTCTTGGGATGTTCCTCCTTGGGTTTATTTTATATGGCACTTGTTGAGCTTCCTGGATTTGAGTGAGTGGTTCCTTTCCCATGTTAGGGAAGTTTTTAGCTATTATCTCTCTGAATATTTTTTCTGTTCTCTTCTCTCTGTCTTCTCCCTCTGGCACCCGTATAATATGGACGTTGTTGTGTTTAACATTATCCCAGAGTTCTCTGAGACTCTCCTAATTTCCCTTCAATCTTTTATCTCTTTTCTCTTCCGCATTAGTGATTTCCACTAATCTGTCCTCCACCTCGCTGATTCGTTCTTCTGCCTCCTGTAATCTACTGTTGGCTGCTTCTAATGAACTTTTTATTTCAGTTACTGTATTTTGCATCTCTTGCTTAATTTTTACATCTTGTGTTTCTTTGCTCAGTGTTTCCTGTAAATTATCAATCTTGGCCTCCAGTTTATTTCCAATGTCTTGCATCATCTTCAGCATCAACAGTCTAAAGTCTCTTTCTGGGAGGCCGATAATCTCGTCATCACTGAGCTGTTTTTCTGGGCTTTTCTCTTTCTCCCTTATCTGAGTTATAGTTTTCTGTCTTTTCATTATTATAGGTTTTTGGTGTGGTGACCTTTTTGTGTAGCCTCTCTTAGTTCTGGTGTTTGCCTCCCCTGTGGCTGAAGTTGGTATGGAGGGGGCTTGCTGTAGGCTTCCAGATGGGAGGGACTGGTGCCTGCCCACTGGTAGGTGGGGTTGATTCCTATCCCTCTGATGGGTGGGGCTTTGTTTCTGGGTGAGATTAGATGTGGCTGTGTGCCTGAGGGGTCTTTAGGCAGCCTGTTTCCTGATGGGTGGGGCTGTGATCCCACCTGGATTATTGTTTGGCCTGGGGCTTCTCAGTGCTGATGGGAGGGGCCAGCGTTTCCCAAAATAGCCACCTCCAGAGAAATGCAAGCTGCTGAATGTTCCCAGTGCCCTTCTACAACAAACCACAGTCAACCCTGTTTTCCCAGGAGATCCTCCAAGAATTGCAGTCAGGTTCCACCCAGATTCCTGTGGAAACTTTCCTTTGCGTTGCCCTGGGACCCAGTGCACGTGAAAGTCTGTGTGCCTTTTGAGAATGGGTTCTCTTTCCCTGAGTCCCGTGGAGCTCCTGCACACAGGCCCCGCTGGCCTTCAATGCCAGATGCTCCGGGGGCTCTTTCTCCCTGTGCCCGATCCCCAGGCGTGGGGTTTTGACGTGGGGCTCAGAACTCTCAGTCCTGTAGCTGAGTCTCTGTGATGCAGTGACTTTC
>PVHT021183707.1:1166788-1202339 GCA_004024745.2 Catagonus wagneri | reverse complement strand
CTTCCCAGGAAACTTTTCTTTTTCACAGCTCCCTCCCTGGAGTGCTGGTTATGGTCCTAATTGCTTTTCTCTCTCACCTTTTTTTTTTTTTCTTCACTTGTTCTACCCAGTTATTTCAAGGGTTTCTTGCAGTTTTTGGAGGTTTAAATTAATCAGCATTCAGATGATGATTTGTCCAACTTGTTTTATATTTAGATGCGTTTTTTGATGTATTTGTGGGAGAGGGTGAGCGCGACCTCTTACTCCTCCGCCATCTTGCCGCCCACCCCTTGATTTACTTTTAAAAGGACAAAATTTGTGTCCACATGTAACCGTGGTTTGTTTTTTTCCCCGTTTTTTTTGGGGGGGGCTGTGGCGTGCAGCGACCTGATGTGGGATCTCAGTTCCCAGCCCACAGACTGAACCCAGCCCACGTGGCGAAAGTGCTGGGCCCTAACTGCTCGGCCACCAAGGAGTTCCCCCGACCTGTTTTGTGTTCCCTGAATTCTTGTTTAGACATGTGGTTACTTTAAGCTCCCTCATAATTTTTTTTTTTTAATGCAGTGCAGTCAGGTTAGTGTTGAGTCGGTTTCTGGTGTACAGCAGAGTGACGCAGTTACGTGTGTGTGTTCTTTCTCGTGTTCTTTCCCATTACGGTTTGTTGCAGGTATTGAATGTGGTTCCCTGTGCTGTGCAGCAGGGCCTCGTGTGTCTGTTTTCTATATAGTCCCAGACTCCTAATTCATTCCCCTGACCCCTTTGGTAACTATAGGTTTGATTTCTCTGTCCCGGAGTCTGTTTCTGTTTTGTAAGTAAGTTCGTTTGTACCAGTTTTTTAGATTCCACGTCTAAGGGACACCACGTGGTGTTTGTCGTCGCCTGACTTCGCTCAGGCACTGTAATCCACTCTAGCTCCTCCCATGTTGCTGCCAGTACCGTCTGAAGTTTGCGTGCTAGTTGTGATTAGGTGACAGACACCTCTGTTTTGGGAGTGTCGGGTGACAAGTTCCATCTCTTTTTTCTCAAAAGTGTTTTGAATTGAGGAATAACTGACGTGAGTTCCCGACGTGCGGTGATGATCTGACATGTCTGTGGATCGTGAGACCGTCACCGCAGGCAGGGAGGCGTTCACGCCACACGTGGAGCTGTATGTCTGTGACGAGAACTTTTACATCGAGTCTCTGAGCGACTTTCAGACTCACAGCACAGCATCATTACCCGGTGCCTCACGTTCCCAGGACCCGTGGGAGATGAGACCTTCGGCCCCCTTCATCCGTTTCTCTCCCTCACCCCCAACCACCAGCCTGTTCTCTGTATCTATGCGCTTGCTTTTTTGTGTTTTTGTTTTTAAGTTCCGTGTGTAAGTATTTATGTTGTCCTGCCTGACTTCCTTCACTAAGCAGAATGCCCTGGAGGTTCATCTGTACTGTGGCAGGTGGCAGGATTTCCTTCTTTCTCATGGCTGAGTAATATTCCAGTGGGTGCGGGGTTGCGTGTGTGTGTGTACTGTATCTTCTTAATCTATTCTTCTGTTGATGGACATTTAGGTTGTTTCCATGTCATACCTATTATGAATAGTGCTGCTATGAACATACGGGTGCGTGTGTCTTTTTGAATTACAGCTTTGTCTGGATAGATGCCCAGGAGTGGGGTTGCTGGGTCATAAGGTAGTTCTGTGTGTAGGTTTCTAAGGTACCTCCATGCTGTTTCCATCGTGGCTGCACCAGCTCACATCCCCACCAGCAGCGCAGGAGGGCTTCCTTTTCTCCACACCCCCTCCAGCATTTGTTATTTGTGGACTTGTTAATGATGGCCATTCTGACTGGTGTGAGGTGGTATCTCATGGTAGTTTTGATTTGCATTTCTTTAGTTAGTGATGTTGAGCATTTTTTCATGTGCCTGTTTGCCGTCTGTGAGTCTTCTTTGGAGAAATGTCCTGGCCATTTTTCGACTGGGTTCTTTTTTTGGTTACTGAGTTGTATGAGCTGTTTGTATACTTTGGAAATGAATCCCTTATTGGTTGCATCATTTGCAAATATTTCCTCCCAGTCTGTAGGTTGTTTTTTCATTTTATTTATGGTTTCCTTCGTTGTGCAGAAGCTTGTAAGTCTGATTAAGACCCACTGGTTTATCTTTTCTTTTATTTCTGTTGCCTGGGGAGACTGACCTAAGAAAACATTGGTGTGATTTATGTAAGAATGTTTTGCCTTTGTTCTCTTCCAGGAGTTTTATGATGTCTTAACTATATTTTAATCTTTCAGGCCGTTTTGAGTTTATTTTTGTGCGTAGCATGAGGGCATGTTCTAACCCCACGGATTTGCTTGGAGCTGTCCAGCTTTCCCAGCACCACTTAGTGAAGAGACCGTCTTTTCTCCGTTGTGTATTCTTGCCTTGGTCTAAGATTAATTAACCATAGGTGCGTGGGTGTACTTCTGGGTTCTCTGTTCTGTTCCATTTATCCACGTGTTTGTTTTTGTGCCACTATCATTTTTAATTCTCTGAGGAACCTCCAAACTGCTTTCCATAGTGGCTGCACCAATTTACAGTCCCACAGTGTTCCAGTTTCTCCACGTCGTCACCAACACGTGTGGTCTCTTGTCTTTTCATCACGGCTGTTCTGACAGGCACGAGGGGCATCTCGTGGGTTTGGTTTGCGTTTCCTGACGGCCGGTGATGTTGAGCGCCCTTTCCTGTATCTGTCGGCCTCCTGCATGTCCTCTTTGGAAAAATGCCTGTTCAGGTCGTCAGCTCGGTTTTAAATTGAATTGTTTTTTGTGTTTTGTTTGTTTTGCTTTTTAGGGTCACACCCTCAGCGTATGCAAGCTCCCAGGCCAGGGGTCAAATCAGAGCTACAGCTGCCACCTACACAACGGCCACAGCAACACAGGATCCAAGCCACATCTGTGACCTAAACCACAGCTCGCGGCAACACTGGATCCTTAATCCACTGAGCAAGGCCAGGGATTGAACCCTTGTCCTCATGGATACTGGTCAGGTTCGTAACCCACTGAGCCACAATGAGAAGTCCCTGGTTTCTGTTAGTGATATCTAGCTATTTTGGATATTAGCTCCTTACCAGATAGTATTTGATTTGCAAATATTCTCTCCTATTGTGTAGGAGACCTTTTCATGTTGTTGATGATTTCATGTGTTGTCTGTCGGAAGAGTTTTAGTTTGATGTGGTCCCACCCATCTTGCGTTTGTGATTAAAGCTCTTTGGAGCACAGGAGGCAGTTCTAGGCCCAAGCAGCGGGCCCCGCGGGCCCCGAGTGGTCAGGTTCTGGCCTGGCCAAGGAGGTGTTCTGTCTTAGGAAACCAGCGCGTGTCAGTCCACACCGCACGTGAAAGCTGGGGGCCCTCGCTGAGAGTGTGTCTCACAGAGACTGTGCAGGCCCTTAAGGCAGGATGCTGGCGCTTCGTGTCACCTTAGGCCAGCGGGTCTGCAGTGTGGGCACCTGTGAACCGGGGCCCAGCCTGGAGACGGACGCAGAGGGAGAGGGGAAATTGATGTGTTAGAAACGTCGAATCTGCAAACCAGCTCTAATGGAAAAAAAGAAATGAAACAGACGCTCTGGCAGTTTTGCTGGGGGCGGGGTTGGGGGGCGGGGGCCCCTCCGGCCTCCACGGGCGCGGCGGGGGGTGCCCGTGAGCCGCTGCCCCAACCCTCCGCGGGCCTCAGGACCTGGTGCCGGGAGCTCGGGGGCGGGCCTGGGGCGCTCGGGTCCCCCCGCTACTGCCTGCCCAGGCGTGCGCGATCAGATCAGGCCCAGAAACGTGTTCCACCCATTGTTGTAACTTGTGAACTGGATGTGATTACACGAGACCAACATTTTGTTGAAGTTTGTGCCAGTTGGTAGGTTTCGGTCCCCAGGTCAGCCTCTCGTGTCAAGTCTGGGCTGGAACAGAACCTGCTCGAGCGAGCGTGACAGTTGGGAAAGGCGCTACCGGCCACGCGGGCTCCTGCGCTTTGTTCTGGCTTCCTGGGACATATGCAGCCTCTAGCCCACAGCGCTGGGGGCGCTGGGTCCTCGGAGTGGGAAGCAGGGATGGTGACGTGAGACCTGCGTGTCCCCTTCTAGGTTTAGAATTGCAGGCGCAGCAGAGTCAGCCGCAGGACGCGTCCTGTCTGCCCGCCTTGCAGGTATCGGACATCGAGCCCCGCATCCCAGCCACGGACTTGGAGGTGGCACCAGCAGGTCAGTGGCGACGGCGGGTCCTGTGCCCTGGCTGCTGGTCAGGTAAACCGTGATGTCCTTGGGGGAAGGGGAGGGCTGGCTGGGGCCCGAGCCCATGTCTCGCCCTGCTGTCCCCATTGCGCGGCCGGTTTCATTGCCCAGGACGGCAAGGTGGTGACCTGGGACCTGTGTGTCCCGGCGGGGCGTCTGGGGGCGGAACTGCTGTGCAGGGTCGCTCCGTCCCAGCGGTCCTCCCCCGTCCTGCCTGTCACTGCCTTCTGCTGGACGCGGGGACACGCCCTGTGTTTGGCGGCGGCCGTGCACTGTAGCCCCACGTCCAGTGAGGGTCTCAGGCTGTCCCCGGGCTGCCCTTTGCCCTCTGGGACCAGTCTCCTGCCTCGTGTGGTGGGCCCTACCTCCTCGCCATTCCTGACTTGTGTGCACGTGGCCACACAAACGAAGCCTCCTATGGACCAGGTTTCTGGGACGCGGGTTCACTTCCCGCTCGTGCTCTAAGCCGCGCAGTTTTGGTTTCTCTGTGAAGCTTATGGAATCAGTCATTAGTCAACACCCAGCTCCTCAGCGCTCTGGGGCTGTGTGCGGGGACCTGGAGTTAGCACGCACGGTGGCCTGGAGGACCCGGGGCCCCAGACCCAGGCCTGCTGAGCAGGACGGGTTCAGGGTGCAGTGGCCATTGGGGTCCTTTGGGGGGAGGTGGGGGTGGGACTTGTTAGGGGCCATGAGTAGTGTTCAGGGTGGGTCACGTGAGGTCACCTGTAGAGGAGGTGACCTGCCAGAGTCCCCACTGATTCCAGGGAGGGTCCGAGTGTCGGCGGGGAGGGGAGGGCAGCCAGGACGCAGGGCGGTCAGAAAACCCGAGGGGCGTCCTTTCTCTGTTCTCGGGCGTCCAGAAGCAAGGGTCGCTGGTATTGAGGACTGCGGTTTTGCCGTGATCAGAGTACAGTAGGGAAGTTTGTCTGAGTTACAGCAAATGAATGCGGTTTTTTTCCCCTAATGTAAAATTGAAACCTCCATTCTTGAAAAGTGTTAGCATTTTGAAAATACTAAACGATGGTTACGTGATTAAAATTCAGCAAGTCCTTTCATCCTGCAGCCGGGGACGTGCCCGTGCAGTGCTGCGCGCAGCCCACCAACGGCCTGGTCTACTTCAGGGCCTTCTCGAGCCTCCACACGGTGCCCGAGGAGCTGCGGCCGTACGTGCCGCTCTTCTGCCGCGTCCTCACCAAGTAAGAGCCCCTCCCGGCCGGACGCGCTCGGGGCCCACGCGGCCTCATGCGTTTCTCTCCTCGTGTGGTGTCGGCGCACCGTCAAGCACCGTCAGCGGATCCCTTTAGCTTTCTGACCCCGTGCGGTCGCTGCTGTGTGTGTGTAAGCTCAGCCGTGTATTAGTTTTCCGTAGGAAAATCACGCTTTCTAACTAAAACTGGGACCGTCGGGGTGTTTATAGACGCGGAGTCCAAGGCCACACAGGTGCAGTGCTCTCAACCGCCGGGTCCTTACGGCTACCAAGAGTCATTATCTTCATCAGGAAAAGTCAGGCACTAAGTGTGACACGTGGGCCTGGGGTCACCCTGAGAGGCCGAGTCGCATGGCCTGCCCGCTGAGCCGGGGCCTGACCCCATGGACCGGCCTCGCCGCCTCCACCCGTGGACCGGGGCGGGCACACGCCGCGCGTCCTTGTCCCTCTGCGTCCTCCTGCGGGCTGCGGCCGGGCACACGGGGGCCAGGCTTCCGCGCCTGTTGTGTCGGGTGCCGTGGGGCGCCTGGACCTTCCGCTGGCGCGACCCCCAGCACCTGCCCTTCATGCCCTGGTGCTTTCGGCAGCCCCGGAGCCTTGGCCTGGCTGGTTTCTTGCCTCAGGAACCGGGGACTAGACCGTTTCTTCTAAAGCTTCGTCAGTGTTGAGGTGGCTTCTGCTTCGCTTAAAAACGCAGAAAGGCTTCTTCACGTTCCACCCCAGGGCCACCAAGAAACAGAGGGGCTGCCGCGGGGGGAGAGCAGGGCTGAGGGAGGCTCGGCGCTGGGCGTGCGGGGCCTGCCGGTGACACGGACGTCTGCCTGCACAGGTTGGGCTGCGGTGACCTCGACTACAGGCAGCAGGCGCAGCAGGTGGAGCTGAAGACGGGGGGCCTGGCCGCCACCCCGCAGGTGCTCCCCGACGCCTCGCACCTCGACACCTACGAGCAGGTAGCCGGGCTGGGCTTTCTCTCTCCCGGGTCTTTTTCCCTTGACGTCGCGTCGTGATGGATTTCTTCTCCTTTCCCTCCGTGGTTTAGGGCGTGCTCTTCTCGTCTTTCTGCCTCGACAGAAACCTCCCCGACATGATGCATCTGTGGAGTGAGATCTTTAACAGGTAACGGGCGTACAGCCCCGAGGGTGCAGGCTCCCCCGTGTGTTGTGTTGTGTTGTTAGCTCTCTAAGCTAGTTTACCTCTAACTCCCGTGGACCTGACGTTCCGAGGACGGCCACATGACCCCCAGTGCTGAAGGGGGCGCGGGCAGGTCCCGGGAGCTCCCGGCCTCTCTGTCTCCGCAGCCCCCGCTTGGAGGAGCGGGAGCGCTTCCGAGTGCTGGTGAAGATGGCGGCCCAGGAGCTGTCCAACGGCATCCCCGACTCGGGCCACCTGTACGCGTCCATCAGGGCGGGCAGGACCCTGGCGTCCGCGGGGGACCTGCAGGAGGCCTTCGGGGGCATGGACCAGGTGACGGGCTCTGACCGGCCGGGTTTCACGGGGGGAGCCCCGTTAGCTCGCCGCCCCCTTCCAGCCGAGGCCCACCCCCCGCTCCAGGCCGGGCCCCCTCTGCCCGGGCGCCGGTCTCATCCGCCCGTCTCCGGCTCAGGTCAGGCTGATGAGGACAGTCGCGGAGACGGCCGACATCGCGCCCATCCTGGAGAAGCTTCCGCGCATCAAGAAGCATCTGCTGAACCGCGACAGCTTGAGGTGGGGCCGCAGAGCTTTGACCCTCGCCCGCGCCACTGAGAGGGGTCGGCGCGCCTTTCACTTGCAGTTACGGTTCTGCGGACCGCGTGCTGGAGGCCGCGGTCGACCCTGCACGCAGACACCGCAGCCGTGAAGGCGTCGTGTCCTGTGGACGGTGGGAGGAAAGCAAGCCCGTCAGGCCCTCGAGCCTCCAGGTGGGCTCGCCACTCCGGGGCTGAGCTCAGAGGTCCCTCGCGGGGCGGGAAAGCCCCTGGCAGCTCAGCCGCCTGCGCGCGGTCGGCCTTCAGCTCAGATCAGACAGACTGGAAGGACAACGGCTGCTGAGTTCGCAGCCCGGCCTCACCAGTGACGCAGACCGGGCTGGCTTGCGGGTCTCTGCAGAGGGCGCCCGGGGCCTTCGCCTGGCAGTTCTCCGAGTCGCTGTGGGCTCTGCCGGCCCGTCTGCACCACCAGTGGCGCCCTACCACACGGACCTTCTGTTCCTGGCACTGAGCCGTGCTTTGCAGGGTTAGGGCGAGAGCACATGTGCACAGCAGCCGATCTGGGCCAGGGCACCGAAGGTTGTGTGGTACCTGCTGGTGCTTCAGCCAAACAGACCTAGCGCTTCCGGCCCCAAAGAGAGAAGATCTGTGTGGTTCAGCTAACTTTCTTGGGACAACATCTGTGGCTCTGGAATTGTTTTTTTTTTTTTCTCTTTTAGGGCCGCGCCGGAAACATATGGAGGTTTCCAGGATAGGGGTTGAATCTGAGCTGCCGCTGCGGCCTACACCACAGCTCACGGCAATGCCAGATCCTTAACTCACTGAGCAAGGGCAGGGATCAAACCCACATCCTCATGGATGCTAGTTGGGTTCTTAACCTGCTGAACCCTCTGGAACTGGGAAGAGCTGCCTAGGGTGCTTCTCAGAGCTTGGTGGTCCTGTGGCTGCTTACACTTTTCTGCTTTGATGGCTGGTTCGTTCCCCTCTCGGCAGCGATTCTGTTCCCAGCCCCCTGGTGCTCCAGCCTCGAAGGCATTGCAGCCAGATCCCCCTGTGCTCCGCCTCCCCTTGTCCTCGGGAGGGCGTGGTCTAGTCACAGCTGTTGATCGGCTGTAAGACGCCGACAGGGAAAGGCTCTTCTCTGCCTTGACAGCTTCGTGGAGATTGCTATGCTTTATTCAGGTTTTGTTTTCACGTTCCCATGTGAATGTTTTTACATTTCTGAGTGTTGTTTTATACGTTTTCTGCTTATTTCTGTGTTCATTGTACAAAAGGTGCTGTCTCATCTCTCACAGCAGCGATTTTCTGCGTGTGCACTTGTTTGAACAGATGTGCGGTGAATGCCACCCCCCAGCAGATGCCTCGGGCGTGGAAGGCCGTGGAGGGCTTCATCCAGAGCCTGAGCCGGAGCAGGGAGGAGAGGCAGCCGGGGCGCCCGCGTGTGGTGGAGGTGAGGCCGGCCTCTCCCACCCCCGCCGGGCGTCCCCGGCAGAGCGGGGACCCTGTGGTCCCTTGTCCCCTCACTGGGTGCGGGATGGGCCAGCCTCGGAGCGACTAGGCCTGGGGCGGGGCCCACGGCTGAGCCTCTGTCCTGCGCCGTGACCTCTGGGTCTTTCTGGCCCGCCCCAGGCCCCAGCCCGCCGCTCCTTGGCCCAAGAAGCTGCCAGGAAGTGGCGCCCGTTGGTGCCCTTAAGCAGACGCACCCTGATGCTTGTCCCGAGGGGACCTTGAAGCCTGCCTGATGACGGGACTTGCCTCATTTCTCTTGGGGTCATTTTATTTTCAGAAACCTGCCCCTGGCGGGGCCGGCGGGAGCTCCCCAATCATAAGGAAGCTGGTGACGGTGAGTCCCTCCTCCGCGTCCCCCGGGCCTCCGGTCGGGCACCTCGCCCCCGCGGGTGCAGCACCTCGGGGTCCCGCCTGGTGACTCAGCCTTGTGCTCGGTCCACCCGGTCAGGGCTGTGCGGTGTCACGGCTCCTGCAGCCCTGGGTCTCGGCAGCAGTTTGGCACCTTCCTGGGAGGGCGGGCGCACGAGGCCATGGTCACCGCACCATGCACGAGCCGGGTGGGGCGGCCTGGCCCTGAGCACACGACCCCACGCAGTCTGGGTCGCCGTGGTTCTGAGGAGAGCTGTGCGGGGGGCGGCCGGGCTGTGCAGGGTGAGGACGTCGCGGGCAGGGGTCAGGCACCCGCGCAGCCAGCGTGGACCCCACGGTGCCGCGGCCTGGCCTCTGCCCCCAGGACCCCGCCTTCAAGCCCTGCCAGATGAAGACGCACTTCCTGCTCCCGTTCCCCGTGAACTACGTGGCCGAGTGCGTGCGGACCGCCCCGTACACGGACCCCGACCACGCCAGGTACCGGCCACGCGGCCGCCTTCTGAAGGGAGGGGTTTCTGTGCAGGCGGGGTCGCGGCCTTGGCTGCCGTCAGCTTGTCCCGCTCGCTCCGGGACCAGCCGCGCTCTGCGGGGCCCTCGGGCGGTGAGCGTTTGCGCTGTTGGACGGGCGGACGGAGCTGCAGTGGCTGACCTCACGGGCACCTGCCCCGCGGGCAGGGTTGTAGGTTTCTTGTCCGCTCTGTTGGAGTTTCCCAGCCTGTTCCTTATGTAACAGAGATGAGAGAAATTTCTAAAGAAAGATGTGTGGAGCAGAGCCCGTCTGAGCGGGTCTGGCCTGGCTCTCGGTCTCCAGCCGGCACGGGCCCCCCGCCCCCCTTGCTTGCCCTCTGCCTGGTCACCGGCTGGGTCCCCAGGGCTGCCCTGTGAAGGCGCTTCTGGAACCATCCTCGTGCGTCCAGGGCAGCAGCTGGGGACTCAAGGTCCACTGAAAGAAAGTCTCCGTTGGAGGGTGTTTTCTGCGGCAGGCTTTGCACACGTGCCCCGCGGGCTGCAGGGGGGCTAAAGGATGCTGAGTCCTGAGCTCGCTGCGCAGGGGCCGCTCGGCTCTGCCGGCCCGCGTGTGGGGACGAGGCGGGCGGGAGGCCACCCCGCGGCCCGCCTCTGCCCTCAGTCCCGCTGGTTCAGTCTTGCTCCCGTTTTTCTCGTTTTCGTGTAAAATGAAAAACATCATATGTGTGTTACTTGACTTTAACTCAGATTTCACTTGAACGGCAACCTCTTGAATTTCCGTTTCTTGTGCTTCCCCGACAGTGCGTTGTTCCTAACTTGCGTGTCTTGGATCATTTCAGCCTTCAGATCCTGGCCCGCTTGATGACCGCTAAATTCTTGCACATGGAAATTCGAGAAAAAGGCGGTGCTTACGGTGGAGGTGCTAAGCTCAGCTATGGCGGGATTTTCACACTCTTCTCGTACAGGTGGGCCTCTGACCGCTGGCGACCGTGGGGACGGGACGCTTGTCCCTGGGGCCCTGGCCCCTCCGTCTCCAGGGTCGTTTCATGCAGCATAAACTCCAGGAAAATCATTCGCCCTGTTGTCACTGCTCAGCGTTTGCCCATCCCCAGCAGGGTCCCTTCAGTTCCTCGGTCTTAGGGACAGCGCGAGGTGACAGAACACCTGGACCTCAGGTGGACCTGGAGCTTGGGGACCAGGCTTCCCGGGCGTCGGCGTCCCGGGCCGTGAGGCCTCAGGGAAAGGTGGCGCTTCTCCGCGCCCGTGACTCAGGCTGGACCTGGGAGCTGCGGGCCTGGAGAGGGACAGGAAAGCGAGGCGCTGGCTGCCTGCGGCCTCAGGACACGTGCTCCAGGCTGTGGCGCCGCCTCCTCCTCCTGGTCGCTGCCCGACCCTCTGCTTGGCCCGAGCTGGTGGTGGTGAAGCGGGCGGCAGCCTGGGTCTCCTGCCTCCTGGCTCTTCCTGGCCGTTTGCTCTTGGCCAGCATGCGAGTGACTCCTCGGTCCCCAGGGACCCGCGCTCTGTGGAGACGCTGCAGTCCTTCGTGGAGGCCGTGGACTGGGCCCGGGCCGGGCGCTTCACGCAGCAGGACATCGACGAGGCCAAGCTCTCCGTCTTTGCCGGCGTGGACGCGCCCGTGGCTCCCTCAGACAGAGGTACCGGGACACACCCGGCCGGGCGGAGGCCGCTCCGGGGGCGGGTGGAGGTCACGGCGTGACCTCGGGCAGACGCGGGGTCAGCACGCACGGGGTCAGCACACGTGGCCACCCACAGGGCTGGACCACTTCCTCTACGGCCTCTCGGACGCGATGAAGCAGGCGCACCGCGAGCGGCTCTTCGCCGTCCAGCGCGAGGGGCTGGTGGACGTGAGCAGCAGGTGAGTGCGCAGGACCGGGACTTGGCGTGGGGACTCTGCCAGCCCTGCGGGCGCCTCGCTGACCCCGCCCGCCCCTAGGTACCTGGGCCCCGGGAGGAGCACACGCGGCGCGGCGCTGATGGGACCAGACAACGCGAGGGTCGCCAAGGACCCGACCTGGATCATAGGATAGCAGGTGTCCTCGGGCCAGGGATCGCGTCCGAGCTGTGACCGTGACAGCGTCTGCAGCAGCCCGAGCCCCCGCAGTCGGGTTCTTAGCCCACCGCACCACAGCGGGAACGCCGTCGAGCCTTTCGATTATTTCTGCTTAACACAAGGCTTGCTCGTGTGTGGGCCTTCCTAGAATTTTGCCCGAGGTCGGCTCCGGCAGGTCAGGCTCATGAAGAAATTGAAATGATCATGCACTGACTGGTAGAGATGCATAAATTATAATTTAAGATTTTTTAATTATGTAAGTGCTTACTTTACTTTATTAATCCTAGAATATGTATATTAAAAATAAAAGGTGACTCTGACCTACCTCTGCTCGTTATTTATTTTTCCTTTTTTTTTTATAGGGCCTAACCCACGGCATAAAGAAGTTCCCAAGCTAGGTATCAAATTGGAGCTACAGCTGCCGGCCTACACCACAGCCATAGCAACGCGGGATCCAAGCCGCTTCTGTGACCTACACCACAGCTCATGGCAACGCCGGATCCTTTAACCCACTGAGTGAGGCCAGGGATCGAACCTGCATCCTTGTGGATACTAGTCAGGTCCCTAACCTGCTGAACCCCAGTGGGAGCCCCTAGTCATTACTGTAAATGACTTCTGCTAGAGCAGTTCCCGGGGCCTTTCTGGAAAATGCACAAGGGAAGTGAGAGGACAGAGGGGCCCCGCCTTCTGCCTCCACTCACCCAGCTGCTGTGGTCACACCCGGGCCTGGGGGACGCTGGTGGGGCATGTCTGCCCCGGGCCGTGACCCAGCACCCACATTGCGGTTTCAAAGGCTGCCCGGGTGGGCCCCCCCTTAAGCACAACTGACCTTGCGTCCTCCGCCCCCACCCCCGCCCCCAAGAGCAGGGGCGCTTCCTCCGCAGACTCCGGGTGGCCATCGCCCTGTCACGGCGGCCCCTCCCCGGCGGCATCATGCACAGTAGGGGGGCGGGCCCACGCTCCTGTGCTGAAGGCGCACCTGCCTCGCAGGGTCTGTTTTCACGCGACACGTGTCACCAGAAGAAGCTGGTTCTGGGGGTTGGTTTTCTCGCTGGCGCCTGGGTCCAGGGCTGTCTCTGGGCACGTGGCGTCTCTCTCCCAGGCTGTGTGTCCCCTTCCCTCCGTGTGACCTTGACCTTGCCTGTGGCCTTTTTCACAGATCCTGTAAGACACCTGCCTGATCTGCTCACGACACTGCTGACGGACCCTTAACAGCCGCCCACAGACCCGGAGGTGTCCTTCACCTTTTTATTTCCGTAAGACCACGCCGGCAGCACCCGGGAGGCCCCGGACCCGGCCAGGGGTCAAATCAGAGCGCGTCTGCCACCTACACCACAGCACGGCAACACTGGATCCTTAACCCGCTGATCCAGGCCAGGGATTTAACCGGCATCCTCGCAGAGGCAAAGCCAGGTCCTTAACCTGACCCACAACAGGAACTCCAGCCCCTGAGATGTCCAGGTCCCACTTAAAAATGACCTGGGCGCTGAGGTTGGGTTTCAGCAAGTGTTTAATTCTGCGAGCCATGCGGCTTCTGAAGCAGGACACACAGGACGAGACACAGCAGACGCCCCACGTGGGGGCCTGGGGCCTGGCGGACGGGAAGGACACAGGCCGGGCCCTGTGGTTAGGGATTAGCGTCGACAGCACCGGCACCGAGTGCTGATAAATAATGTTACAAAAGAAGGCAGGGCGTCTAGATGGCGGCCGGCTCCTCAGGGCCGCGGTGCTGCACCGGCTCCAGCTGGCCGGCGTCTGACACCTCGAAGCTCGCCTTGTACTTGGCCAGGATCTTCATGAGGGGCCGCAGCTTCAGCCACCACTGCTCTTTGGGGATCCTGTGCCTGTGGGGAAAGATGTGGGTGAGCCCACGGGTGCCGGGCCCTGGCCCCCCCGAGGCAGTGTGCCCTGCGGGCTCCGTGCACTCACTCGAAGTCCGTCTGCTCCTTCAGCGCCGCCACCGGTTGGAAGAGAAGGTTTCTTTTGCTTATGCCCAGCACGCAGATGGAATCATCGCTTACAAACCTTTTTCCTACAAAAGATGGCAGCTTCAGGTCAGGAAATGAAGGGGTGAAAAAGGACATTGGCACAAATAAACACAGGCTGAGGTGAAGATGGACGAGAAACACTGCCAGCGTTGAAAAGAAGGTATTACCTTTTTCCAAATTTGCTAAAAATTCACAGAAATAGAAAAAGATTCTAGAAAATACTATTGAAAAAGACTCAAGAAATGGGGAGTTCCCACTGTGGCTCGGCAGACATGGATCTGACTAGTATCCATGAGGATGTGGGCTCAATTCCTGGCCTCGGGTCGGGGGTTAAGGATCCAGCGTTGCTGTAGCTGTGTCTGGAGGCTGTAGCTCCAACTTGACCCCTATAGCCTGGGAACTTACATGTGCTGCCCCTGTGGCCCTAAAAAGCAAAACAAACAAAAACCCACAAGCAGGTCTAAAAACAGAAATTCAGCAGCTCTCCCGGCAAAGAAAGCAGAGCACTGATGCCGTGTCATAGGGAGGTTTACCGACAGCCTGAAACAAGACTCCTGTCTTAGCAGTGACCCCCCAGGGAACTCCCAGACCTCCCAGACCTCCCAGACGCAGCATGAGGATGGCGGAGGGAGCCGCAGAGGCGGCATGCTCACAGCAGGTGCACCCCAGGAAGGCGAGGGGGTGCAGTGCTCGGAAGTGACAAGTCTCATTCCGTGGAAAAGTGTAACACTTGACGACTGAAAAAAAACCTAAAGAATATCTCAGCAACCAGTATTTATCAGGGACCAGCAGCAAGCAGTAAATGGAAGAAAGACAGACTTAAACATTACTAAAAATTCTCATCATGAAGTAATGAAGGTAATGTCTTCCCACCTCGGTGGGCAGCAGACAGGACGTCTGTCACTGCGCTGCTCAGACTTCTGTGGAGTCCACACATAAACGCCTATGAAAAAGTATCAAGGGGAAAACCAAAAGGCTGTAGACAGGCTGCGTATGTGTAAGAAAAGCCAAAAGAAAAATGTATCTGCAAACTGTGAGTAGAAACCCACTGAGTACAAGATCACCACACAAAAAATGAGTTGTACCTCTGCCCATCAGCAATAAGAGCTTTTAATATTAGAGCTGGGACCAAGATGGAGGAAGACGACGAAGAGGACTGCAAATCAGCAATAGAGCTTTTAATACTGGAATTAGGATCAAGACACATGAGGAGGAGGAAGAGAACTGCACACCAGCAATAAGTGTTTTAATACTGGAACCAGGATCAAGACACAGGAGGAGGAGATTGCACATCAGCAATAAGAGCTTTGAATACTGGAACCAGGACCAAGACACAGGACGTGGAGGACTGCACATTATCCATAAGAGCTTTGAATACTGGAATCAGGATCATCATGCAGGAGGAGGAGGAAGACTGCTCATCAGGAATAAGAGCTTTTAATACTGGAATAAGGACCAAAACACGGGATGAGGAGGCCTGCACATCATCGATAAGAGCTTTTAATACTGTAACTGGGACAAAGACACAGGAGGAGTAGGACTGCACGTCAGCAATAACAGCTTAAATACTGGAATCAGGACCATGACGCAGGTGGAGGAGGAGGAAGACTGCACGTCAGCAATGAGAGCTCTTAATAGTGGAAACAGGACCAAGACGCAGAATGACAAAGACTGCACTACAGCACTAAGAGCTTTTAATACTGGAATAAGGACCGGGACGCAGGAGGATGAGGAGGAGGATTGCACACCAGCAATAAGAGCTTTTAATACTGGAGCCGGGATCAAGACGCAGGAGGGGAGAAGTCTGCACACCATCAGTGAGAGCTTTTAATACTGGAACCAGGAGCAAGACACAGAGGAGGGGGACATGGCCCTCAACCTATACCACAAACATAACAAATCATCTACATGTGGAAGAGTTGTCACAAACATCCATGAATGCACACACAAGACCTCAGACCTCCAAAACTGTCAAGAAACACTGCACATACCTGGGCCAAACAAGAGGAAAAAAAAGAGGGAAAAATAAAGGAATCGGACAGGATCAGCAGCCCTCAAAGGGAGGTGCCAAAGAGGAAAGGAGCCCATGCCCTGGGAGGCTACATAACTGATGATCAGCTGGGATGGATGGGGAACCTCAAAGCCTTGGAGAAAAGCACAGCAGCCAGACTGAGGAGCACAGAGAAGAGAGCCACATAGGCCGTCAGTACCACTGCCCTGGATACCACAGCCGGAGACCCGCAGGTGGGGGTGGGCGCTGAGATTCAGGCTTCAGAGCTCGTTTCCAGGAGGGACTAGGGTGGGCTGTGTGGAGACAGCCTGAGGGGGCTGGTGAGCAGAGCGGCACAGCTGACACGGTGCAGGAGGAGGCTGGGCCTGCAGGGGAAGGAAGGCGCCCCTGCTGAGGAGGGAGGGAGGAGGAGAGGAACAGGAAGCCATAGGAACACCTTTCTGTGCATCTGCCAGCTCTCAGGGTGCCAGGGGGCCTCTGGCAGGGCTGTGGGGGTGGGTGCAAACCACCACAGCAATCTTGTGGCCCCCACCACTGAAAGTCCTGTGAAAAGGCACTACCTGCAGCCCCAGTCACCTCAGGGGTTGCCACCAGGGGGTCACGGCAACTGAGGGCCACCCATTGCCCTCAGTCCCTGGGACACACACGCCACACTGTTGCTGCTGCCAAAGGCTCTGGGCACCGCCTCCACCTCCCCAAGGGTCCTCGCCACTGTCAAGGACCCAGGAACCAGGCACCAGCTACAGGGCCTGGCTGGCCAGTGCCTCCATCTTCCTGGAAGCACACACAGGTTGCAGCCCAGCACCCCACCCAGGAGCTAAGAGCCTGCACACACTGAGGAGAGAAGCAGCATCCAAACCAAAGGCAACCCCCACATCAAAAGAAATAGTGGGTGCCCCTCCGTATAAACAGCCCCCCAAAACTACAGTACACAACTCCCCTAAACTCACAGAATAAAGAAAATATAAGCAAAATGAAGGAACTCGGGAACCACTCCCAGTTAAAAGAACGGGAGAATTCCTCTGAAGGACCAAACAATGAAACAGACCTCTGCAGTCTAACACTGAGTTCAAAAACAAGATAGTGAAAATACTGAAGGAATAAGAGCAGGTACGAACAGTAATGCAGATTACTTTAGAAAGAACTGGAAACTGCCAGGAGGAGCCAAGAAAAATTAGAAGATTCATTTGCAGAGACTTGAGCTGAGTTAAAGGCATTAAAGAGGAGAATGAATAAGGCAGAGGAACGAATAAATGACTTGGAAGATAGAATAATGGAAATTACCCAGTCAGAACAGCAGACAGAAAACCAAATGAGAAAATATGAAAGCAATATAAGAGAGCTATGGGATAATAAAGTGGGCCAATCTATGCATAATAGAGATTACAAAAGGAAAAGAAAAAGGTGATTGAAAAGGAGTTCCTGTTGTGCTTCAGTGGCAATGAACCCAACTAATCCATGAGGAGGCAGGTTCAATCCCTGGCCTTGCTTAGTGGCTTAGGGATCTGGTGCTGTCATAAGCTGTGGTGTAGTTCATGGTTGTGGCTTGGCTCCCATGTTGCTGTGGCTATAGACCACCAGCTGCAGCTCTGATTTGAACCCCAGCCTCGTAATTTCCATATGCCACATATGTGGCCCGAAAAAGGAAAAAAGGAAAGAAAATATATTTGAAGGAATTATGGCTGAAAACTTTCCAATATCTAGAGGAAACAAATACCAAGATACAGGAAGCACAGAGGGCCCCAAACAAGTGGAACCCAAACAGACCTACACCAAGACATATCTTAATAAAGAGAAAAAGTTAAAGCTAAGGAGAGGATTCTAAAGGCAGCAAGAGGAAAACAGGGAACCCCCCATAAGGCTATCAGGTGATTTCTCTACAGAGACACTGCAGGCCAGAAGAGAGTGGCAAGATATATTCAGAGTTCTAAAAGGGAAAAAAATTTCACCCTAGAATACTCTACCAGCAAGAATATCATTTAAAACAGAAAGAGAAATTATTTCTCCAGTAAATAAAAACTAAAATACTAAACCCATTCTAAAAGAAATCCTGAAAGGTCTCCTCTAAATAGGAAAGAAGAAGATGGAGGACGAAGGGAATCACAGTTGGAAAGTCATCACTTCCATACGTCAGTATACAGAGCTAAGTGGAAAAGAGAAACCCTGATATGTAATAAACAGCAATAAACATAAGGAACAGCAAAAAGACGATGTAAAAAAGGACATCAAAGTAAAAAAATGTGGGGAAGGAGAGTGAGAAAATACAGATTTTTTTAAGAATATGTTTGAGCCTATATGACTGTTAGGCTAAAGCAAGCAGATATAGGAAGGGGTTAGCATACTTGAAAAAACAGGGCAATGACAAATCAAAACCAAACAATATAGTCACAAAAACAGAAGAGGACCCAAGCCTAAGGAAACCATCCAACCAACAAAACAAAGTGACAGAGAAGAAACATAGACTCAACTGGAAAACATGGTTTAAAATGGCAATAAATACATACTTATCAATTACTACCTTAAATGTCAATGAACTGAATGCTCCAATGAAAAGACACAGAATGGAAGACTGGATTACAAAACAAGAGCCTACAATCTGCTGTCTACAAGGGACTCATTTTAGGGCAAAGGACACATAAAAATAGGAGGTGAGGGGTGGGAACAGATATTTCATGCCAGTGGACAAGAAAGGAAAGCAGGAGTCGCAATACGAATGTCAGAAAAAATAGACTTTAAAACAAAGCCCATAAAGCAAGACAAGAAGGACATGATTTTACGATGAAAGATTGATTCAAAAAGAGGGCATTACACTCGTCAATATATATGCCCTGATCCAGGAGCACCCAGATACATACAACTAATACTAACAGACATAAAAGGAGAAATTGGCAGGACTACAATAATAGTTGGAGACTAACACCCCACTCACATCAATGGACAGATCCTCTAGACAGAAAATTAATAAAGCAACACAGATCCTAAATTATGCAATGGAACAGTTAGAGTTAATTGATATTTTCAGGACATTACATCCACAAAAACCCAGAATGTACATTCTTCTCAAGTTCACATGGAACATTCTCTAGGACTGACCACTTACTGGGGCATAAAACCAACCTCAACCAACTTAAGCGTATAGAAATTATTTCAAGTGTTTTCTCTGATCAAAATGGCATGAAATTAGACATCAACCACAGGAAAAATGTGGAAAAAATGACTACGTGGAGACTAAACAGCTTGTTACTAAAAAAAAAAAAAAAAAGTTCAGTGAGGAAATCAAAAAGGAAATTTAAAAAACACCTTGAGACAGATGACAATGAAAACACAACCATTCAAAATCTGCAGGACGCTGCAAAAGCAGTTCTTAGCAGGAAGTTCATAGTGATACAGGCCTTCCTTATAAAAGAAAAATCCAAATCAATAACCTAACCAACTACCTAAAAGAATTAGAAAAAGAACAAACAAAACCTAAAGCCAGCAGAAAGAAGGATATATAAAGATCAGAGAGGAAATCAATAAAATTGAAATTTTAAAAAAATAGAAAAAATCAATAAAACTAAGAGCTGGTTCTTTGACAAACAAAATTGACAAGCCGTTGGTCACACTCACCAAGAGAGAACCCAAGTAAACAAACAAGAAAAATAATAAATCAATGGACACTGAAGAAATACACAAGAAAATACGATGAAAGATTATATGCCTAAAAATCCGACAATGTAGAAGAAATGAACAATTTTCTGGAGACATATAGCCCACCAAAACTGAATCAAGAAAAAATAGATAATTTGAATAGACGAATCATTAGAAATGAAATTGAATATGTAATAGAAAAACATTCCCTGCAGAGCAGACATCAACAGAACAATGTAAATCAGTTATATTTAAAAAATTAAAAAAAAAAAAACTCCCTACAGGAGTTCCCATCGTGGCTCAGTGTTAACAAACCCATCTAGTATCCATGACGATGCGGGTTCAATCCCTGGCCTCACTCAGTAGGCAAAGGATCTGGCGTTGCTGTGAGCTATGGTGTAGGTCACAGATGCGGCTCAGACCCTGTGTTGCTGTGGCTGAGGTGTACGCTGGCAGATACAGCTGCGATTAAACCCCTAGCCTGGGAACCTCCATATGCTATAAAATACCAAACCAACAACAACAAAAAAAACCCAGACACTCCCTACAAACAAAAGGACAGAACCAGATGGCTTCATAGGCAAATTCTACCAAACATACAAAGAACTTCCTCCCATCCCTCTTAAATTTTCCAAAAGATTGAAGAAGAAGGAACACTTCCAAACACATTCTATGAAGCTACCATCACCCTAATACCCAAACCAAAGACACCACCAAAAATGATTATTTGATGAGATTAGATGCAAAACATTCTCAGCAAAATTTTCATCAACTGAATCCAACAACATATAAAAAAGATCATCTCAATTTCACAAGGATGATTCAACGTAAATCTATCAACGAGTTCCCATTGTGGCTCAGAGGAAACGAATCTGATCAGCATCAATGAGGATGCAGATTCTGTTCCTGGTCTCACTCGGTGGGTTAAGAATCTGGCATTGCCATGAGCTGTAGACGTGGTAGACGTGGCTCGGATCTGGCATTGCTGTGGCTTTGGTGTAGGCCAGTGTCTACAGCTCCAATTTGACCCCTACCCTGGGAACCTGCATGTGCCGTGGATGCAGCCCTAAAAAGACAAAAAAAAAAAAAAAAAAGCAATAACAAACTCAATCAATGTCATATACCATATTAACAATAGTCCAAAACCACATGATCCTCTCAATAGATGCAGAAAAAGCACTGACAAAGTCAAACATCCATTCATGATAAAAATGCTAGACGGGATATATCTCAATGTAATAAAAGCCATTTACGACAAACCCACAGCCAATATAATGGAGAAAAGCTGAAAACCTTCCACTAAAATCTGGAACAAGACAAGGATGCCCACTCTCACCACTTTTATTCAACATGGTTTTGAAATCCTAGCCACGGCAATCAGACAAACAAAAGAAATAAAAGGTATCCAAACTGGAAGAGAAGTAAAATTGTCACTGTATGCAGAAGACATGATACTATACATAGAAAACCCTAAGGATGCCACACAAAACTACTTGAACTAATCACCCAATTCATCAAAGTAGCAGGATATAAAATTAACATTCAGAAATCAGGAGTTCCCGTCGTGGCACAGTAGTTAACGAATCCGACTAGGAACCATGAGGTTGCGGGTTCGATCCCTGGCCTTGCTTAGTGGGTTAACGATCTGGCGTTGCTGTGAGCTGTGGTGTAGGTTGCAGACGCGGCTCGGATCCCACGTTGCTGTGGCTGTGGTGTAGGCCAGTGGCTACAGCTCCGATTAGACCCCTAGCCTGGGAACCTCCACATGCCGCGGGTGTGGCCCTAAAATGACAAAAGGCAAAAAAAAAAAAAAAAATCAGTCATACTTCTGTATACTAACAATGAAATATTAGAAAAGGAATATACAAAAAGTATCTTTTAAAATCATACCCCCCCCAAAGTTAAATACCTAGAAATAAACCTGACCAAGGAGGTGAAAGGCATATGCTAAGAACTATAAAACACTGATCAAGGAAGTTAAAGAGGATTCAAAGAAATGGAAAGATATCCCATGCTCCTGGACTGGAAAAATTAATACTGTTAAAACAGCCATACTGCACAAAACCATCTACAGATTTAACATGATCTCTATCAAATCACCCATGACGTTTTTCACAGAACCAGAACAAAGAATCCAAACATTTACATGGAACCATAAAAATACAGAATTGCCAAAGCAATGATGAGGGAAGAAAAACAAAGCAGGAGGCCTAACTCCCTAGACTTCAAGCAATACTACAAAGCTACAGTAATCAAGATAGTGTGGTACTGGTGCAAAACACAGACATACAGACCAATGGAACAGAAAAGAGAATCCAGAAATAAACCCACACACCTACGGTCAATTAATCTTTGACAAAGGGAGCAAGAATATAAAATAGGAAAAAAGTATCTTGAGCAAGTGGTGCTGGGAAAACTGGACAGCTCGTGTAAATCAAGGTAGTTAGAACACACCCTCACACCATGCACAAAAAAAAGCACAAAATGGCTTAGACTTCAACAAACAACAAGACACCATAAAACTCCTAGCAGAGAACATAAGCAAAACATTCTATGATATCAAGCATACCAATGTTTTTTAGGTCATTCTCCCAAGGCAACAGAAATAAAAGCAAAAACCAATGGGACCTAATCAAACTGACAAGCTTTTGCACAGCAAATTAAAAAAAAAGAAAAAGACAACCTACAGAATGGGCTAAAATAGTTGCAAATGATGCAGCTGACAAGGGCTTAATCTCCAAAATATAAAAACAACTTGCACAACTCAAGAGCAGAACAACAATAACCAAACTGGAACATGGGCAAAGGACCTGAATAGACTTTTCTCCAAAGAAGATAAACACATGGCCAGAAGGCACATGAAAAAATGCTCAGCATCACTAATTATTACAGAGATGCAAACCAAAACTACAATGAGGTACCACTTCACACCAGTCAAAATGGCCATCATTATTAAGTCCACAAATAATAAACGCTGGAGAGGGTGCGGAGAAAAGTGAGCCCTCCTGCACTGTTGGTGGGAATGTAAATTAGCACTAGCACTATGGAAAACAGTATGGAGGTACCTCAGAAAACTAAAAATATAACTACTGTATGATCCAGCAATCCCACTCTTGGGCATATATCCAGAAAAAGCTACAATTCAAAAAGATACATGGACGTGTATGTTCATAGCAGCATTATTCATAATAGCCATGACATGGAAACAACCTAAATGTCCATCGACAGATGAACGGGTTAAGAAGATATGGTACATATACACAATGGAATACTACTCAGCCATAAAAAAGAACAAAATAATGCCGTTTGTATCAACATGGATGGAACTAGAGATTCTTTATACTAAGTAAAGTCGGAAAGAGAAAGACCAATACCATACATCACTGACATGTGGAATCTAAAATAATGGCACAGAGGAACCTACCTACAGAACAGAAACAGACTCACAGATAAGGAGAACAGACTTGTGGTTGCCAAGGGAGACGGTGAGGGAGGGAGTGGGATGGAGGGGAGCTTGGGGTCAGGAGATGCAAACAATTACATTTAGAATGGATAAGCAGTGAGGTCCTGCTGTACAGCACAGGGAACTGTATCCAGTCAGTTGTGATAAAACACAATGGAAGATAATATAAGAAAAATATATGTATGTGTGACTGGGTCACTTTCCTCTAGAAATTGACAGAACATTGTAAATCAACTAAACTGCAAAAAAAAAATTAAGAAATTTTAATACCATTTACACTCTATTTTAAAATCACTGTCAGAAATAAACTTATCAAAAGACTACATAAAATAATGCTTTCATAACATTAAAAAAGGTCTGACTATATAGAAAGAGAAAATGTTCACGAATTAGAAACATGGTATTTTTTTAAACGCCAATTCTTCCTCCAAATGATTTATTAAGTGCACTCTTTCGTTCCCACCAGCCCAACTAAACAGAATAGCTGATGGATCTTGACACAAAGGGCCAAGAAGAGCCAGAACTGGAGAGGCCCAGGAAGGACTCGCCTTCCAGGAACTGTTCACAAAACCAGAATATTGGCAAGCATCAGTAACTGAATGCCAAGCAAGGAACCAAACAGTCCAGAAATAGTCCCGTTAGTGCTGGGACACCTGATCCATGATGGAGATTATACTGCAGAGTAGGAAAAAGTGGATTTTTCCACGAACGGCACCCAATTATCCCCATGGAAGGAAATTAGGCCTTGAACTTCACATGAATCCAAGTGGATTAAAGAACCAAAGGTAAAAGGCAACTATGTGAGAAACGCGGAAGCTCAGACCTCGAGGACAAGCTAGTGAGTTGGCATTACAGGTAAGGGCTCCTTGTTGAGAGACTCCTTGCAGAAACGACAAGCGTCAGCACAAATGTGAGATGTCTGTGACATGACTGACAATGTAAAATACACATTTCCTAGAACATAAACAACATATTGGAGTTCCCACTGTGGTGCAGTGGGTTAAGAACCTGACTGCAGCGGCTCAGCTTGCTGCAGAACTGAAGATTCAATCCTTGGCCCGGGGCAGTGAGTCAAAGGATCTGTTGTTTGCACAGCCATGGCTCAGATTCAGTCCCTGGCCTGGGAACTTCCGTATGCTGTGGGTGTGGCCATAAGAAAAAAAAAAAAAGCTTTTTTTTTTTTTTAAATTTAAAAATCCTGGAGCTCCTGTTGTGGCTCAGTGGTTAACGAACCCGACTAGCATTCATGAGGACATGGGTTCGATCGCTGGCCTTAGCTCAGGGGGTTAAGGATCCGGTGTTGCCGTGAGCTGTGGTGTAGGTCGCAGACGTGGCTCGGATCCGGCGTTGCTGGGGCTGTGGTGTAGGCCGGTGGCTACAGCTCTGATTGGACCCCTAGCCTGGGAACCTCCATCTGCTGCGGGTGTAGCCAAAAAAGACAAGACAAAATAAATAAATTTTAAAATCCTAGAAGACAATCAAAATATTTTTAAACCTAAGAAATGATATAAGCAAAACATCATAAACCTGAAGAGGTGGCAGAGGAAACAGGAATATTCCACATGCACCAAGGCCCCAGCAGTTCCCTCTCCACTTAGAGCTTTAGCCTCTTAAAGCCACAGTGGGCCTGGCTCATGTCCCATCACAGCGAGAGGTCAAAGGTGACAGGTCGGGTGATGCCCAAGGAGGGAGGTCCGCAGGTGGGCATGGGGGTGGAGACTGGTTTCGAGAACCAGCCCCGCTGGCCTGTGCATCAGCTGGGATGCGTCCAGGTCCCGGTCCCCGGTCTGCACCTGAGAGTGGCAGCCGGGTGGCCAGAGGCTGGGGGTGGGTCAAGAAACCGCGCCGAGGCCGCACCCGAAGCAGGTCCTGGGGAAACGCGCACTGCGCTTCCGTTCACGGGAACCAAATCGCACGCTGGCCTGGGGAGAGGACCACAGGCGGTTTTCCAGTTTTTAGGTCTTTTTCAGGCCGCACCTGTGGCACATGGAGGGTCCCGGGCTAGGGGTCGAATAGGCACTGTAGCTGGCGGCCTGTGCCACGGCCGCAGCCACGTGGGATCCTTAACCTACTCAGTGAGGCCAGGGGCCCAACCTGCATCCTCATGGATTCTCGTCAGGTTCTTAACCCGCTGAGCCACGACGGGAACTCCCAAGCCTTGGAAGCTTTAACCCTGCAGAGTAAAACCCTAAGCGCAAAGCTAGGCCGCGACATCACCGAACCCGGGGGCTGCGGCAGGGAGCCCCCCGCGTTGCTCGTTTTCTCCAAAGGGAGGTCGTGAGTGGATCGACGGAGACGCCAAGTGTTTTAGGCCGGTTGGGAGCATCCTTAGAGAAAGAAGTAGCCATGGGCGGGTCACGCCCTTTCTCACAAAGGAAGAAATCCCGTTCCTTCCTAATTACAGCCGGAGCAGCATCTGGGAAGAGCTGGGCAGCCCGAGGCCGGCCCGTCCCCGCCGTACCTTTTCCCAGGGACTCCTTCAGCTTCGCGCTGATCCACTGCATGGCTCTGGCCGAGATTTTGGTTCCAAAGTTTCTGTCAAACGGAGAAGGCGCCCCTCCCTGTTGGTGGCGAAAGTGACACAACTGTTAGTCACACTGCAGAACCTTCCTGGCTGTCAGCTTTCAAAATGGAAAAGAAATTAAAATTACTATTGAACAAAAGTCAGACGATATTTCTGAGACTCAAATGTGTAAGTACGGCTGTTTTTTGTTTTTTTGCGTATTTCTACCTCCTTGTATATAGTTGGGCCCAAACCAACCAAAACACAGGCTGTTACTGCTGTAGCTGAAGCTCCGCCCGCCGGGCTTTTAATCAAGCCCCTGCTCAAGTAGCATCTTTGTAATTTCAGAATCTTCACCCGGGTTCCTTCACCTTGTTTTGGGGGAGGTGGGAGGGGAGAACTCATTTAATTCCTTATCAGCTCCTTTAAGAATCTGATCAAGGCGTTCCCGTCGTGGCTCGGTGGAAACGAATCTGACTAGCATCCACAAGGACACAGGTTCAATCCCCAGCCCCGCTCAGTGGGTTAAGGATCCCACATTGCCGTGAGCTGTGGCGTAGGTCGCAGACGGCTCAGATCTGGTGTTGCGGTGGCTGTGGTGTAGGCTGGCGGCTGCAGCTCCAGTTGGACCCCTAGCCTGGGAACCTCCATATGAACCCTAACCCTCAGGTGTGGCCCTAAAAAGACAAAAGACAAAAAAAAAAAAAAAAATCTGACCAGCTCTGTGGGATTCACAAGAATGCACACATGCCTAGCACTTCGTCATGTGATTTCAGGAGACTCGGTGAATCGATGGGCCCCGGGCCACACGTCCCTGAGACTCCAGGACTGAGAGCTGGTGAAGGGCTGAGGGCAGGCCTGCTGAAAGACACGGTCCTGCGACCCCACCCCTCTAGCCGCCACCGGCTGCGGCCCGCTCATGTTCTCCCCGAGGTCCTTTCACATCCCCCTGATTTCGTGCAACTCGCAAATACGTATCATTTGTCCGATATCCTGAATTTTCTTTTCTGGCCGTGCCCCCTGTCCCCCACCACGTTTGGAAGTTCCCGGGCCGGGGTTCCACTTAACTGGTGTCACTACTGACATCAAAGTTGATGGTTTTCCTCGAAAAGCCCTTTTGCCCAAATATCACCAACGATGGAAAGAATTCTGAAGCCGGTGACGTGGTGTATCAGTAACACAGTTCAGAAGTTGGTTTCAACCATCTGGGAATTCACTTCTGAATACACTTTTCTTCCAAAATGGCTAAAATAAGGGCCACATCTGAGCCGCTCCCGCGAGCCCCTGCGCCCACCTGCTGCATGTGGCCCAGCACGTTCTTCCTGCAGTCGAACACGCCCTTGCCCTCCTCCGAGTAGAGCTGGTAGATGAAGTCGGTGGTGTAATTCTCGCTGCAGCTCTCGTTCCTGAAACACACGGGGCACACGTGCCCGTCGGCTCAGCCCTGCACGCCGTCTTCCTTAAAGACACGACCTGCAGTGTCTTAAAGACAACTGACTACAAAGCAAACGTGAATTTTTTTAAAAATCTCCCAGGATGACTTAAACGCCTGCGCGTCGGAACACGAGGCACAGAGCCTGCGCCCTGCGTCCGGGGCCCGGGCGGTGCGGAGAAGGGCGGCTGGCGGGCCGCGAGGGGAGCCGTGCTTCCGCGGAGCCGGGCCGCGTCCTCACCTGAGCACCAGCCCCCTCTGGATGGTAGTCTTCATCTTCTCCGTCAGGTGCTCCACGTTGGACTAGGAGAGAGCGGCCGTCAGAAGCCAGCACACGGGGCCTGCCGGCTGGGCGCCCTCCGAGCCCAAGCGCGACTGTGGCGGCCAGAGCTCCCCGGGGGGAGGGGGGAGACAGCAGGCAGGTGGCACGTCAGCTAGTGGCAGAGCCCACGGCCACGTGGCCGGGGGGCTGGTCACTGGTCGGTGCCACGCACAGCGTCCCCGGGATGCTGGCCCAGGAGGCAGGCTCCCCTCACACGGCGGGGCGCGTACCCTGCGTGTCCCTCCAGCTCCTCCCTCCCGTCGCCGCTCCTGGTTTCCGGGACGGGAGTTTCCATCTCAGAGAAGGAGAAGCACCTGCCTCCTGACTGCGCAGGGAGACACTCCCTGGCTCAGACGTGCACACGTTTGCCAAGACGTGTGTGCCCTGGCAGAGGGGGTGTGCAAAACGCAGACAGTGACATAAGGAGGCACGCTGCCGGAAGAGACACGGCCGTGTCCCCCGTGGCGCGGGGCCTCGGCAGAGGGCGCTGACGGCCCCGCAGACGGAAAACCTACGCACTCGGGCTAAGAGCAGCGGGAGCCCCGGACTGGGTCTGCATGCTGTGGCCTGTCACTGAGGGCGGAGCTCTGACACGTCGCCGGCATCGACGACGGCGGTGGGTGGGGGCCCGAGCCCTGGCGCGTCACCAGTGGCCCCGCCCTGCCCTCACAGCAGTGGCCTGGAGAGATCCGGGTGTCGGCCGCCTACCTGCAGGTCCCGGATGTCGAAGGGCTCCTCGAAGATGTAGGCGGCGTCGGCGCCGGCTGCCAGCGCGCCCATGTTGGCCAGGTAGCCGCAGAAGCCGCCCATGGTCTCGATGATGAACACGCGGCGCTTGGTCCCGCTGGCCGACTGCTTGATGCGGTCGCACGTCTGCAGAGGGGGACGCGGTCAGGGGGCGCGGGACGCCGCCACGCGGCCCGGCCCTGACCTCGGTCGGTGCGCTGCCCGGCTCGTGGGTGGGACAGTCCCTGGTTTCCTTCGGAAAAGCCCCGGGTCGCTCGCTCAGGTCTGGTCGCGCTCTCTGTACCCAGACCTGCCGCCCTCGGAGCTGCGCCGGCAGCCCTAGGCGTCCTGCAGGCACAGACGGGGAAGCGCCTGCAGGGGGCGCAGACCGGCCCAGCAGCTGTCCTCGCCCTGGGGACCTGCAAGGCCCGGTCCCACCGCACGTGCCCGGCACAGGAGCCTCCCTGCCCCGCCCCCTCGGGGCCTCGCACGCCTGCTCCTGGGGCTGGATGGGACGCCCAGATCCTCGTCCTTGGCGCCTGCGACCGTCCCCTTTGGGTGGGTGACATCCAGGACCCTGAGATGGGAGATTATCCTGGGTCACCCGGCTGGCCGAAATGCCGTCGCAAGTGTCCTCGTACAAGGGGGCGGGCGGAGGCCAGGGGGGCACTGGAGCAGGACGCTACACTGTGGGCCCTGCAGACGGGGACATGGCCGGGGGCCAGGCAGCTGCTGAAACCACGGGAGCAGGACCCCAGGGCCCAGCCGGCACCTTGCGTCTGCCCCACGAGGCAGGTCTCGAGCTCAGGCCTCCAGAGCCGAGGGGGCTCGTGTGTTGGTGGTGGTCACTGGTGACGCCGGCCCAGTCTGGGCCACTTCCTCGGGAAAACACCTGGTCGAGAGGACCACACAGTCCCCCCCGCCGGGAGCTCTGGTGACACCCAGTGGCCTGGCTCCACACGAATCGCCATGGCAACCGTCTGAGGGACGATGTGCTGGGGGCTGGGGGCGGGGCTGCTCACTAGACGGCAAGTCCCCTGAAGACGGACCTGCAGGTCGGGCTCCCACTGGCCACGCCTGGGACGGGGCACTCTTAGGTGACGAAGGAAAGAAAAGCGGCAGTCACCCTTCCACGGTCAGCCTGTCCAGGGCAGGGTAGGGGCTCCTAGGTTAGTGCCGACAGGCCAGCGTGCAATCCTGGGCGGGGGGAGCGGCGCACGTGCCGACCCTGTAACACGCCAGCCGTGGGCCTTGACAGCTCTGAGTCCTGGGAACCGAGGCAGGAAGCAGTCACGCCAACGTGACCCCTGTGGTCTTCCGGTGCTTAGGCGGGGAAAGGGTGGCCTGGACGCTGGGGGGGCCCGGCAGCACTGGGGGGCATCAGGTGTGGAGGGAAGACCCCCAGGGCCAGGGGACAGGACTGGGGGTCTTCACAGGGCCCGCTACGTGGCATTCGAGCACCTCCCCGTCCCCCCCAGGCCTTCGTCCCAGGGGAACTCAGGATGGGGGGAGTGCAGTCCCCACCAGCTGCAGGTCACTCGGGTTCCTTTCCTGACCAGCCTGACACCCACCCTGTCACTAATGCAGAGAGGGGCCTGTCACCCCGCCCCCAGCAAAGCCGCTCCTGGGAGGCCGGGCGCCCGCGTCTCAGCCCCGGCCCAGAGCGGCCGGACCCAGACCCAGGCCAGGAAGACCTGATCCACAGCGGCGAGGACAGCGAGCGGCCCGGGCTGAGGGCGCCTGGGTCTTGGATGTCACCGCCCCTTCTAAACGCTCTCCCGCACCGGGTCGTGTCTCAGGCCCAAATCCATTTGATCTAAAATCAGCAGGTCCTTCAGCCTCGCCCCATCCAATTACCATGCGGGGGGACCAGGCTTGGGGGGGGTGCGGGGGGATCCTCTGACTTTGGGACGAGAGGACCGGACCCAGGCCGGCGGATCCCCTGCCCGCCGGACCAGCCCCGCCGGCAGCTCCACTGCGGGACGGCCCTCCCGCCGGACGCTGGCGCCCTCTGGCGGCGGGACAGGGGATCCTCCGAGAACCGCCCCTGGGAGCAGTCACCTCGAACTTACTGCCCCAAAACCACTCACAAACCAGGAATTTAAGTCCAAGGTGAAAAGGTGGAGCTCAGCGCTGCGCTGAGATGGAAGCCGGCCCGTGCGCTCGGGCGTGGGGACACCCAGGGTTTTGGGGGGGGCGGGGCCCTGGGCACCCCAGCTTCACCCGGCCCAGGCGGCTCTCCCTGAGACACAGGCTGGGTGGCGGGTGAGACCTGAACTGGAGCTGATGGCAAACGGCTCATTCGTGCTGGAGGCGGGACGGGGTCCCTCCGTTTCCGCTCCAGGGACAGACGGACCCTCCGAGGGCTCCACGTGAAGGGCCATGAAACTGACCGTCAAAGCGAACACAGGGCTCGCCGCCACGATCACGCTCAGGCGCGTGTCCAAGCCCACGCTCAGGTCTGTGCCTGGTCCGCGCTGCTGATGGGGGCGGGCACCGCGCAGACGTGGACACAAAGCTCTGGGTGGCCGTCCCAGCGGTTCCCCAGCAGCGCCAAGCCCTGGGAAGCCTGAAGCAGGGTGGGGTTAGCACGGAACCTGCATCCATGCGGGTCCCTGGGGGGGAAGCTGCAGGGGCGGAGGGTCTCGGGTGCTGGGGGAGGGCAGCTGGGGGGAGGGCGGGCTCAGGGAGCTCAGGGTTTAGGAGGAGATGCCACAGGGAAATGCGCAGGCGGACGCCCAGCACTGGGAGGAGAGGAGTCCAGGGGGATCACAGTTCAGAGGGAGACCTAGCAATAGAGAAACTGGGGTTCAGGGGGAAAACCAGCGGTAGGGAAATCAGGGTGCAGGGGAGACACAGAAGCGGGGAAATCAGGATGCAGGGAGACGCAGAAGTGGGGAAACTGAGGTGCAGGGGAGACCCAGCAGTGGGGAAACTGGGGTGCAGGGGAGACCCAGAAGCGGGAAAATTAGGGTGTAGGGGAGACCCAATAGTGGGGAAATCACGGTTCAGAAGAAACCCAGCAGCAGGGAAAATGGGGTGCAGGGGAGGCCAAGCAACAGGGAAAATGGGGTTCGGGGGGAAACCCAGCAGTGGGGAAATCAGGGTGTAGGGGGACCCAGAAGCGGGGAAATCACAGTGCAGGGGAGACCAAGAAGTGGGGGAATCAGGGTGCAGGGAGACCCAACAGTGGGGAAACTGGGGTGCAGGAGAGACCCAGAGGCAGAAAATCAGGGTGCAGGGAAACCCAGAAGTGAGGAAATTGGGGTGCAGGGGAGACCAAGCAAATGGGAAATCAGGGCACAGGGGAGAATCAGAAGCAGGGAAATCAGGCTGCAGGGAAGTCCCAGCAGTGGAGAGACCAGGGTGCAGGGAGACCCAGAAGTGGGGAAAACAGGGTTTGGGGAGACCTGGCAGTGGGGAAATTGGGGTACACGGGAGATCCAGCAGTGGGGAAATCAGGGTGCAGTGAGACCCAGACAGGGGGAAAATGGGATTCAGGGAGAAACAGCAGTGGGGAAACTGGGGTGCAGGGGAGACTCAGAAGCAGGGGAATCAGGGTGAAGGAAGACCCAGTAGTGGGGAAATTGGGGTGCAGGGGAGGCCCAAAACAAGGAAAATGGGTTTCAGGATGAAACCCAGCAGTGGGGAAATCTGGGTTTGGGGGAGAACCAGTAGTGGGGAAGTCAGGGTTTAGGAGAGCCCAGCAGCACAGAAATTGGGGTGCAGTGAATCACAGCAGTGGGGAAATCAGGGTGAAGGGGAGACTGAGAAGAAAGAAATGAGGGTGCAGGGGAGACCCAGAAGAAAGAAATCAGGCTGTAGGGAGACCCAGAAGTGGGGAAAAGGATGCAGGGGAGTCCCAGAAGCAGGAAATCAGGGTGCAGGGAGACCTAGAAGTGGGGAAATTGGTGTTCAGGGGAGCCCCAGTAGTGGGGAAATCATGGATAAGGAGAGACCCAGCAGCAGGAAAAAACGGGTTGAGGGGGAAACCCAGCAGTGGAGAAATCAGGGTTCAGGGAGACCCAGAAGTGTGGAAATCACAGTGCAGGGGAGACCAAGAGGTGGGGGAATCAGGGTGCAGGGAGACCCAGTAGTGGGGAAATTAAGGTACAGGGAAATCCAGTAGTGGGGAAATCGGGTGTTGGGGGAGACCCAGTACTGGGGAAATCAGGGTTCAGGAGAATCCAGCAGCAGGGAAAATTGGGTGCAGGGGAGGCCAAGCAACAGGGAAAATGGGGTGTAGGGGGAAACTCAGCAGTGAGGAAATAAGGCTGCAGGGGAGACCCAGAAGTGGAGAAATCAGGGTTTAGGGAGACCCAGAAGTGGGGAAATTGAGGTGCAGGGGAGACCCAGAAGCAGGGAAATCAGGGTGCATGGAGACCTAGAAAAGGGGAAATTGGGGCCCAGGGGGAAAACCAGCAGTGGGGAAATCAGGGTGCAGGGAGACCCAGCAGTGGCGAAATAGGCTTTTGGGGGAGACTCAGAAGTGGGGAAATCATGGAGCAGGGAGATCCAGTAGTGGAGAAATTAGGGTGCAGGGAGACCCAGCAGTGGGGAAATCAGGGTGCAGGGAGAACCAGTAGTGGGGAAATTAGTGTGCAGGGGAGAACCAGCAGCAGGGAAATTGGGGTACATGGGAGGCCCAGCGGAGGGAACTGGGGTTCAAGGGGAAACCCAAAAGTGGGGAAATCAGGATTCAGGGGAGACCCAAGAGCAAGAAATCAGGGTGCCGTGAGACCAGGAGTGGGGAAATTGGGGTGCAGGGGAGAACCAGCAATGAGATTAGGGAACAGGGGATACCCAGCAGTGGGGAAACTGGGGTGCAGGGGAGACTCAGAAGCGGGGAAATCAGGGTGCAGGGAGACAGAGTAGTGGGGAAATCAGGGTTTGGGGAGAACCGGCAGTGGGGAAATTGGGGTGCAGGGAGAACCAGAAGCAGGGAAATCAGGGTGCACGGAGACCCAGTAGTGGGAAAATAGGGTGTTGGGGGAGAACCAGGAGTGGGGAAATTGGGGTGTAGCGGAGAGCCAGCAGTGGAGAAATCAGGGTTCAGGGGAGACCCAGAAGCGGGGAAGTCAGGGTGCAGGGAGATCCAGTAGTGGGGAAATCGGGGTGCAGGAGACAGCCGGCAGTGGGAAAATAAGGGTGCAGGGGAGACCCAGCAAGAGAAACTGGGGTGCAGTGAATCACAGCAGTGGGGAAATCAGGGTGAAGGGGAGACTGAGAAGAAAGAAATGAGAGTGCAGGGGAGACCCAGAAGAAAGAAATCAGGCTGTAGGGAGACCCAGAAGTGGGGAAATCGGGGTGGAGGGGAGACGCAGAAGTGTGGAAATCATGGTTCACTGAGACCCAGACTGGAGGAAAATGGGATTCAGGGGGAAACAGCAGTGGGGAAATTGGGGTGCAGGGAGGCCCAGCAACAAGGGGAAACCCAGCAGTGGGGAAATCGGGGCTTGGGGGAGACCCAGTAGGGTGGAAGTCAGGGTTCAGGGGAGCCCAGCAGCACAGTAATTGGGGTGCAGGGGAGGCCCAGAAGTGGTGAAATCAGGGTTCACGGAGACCCAGAAGTCGGGAAATTGAGGTGCTGGGGAGACTCAGAAGTGGAGGAATCAGAGTGCAGGGAGACCCAGAAGTGGGGAAATTGGGGTGCAGGGGAGGCCCAGAAGCAAGGAAATCAGAGTGCAGGGAGACCCAGCAGTGTGGGAATCAGGGTTTGGGGAGACCCAGCAGTGGTGAAATTGGGGTGCGTGGGAGACCCAGTAGTGGAGAAATCGGGGTGCAGGGGAGACCCAGAAGTGGGGAAATTGAGGTACAGGGGAGACCCAGCAGTGGGGAAATGGGGTGCAGGGGAGGCAAAGCAACAGGGAAAATGGGGCTCAGGGGGAAACCCAGCAGTGGGGAAACTGGGGTGCAGGGGGACCCAGAAGCTGAAAATCAGGGTTCAGGGAGACCCAGAAGTGGGGAAATTGGGGTGCAGGCGAGACCGAGCAGTGGGGAAATCAGGGTGCAGGGGAGACCCAGAAGTAGGGAAACTGGTGTTTGGGGGAGCCCCAGTAGTGGGGAAATCACAGATAAGGAGAGACCCAGCAGCAGGGAAAAAGGGGTTTGGGGGAAACCCAGCAGTAGGGAAATCAGGGTTTGGGGAGACCCAGAAATGGGAAAATCAGGGTGCAGGGAGACCCAGTAGTGGGGAAATCAGGTGTTGGGGGAGGCTCAGAAGTGGGCAAACTGGGGTGCAGTGGGGACACAGCAGTGGGAAAATGAGGGTGCAGGGAGACCCAGAAGTGGGGAAATTGAGGTACAGGGGAGACCCAGAGTGGGGAAACGGGGGTGCAGAGGAGACTCAGAAGTGGGGAAATCAGGGTGCAGGGAGACCCAGCAGTGGGGAATTTGGTGTTCGGGGGAGACACAGTTGTGGGGAAGTCAGGGTTCAGCTGACCTAGCAGCAGGGAAAATGGGGTGCAGGGGAGGCCAAGCAACAGAGAAAATGGGGTTCAGGGGGAAACCCAGCAGTGGGGAAATCAGGATTCAGGGGAGACCCAGAAGCGGGGAAATCATGGTGCAGGGAGACCCCGTAGTGGGGAAATTGGGGTTTGGGGAGACCTGGCAGTGGGGAAATCAGGGTGCAGGGAGACCCAGCAGCAGGGAAATTGGGGTGCAGGAGAGGCCAAGCAACAGGGAAAATGGGGTTTGGGGAGACCTGGCAGTGGGGAAATCAGGGTGCAGGGAAACCCAGCAGTGGGGAAATCGGGGTTCAGGGTAGACCCAGTAGTGGGGAAGTCAGGGTTCAGCAGAGACCCAGCAGCAAAGAAACTGGGGTGCAGGGGAGGCCCAGCAGTAGGGAATTTGGGGTGGAGGGGGAGACCCAGCCATGGGCAGGAGTGCAGCCCCAGGGAGGGCTCCCACCCGGGGCAGAAGCGGGGGGCAGTGGGCAGCAGAGCAGGGCTGGGGAGGTGCTGGCTTAGTGGGGAAGGAATAGCCCACCCTTCCTGGCATCTGGGAGGAGGTAAGCACAGCCGTCAGGAGGTGAGTTCGGGGCCGGCCAGTGGCTGGGACCAAACGCAGTGCTGGAACCTGGGGACCCACCTGTGCACTCTGAGAGCCCCCTCCCCAGGGGCCCCTGGGACCCTCACTCAGCAGCCCGGGGGCCTGGGTGATGCTGTCGGGCTCTGACGTCAGAGCACAGCGCTGAGCATTCGTCAAAGTGTCTCATTATTGGACCTGGGCCGCCACCCACGTGCCTGAAGCCACAGCTCTGAAGCCAGCCTGGCTCGAGAGCAGGACTGATGGCCAGCGGGTCTCTGCCACAACCTCCTGGGGGCACCTGCTGCAGGAAAGTTCGCAGAAGGACCCGGGCCTCCCAGACGAGGGAAGGTGCGCTCGCTGCCCCCCACCCCGTCCCCAGGGTCCAGAACAGACCGGGCTGGGGGCTGCAGCAGAGGACGCAAGGGTGGTGGACCCAGGATGGGTTAAGGGAGTGGCCGGAGGAGGCGGTGGCTTAGCTGCTTCACGCCCCCTCCTCCTGCCAGCCCCAAGGACCCACAGGGACTCTCCTTCCTCCCTAGAGCAGCTCAGGACCCTGGGGGGCCACCCAGACCCTCCAGGGCGACGGGGATGGGCGTGAGCACCGGCCGGACGGGCTGCTGGGCTGTGCGCACCCCGGCCCTGGGATTCTCTGGATCGCAGGGCGCCCGCGGGGGGCAGGCAGCGGGCACCGCACGTACTCTCACCCTGGTCCCCGTCACCCCCTCCTTTCCTCCGATCACCAGGACTAGACAGAACCCTGCCTGGGACACTGAGCCCTCCACCCCGAGAGAGGACCCCGACCAGAAAGAGTCTCCAGCAAACAAGCTTGGCTGCCATCTCTTGATGATGTCACACAGGCCTCTGCAGGGCTGCGCCCCCGGCCCCGCCCAGGCCCCAACCCGGCCCCGCCCACGCCACGCCCCCGCCCGGCCC
>PVHT021183707.1:1128784-1162091 GCA_004024745.2 Catagonus wagneri | reverse complement strand
GGCCGGTCTGACCGTCTGAGGTTCTCAGCCTCCCTTTAAGGGGAATGGAAAGGGACCGGGACTGGTTGGGACTGAATATAAAAAATGAAGGTTGATGGTCCAGCCTGTCCGTAGAACATAATAGTCTGGCCCCAAAACTGCCTTCCTCTCTGAACGGCCAACAGGCTTCCAGTTTGAGAGTGGCGGTCGTTTACTGACGGAGCCCAGCCTGGGAGGGCAGTTCTCGCTTCTCTCCATCAAGGCGCTTTACGCCCCACGTGGCGCACCTGCCTTTCTGTGCATCTCAGTTTCTCAGCGGCCGCTGGGCCTGCGGCTCTCTGAGCCTGGTCCCTGACAAGGGCGCACGGCGCGATGCTGGGGCCGCTCAGGCCGAGGGCGGCAGCCAGCGGGGGCAGACGTACCTCGAACCCGCCGATGATCAAGAGCGCGTTGATGCGGTGTGCGCGCATCTGTGCTGCGATGTCCTCCAGCGACTTCCCAGGAAGGGTGCTGAAACGGGGCGGGGGGCGTGGTCAGGCAGGACCCCCACGCTCCGCGGCCGAGCCACGTGTGGCCGGGGGGGGGGGGGGGGGGGGGGGGGGGGGGGGGGGGGGGGCGCGGGCAGCAGGGCTGGGGGGCGGAGGAGCTAGGCCGGGCAGGAGTGGCCAGGAGCCGGGTCTCAAAGGAGGGTTTTTTCGGAGTTCCCTGGTGGCTCAGCGGGTTGAGGGCCTGTCTTCGTCATTGCTGTGGCACGGGTTCGATCCACAGCCTGGGAACTTCCATGTGCCATGGGCGCAGCCAAAAAAAAAATGTTCTTTTTTTAAGAGGATATTTTCAAAGGGAAACAGGAAGAAACTTTTCAACTGTCCCGAAGCCTGGCCTCAGAGACCCCTGCTGTCTCATTAGCAGAAAAATGAGCCAGAAGAGCTTTGGAATATTCGCAGCCATCACCGTTTGGATGGAAACTTCCAGTCCTTCACTCACCCACGCGGACCTTATTATCCCATCTAACCCCACTGCAGTCTCCTCCACACACACACTTGCTCGTTTTCTCCTGTTTTACCACCTGTTCAAACTGGGCCAGCAAAGGGAAGGGACAAAGGACAGTCAGCCCCGCCCAGGAGGCAACCGATAGAGCCCCACTTCTAAGTGGAGCTGGGCCGTCAGAAACCACCCCCAAGGGCGCTGGGGGACAGGATGGCAAGCGCTTTGGGAGGCAGCCCAGCCCCGTGGAACCCAGGGCGACAGGACGCTGGCCTCACAGCAGAGCAGGGTGGGGACGGTTCCCATGGACAGAAGCCGACACCTGCAGGAATCCAGCCCTTAGAGCCGGGTACCAGCCGCTACTGTCCTCCAGCATTAAAAGGTGACCTTTTAACAGCGGCACCCTGGGGTCTCAGAAAAGAGCTGAGTCCCCGAGGACACGTCCTGTCCCCACTGAGCCCGAGAAGCAAACAAAGTTTGGAAACTGAGGTTTTGTGTGGAGTCCCCTTAGCCTGGGTGGGGTCCAGGCTCAGGCCTGTGGTCCCCAGGACACGGAGCCACCATCAGTCCTGTCGTCCCCCGTCTGTGTCACCTTCAGTCAGATGTGGGGCTGCTGCAACTATCTGGTTCTTCCGATCAGTGGAGTGAGGGGTCCCCGGAGGAAACAGAGCCCAGGTTCTCTGCTCTGTCACCTTTTGGGGGCACACTGCACCTCCCTACGACAGGGTCTGGGGCCCCCCTGCAGCGGGTGGGGCGGGGGGACCCGGTGCCAACTTCCTTGCAGGTTCCTTTCTGGGAAGTGAAAGCAGCAGCGTCTGCACCGGCTGCTCCCGAGAAGGCGGTTTTCCTGCCTCCTAAGAGCAGCTGAGGATCGAGACGGGAGAATTACCGTTTTGTCCCAAGAATGGAGCCGCCTTGGCCGGTCCAGCCCCCAACATCTGACCAGCCGATTTCCTTTATCTAGTTGCAAACAGAGAAAGAAAGAGCTCAAGAGAAAAAGAAAAGGGAACCGGAAAGCTTCAGGATGGCTCAGGTGTCCGCACCTGCGACAGGCTGCAGGTCGGAAGGGTTTGAGAAATGTTAGGAAACAGCCCTCACTGCGAGGCCGAATGACTTAAGACTGAAGCTTCAACGATCAAGGTTCCGAGGATGCTAAGGCTCCCGAGCGAAGCCCGCCCACGGACCGAGCCCTCCGGCCCCCTGCCCACGGGAAGGTCCCCGCATGCCTGTGGCACAGACGCTTTAGTCAGCTAAATCCTACCATAAGGAAGTAAAAAATATATATAATTCTTTTAAAATCGAAATAAGATTTTACAAAAGCCCTCTTCTTCCTAAAAATTGGAAGAAAAAAAAAAAAAACCCACCTAAAAGCAGTGATGAATGCCTGCTAGGTGTCTGCACCCCGCCCCAGCTCTCCCCAGTTCCCTGGGCTGCTTCTCTCTTCTTTCTCTTCTTAACAGCAAAGCCCTCTTTCTTCTCTTCACTCACACGCTTGGGTCTACGTCACAGCTTTAAACACTACCAGCCCCTGCAGGTGCGCCTCAGCCCGGCTCTCCAAGGCCCAGGTCGAGTGTTGACCTCATCGGGCGCCTCCCCCGGCCGCCAGTAGACCCGTGCCCCTGACAGCTCCAGCCCCACGGCCTCCTGCATTTCCCCGTCGCCGTCAGCTGTGACTCGGACTCATTCTTGCCCCCTTTTTTGTCACATCTGCGTGTATTTAGTGAGCCGATCCTATAGGCCTTCAAAACACACCCGGACTCTGAAGACTGCTCACCGACTCCACCACGGCCAGACTGGGTCAAGCCCTCCCCTGCCCCCCGCCTCTTCTCCTGCCCCCCTCCCGCCTCTTAGGGAAACCTGTCAGAATGCGCCACGCGCTGCTGCAGACCCTTCTGTCTTCTCAGAACAAAGGCCGGACCCCTTACGACTGAGGATCGCCCACACGTACCGGCCCTCACTCCGTTTCCCTCCCCCCCCATTACAGTCACACGGGCCCCTCCCACCCCAGAAGGGCTCAGGGCCTTTGCACTGTCCATCCTGCCGGGGACCAACATCTGACGTCCCCGAGGGCCACTGGCTCAGCCCCTCACACTCTGGTCTGAGGTCACCTCCGCACGGTCTCAGCACACAGGCCTCCCGGGGCCCCCTGTGCATGTCCTTAGCCCTGGCCCCTTCCTAGGATGCAGGAGAACTGACTCCATCAGGGTGTGCTTCTGTCATCTCCCTCCCTGAGACGCACTGAGCTTCGTCCGCTTGCTTCACCGATTTGCTCCCGCAGCCTCAGAACTCAGTAAGTGGCTGCTCAGCCACCAGGTGAATAAGCAGAGCCCCTCCCCTCTCCCCTGCAGGGTGTGTGTCCCCAGACCCCAGGGACGCCGGGTGCAGGCAGCACCGACTGCACATCCACGTCTGCTCTGCCCACGCATGCCGGGGACCGGGTTTAACAGACGGATCAGGGACAGTAAGAAAATATCCAAATCGTCAGCATCTCCCCTCTTGCCCCTTGGGGACGTTACTAAGTAAAATGAGAATCACCTGAATACCAGTGTGGCCACGTGACCGTCAGTCTGATCACCAGGTGGCTGCCAAGTGACCAACGGGTGGACGTGCTCGACAAGAGGGCCATTCAAGTCCAGGAAGGTCACAGCTGGCGGTGGGAGGTCTCACACGCCGCTCAGAACCACGTGCAGGTTAAAGCTTGTGAACCATCTATTCTGGACTTTTCCACTCAGTATTTGTGGGCTGTGGCTGGATGCAGGTCACTGAAACCTCGGATTGCGGGGTGGGGGCAGCACGGCACAGAGACCAGGACGCGCTTGGCTGAGAGGGCGCGTCTGCAGCCTCACGGGTGTCGAAGGCCCTGTGTCCTGACCTTGGTCATGATGATCAAGCCTCGGGGCCCCAGCTTTCACATAAGGAAACTGGGGGTGGCATCTTAGCTCTACCGTGAGATTCAGAGGACTTGTAGGAGCAGCCAGTGTTCTCAGTAAGCCCTCAGCACTTCTTTCCAAGAGGCTTTTACCGGCGCAGATGCACCGCTTACCGGCCGCGCGCATCGCCCACCACCCGGCAGGCACCTCGCCGCACGCTGGCGCCCCCGATGCCCTTCGCACCCAACGCCCGGGTCTCAGACGCCAGAGATGCCGTCCCTCCCGCCTTGAGGAAGCCAGAGTCTAAGTTCCCATCGGGGGCCTCGCTGGCCAGGGCCCGCGGACTCACCTGGCCTTTGGCGAAGCCCTCGAAGCCGTCGTACACCGCGAACATCTTGTGTCCGTCGGCGATGCCCACGCGCACGGCCGCGCGCACCGCCGCGTTCATGCCGGCCGCGGGAGCGCCCACGTTCACGACGCCCACGTTGCAGTTGGTCTGCGAGTCGGGGGAGGGGGCCGTGTGGGTGTGTGCGGGTCGAGGTTGCCGGTCAAGGTCATGGCGCATCCGGCCAGCACCGCGGCCCGCGCAGCCGGAGCGCACGGTGGAGCGCGGGACCCCGGTGCGGGGCGGGATTCGAGGGCCGGTGTCCAGGTGGGAAGGAGCAGGAGAGGGTCAGCGGGGCACGGGGGCCGCCCCTGAGAGCCGAGACCCGGGCAGAAGGGCACCAGGCCAGGGCAGGCCCAGGCGTCGCCGGGGCTGGGGAGAAGGGACAGCGGGCACCTCACAGGTGGCGTCGCCTACCTTTGGGATATGGGAGTCAGACAGCTTGATGGCCAGCCGCTTGTAGGTGTTCAGGTTGCTCTCGAAGCTCCTGGGAGAAGAGGGCCGTGTCGGACCAAAGGGTAGAACGCGGTCAGAGCGGGAGGGGTCATGGGGGGAGGGGCAGAGGACACTTGCGCCGGTCACAGCCGCCCGCAGGGGCTCGTGCCTGGGCTCCCCGGGACCGTGGCCCCCTCACCCAGCAAGGCTTTGTGTGTCTGCAGGGACTAGAAGGATATTGTCCGAGGGGCTGGGGGCAGGGGCGACTAGGGTGCAGCAAAATGCTAGTTTCCATCCTAATCCCATCAGCTTCTGAGAGACCGCCCCCGGCCACCAAGAAATAAACACACTTCCTTGCAGTCGCTGGGACCATCCACCTGCAGAAACAGGCTTTGCGTGCGTCCCGTCTTAATTGTCTCACGTTGAGATACAAGCTCAACCTGGAAGCACCTTCTAGCCTGAGGGACAAAGGCTCCCAGTCAGTTTTCTCAGAACAGTCACCTTCCTCGGAGCTTCACAGCATCCTTAAATCTTCTCTCGTCCATTGCCTTTTGAACTTCCTGGGTCTTTAAGGAGACAGCGAAAGGGGAAAGAACGGGTCAAGGCTCCCTGAGTCCCAGGATCTGGGCTGGGGACACGAACCAGCCTCGTCCCTCCGTCTCAGCCCTGAGCAGAGGCCTCGCAGCGGCAGGAGGGGTCAGCCCACACCGCCCGGCCGGGAGGGAGCCCAGGCTGTCCGCCCTGGCAGCTCGGTACAGAGGGACCAGGGGGCACTGCTGGCTGGGGGAGGCAGGTCCTGAAATCTTCAGGGATCTGTCCCGGGAGAGAGAGGCCAAAAGCAAGTGGATCTCCCAGGCCAGGCCCTCAAGATTCCCGGTTAGACTCTGGTGACAACAGAACCACCGAAAGGCCCCCCTCCCGGGGAGTGGAGGGGGGCACTCTGGGGACAGAGCCCCTGGGGACCAGCACAAGGCACCACCTCTTTCAACCCCAGGACCCCAGACAAGTCCTCCGTCTTTCTGAACCTCAGTGTCCTCGTGGGTGCAGTGACAAATACGCCCCCGCTTCTGACGTCATCTGCCGAGAAGAACACACGCCAGACCCCTAGGAAAGGGCCGGACAGCAGCGGGGCCGGTGAGCGGCCGGCTATGTGGCCCACCCGCCGGAGGCACCGGGATGGCCTGTCCTTGGAGGACAAACCGGGGGTGCCTGCCGCCCAGGCCCGAGGAGGTGGTGCGTGTCGGGGTGTCACCTGAGTAGCCACCCCTGCGTCACATCACAGATGCGAGAGGCTCGGGGCCCGAGGGCAGGAGCGGCTAGACGGTGGCCCTTCTCCCCCGCGAGGCCCCAGTCCCTGCACAGCCGTCTCCGGCCTCTCGGACCGGCCGCCCTCCGACCCCCTTCTCGACAGGCCGGTTGCCCTTGGGGCGGCTGTGCCCAGCGTCCCCGAATGGAGGGGAGCCGCCCCCACCCCAGGGGCACGCCTCGGCCCCCCGCCTCACCATCTGCACGCACTCCATCAGCGGCAGCCGCACGGCCTGGTTCCCGCTCAGCGACACCACGCAGGCTGGGGTCTCCGGGGTGGCCTGGAGGAGGGCGACCACGGCCTCCACACCCATACGGCTGGCCTGGGAGCGACATGGAGCGGGTCAGAGGCCCCGACCCCGGGCGGAGGCGCAGCGCCCCCGGCGGTTCTCGGCTCCCGCATCCTCGGCCCCTTCCCAGCTCCTGCACGGAGCCTCCAACAGCGACGGGGACGCGGCTGGGGACCGGCGGGGCGCGTGGGCAGGTCCCGGTGGGTAGGGCGGGACACGGGGTTGGGCTCCGGTCTCTGCTGTCCCCCCGGACTCCACGCGTTTGGGTGACCAGCGAGCCTCCCAGCGAGACCGCTGGCCACGGCGCCTCGTGCTCTGGGCAGAGACGCTTTTGACGGGCGGCCCCGCTCGGCGTCACCCGGTCTCTGCGCCACACGGCCCCTTGGCCGTCCCGGTGAGGATGCTGACGTCTGACCCCCACTCACCAAAATCCTGTCAAAGGCCGACGGCGTCCCGCCCCGCTGCACGTGGCCGAGGATTGTCACCCGCGTGTCGTAACCCAGCTGCGAGACCACGAGCTGAGGGGAAGCGAACGGCCCGGGACGTCAGCGCGTCCTCGGGGCCGGCGGCTGGAGCTGGGGACAGAGCGCTCCACCCTTTCTGCAGAGCTTACGTGGAAGAAAATTCTAGTTTCTTAATTTCACTTTTTTTTTTCTTTTTAGGGCTGCACCTATGACATACGGAAGTTCCTGTGCTTGGGGTCAAATTGAAGTTGCATCTGTGACCTACACCACAGCTCACAGCAACGCCGGATCCTTAACCCACTGAGCGAGGCCAGGGATCGAACCCGCGTCCTCGTGGATACCAGTAGGGTTCTTAACCTGCTGAGCCACAATAGGGACTCCCAAATTTCACTTCTTAAAAGAATGTTTCACAGCTAGGTAAAATTTCTCCCCTCCTCCCCTTTTTTTTTTTTTTTTTTTTGCTTTTTAGGGCTGCACCCGAGGCATATGGAGGTTCCCAGGCTAGGGGTCAAATCAGAGCTGTAGCTGCCGACCTACGCCACAGCCACAGCCACACAGGATCTGAGCCACGTCTGCAACCTACACCACAGCTGATGGCAACGCCAGATCCTTAACCTGCAGGGCAAGGCCAAGGTTTGAACCTGCGTCCTCATGGTTGCCAGTCAGATTCATTAACCACCAAGCCACAACGGGAACTCCTAAAATTTCTTTTTTTAATGAGTGCTTTTATTATCAAATAAAATTTTTGTCTCTCCTACCTTGTAAATGAGCATAAGTAACATGATTTTAAAAAAATCCTATTGCTATAACTTTTATTTAAAGCATTGCTACTTTATAAAAGTGTAAAGATTTTCTTGAATCACCTTACACGTGCAAGGTTGCATTGGAAAAGCACAACACACTGAAGTCAGAGTGTCCCCTCCCTCCGGGGCCCACGGGAACCCCGCTGGGTGGCAGGCTCCCTGTCTTTACTGGACTTCATTTACTCTATAAAAATGATGGGCTGGGTTGTAGGAATTCCATGGCCCCTTCTGGCTGTAATATTCCACAACCCAGTCTTCGGCTTTAAGTGGGAAAGAAAATCTGCGCTTGATCATATTAATTACATCCATAAACATCGGCAGACTTTCATAGATTTCTCGCGATGCCTTAACATCCAGGGAAGCAGCGGGCCCAGGACACATGGAAGGCATCAGAGAAGCCAACCGGCAAAGCCAGGACGATTCCACGTTTGCCCCGATGGGCGGCCTCGCCCAGAACCGGTGTGGGTCTCCCACGTGGTTACCCTGGTAACCGGGCAGCCCGGCCGATCCCTCCTGGGCCTGACAAGCCAGCACCGCTGGGAGCTGGAACCTTCTAAGCCCACCCACCTGCCTCATTTCCTCCACCTCTGCCAGGAAGTTCTGACCGGATTCCAGAGGTTCGGGCTTTCCTGAGGTCGGGAGCTCTGTGATTCTTATGCCACTAAGGTTATGAGTCGCTATGCAAATACTTGTAACTATCAAGAAGAACCAAAATACAGCAGCACACCACTCCAGCCCCACGCTGCCCGGCGCGCTGATGTCTGTTTCCGGGCGGGACAGGGCTCGACACCCACCTCCTTGATCTGCTCGGAGGTGATGGGCTTGTTCTGAGTGTCGATTGCTCCCTCGGCCACGATGATGATATTCAGGCGCTTTTTCCGGGCGCGGTTCTAAGGAAACAGAAGATGAGACCCTCGAATGCCTAAACCGTCCCTCACGACAAGACGGGGCCTCTGTTCCACCTGACTGGCCTCGCCCAGGGCGGACAGGTCACCTGGCTCACGAGCCGTGCTTCCTAACGACACGGGCGGGTCGGGGGCCCCGGCGGGGAAGTGGGACAAGCCCAGGGGTGCTGCAGCGGCTGTGACCGCCCCGCAGGTGAGGGGCCGCACCTTGTATCACGACCTGGACCGAGGTGACGAGCGCGGAGGCCAGGCTCCCAGGCCGGCCTCCACCACGGGGCAGGCCGGCATCTAGAAGCCAGGGCTCCCAGCCACCTCCCCCGGATCCCGCCCAGCCGGGCCCTGCTGAGGGCCAGGGAGTCTCCGCCTCCGTGACGGGCAGTGCCGCCCCAGCCTGGGCAGAGGCAGGGTCCAGCCAGACCTACAGGAGCAACTAGGCTGGCGCCGTCCACCCCTGGGGCCGCCGTGCTCACAGGCTCACGGCACCGTCCAGCGGTGCCCACCCGTCTCGGCACGTCTGTCCTCTAAAGCCCTGAACTGAGGGCCCTCCTGCAGCGGCTGTGAGCTGGTGGGACAGCGAGCCGAGCGGGCAGGGGAGGGACAGGGCTCGGCCTGTCCTGCGTCAGGGACACGCGTGCTGCGTGCAGGCTGTTTGGTGATGGGTATGAAATGGGCTGCACCTGGAAGAACTTATTAATCAGAACTATTTTCTAAAAGGTGTCAAGATCTGGCTACCAGGAAGACTACTTTAGCGTCGCTTGAAAGAACAAAAATGGAAGTGATGACCCGTCCCCAGGTACGGGACGGGCCCGACAGCCACGCTTCCCCTAAGATGGAATGTTCCAGTAACGGGCTCGTCTGTCCCCTTAGGCGGGAAGGTGGCCGGTTCACCGACCGCCTCCTGGACCGCGTCGCTAAATCCCCACAGCATCCGCATAACCGCCGAGGGACCTGGGACATAAGAAAGGGACGTGGTCTGCCCTGGGGGTGGCACGGCTGGGGTCCAGCTATGGGATTCCCGGTGCCCCCCGAGTCCTTTCAGCCTCGAGCTGAGGTGCCCGTGACCACAGCACGCTCGCAGCTCACTTCCTAGCCAACTATCTGGCGAGATGTTTAGAAAAATGCTTGCAGCGCTATGCAGAAAACCGATACAAATGAATCACGGGCACAAGGCCATCAAGCGTCTCCACTCAAGCGAGTTGAGGCCACTTGTCCTGACTCTGCCCACGGGTTCTGATCGGGGAAGCCAGACACGTGCTGGTGCTCGTCCTCGCTCGCGGGGCACCCGCAGCGCCTGGAACTCACGGGGCCTGCAGGTGAACCCACGGCCACAGCAGCGACAGCAGGGGACCTAACAGCAGCACCCACAACCCGCCACGGCCTCGCCATGACCTTCTGAGCCTCCCTGCAGGCCGCTTCCGGGGCTCGAAGCGCCCTAGACTTGGCCTGCGTGGCGTCACTGTCGGGCAGGCCACGGACTCGGGGGCAGAAAGGACAGCTGGCAGGGACGGGCAGGTGGTCAGCGGACGTCCTCAGTGCCACAAAGACACGCCGTCTAACAAGAGGGCCCAGGCTCGCCTCCCACACCAGCCACTGCCCCCACACCCCCGGCCGGCGGGGAACGACGCCCGTGTCCCCAGGTCAGAACCAGGAGACAATGAACATCTCTGTGGCTTCAGCGGTAACGGGGACGTGCAGTGTCCCCTGGCTGGTGACAGCCCAGGGCTCAGGCCTCAAAACGCGGCAGAGTCTCCCGAGAAAAGGAACAGCTTTTACCAGTCATCTTACTCGGGTTTTTGGGTCAGCAAAGCTTATTTGACACGTTGCTGGAATTCCTCTTTTGGAGCCTGTTACCTTGAAGGGGACAGCCACGTCTTATGGGACATGGGTCCCAGCCGTATGCAACGCCATGTGCTTGCCAAATACGACCATAACTGGCCTCAGCCATGTGTTTACATTTTTGCCGACAGAGCAGTGATAAGATGGCTATGAAAAAAGGGAAATACCCCACACGCTGGGATTTCTGTCCTGAAAACTGACCGTTCTTTTAACACGAGGACCTGCAGGCCTTAACGAGAAGCCCTGAAGAGAGGGGTCTGCTCAGTACTGACGACGCGCCAGCCCGCAGACGGACGGGAGAGCCTGGCTCCGAGGAAACGGCCAACAGCCAAACCCACAGCCAGGCCAGTGCGGCGGGGACCCCACGCAAAGAGCGGTCGCGAGCTGTGCCGCGTGGCAAGACGGGGAGTCAGCCTGCAGATGTCCTGACTCCACTGCCCGGGACGGGGCAGCTCGAGCTCTCGGCCGGCCTCCTCCCGCTGCAGCTGGAACTGCTGCCGGGGGTGAGACACGCAAAGGCTGCAGCGGCCCCTCGCGCCACGCGGCCCTGCGACAGTGGGCGTGGGCGGACGGACCCGCGCGTGGCCCACCCGCCAGACCCGGCAACCGGCCTGAAGTCCCTCTGATCAGAAGGCGTCGGCCTGCTTAAAACCCCGTCCACACCGAGGATGCCGAGGGCTGCCACCAGCCCCGCCCGGGGCCGCGCGGCCGGGCGCCGTTACCTCGGAGAGCTTGACGCACATGTCCTCCTGCCAGCCGTCCTCCGGCGGCGACTCCGGCAGGAACACCCAGTCGGCCCCGCAGGCCAAGGCGCTGACCAGGGCCAGGTACCTGCAGGGACGCAGCGGTCACCGGGAGGCGCCGGGCACGGTCCCCGCGGTCCCCGCTGGCGCTGCTCCCTACCCCAGCCGGGCCGCCCGTACGTACCCGCAGTGCCGGCCCATGACCTCTAGAACGAAGGTCCTCTGGTGGCTGGAAAGAGACGGAGGAGACACGGCTCAGCGGGCGGGCTGGGCGGAGGGCTGCTTCCTGCAGCGGCGGGTGCCTGAGCGGCCCGCCACCACCCACTTCCTGCCACAGCACACGCACTGCGAGCCGAGGGGCGGCGGGCACACGGCCCGCCTGGGTTTTACAGCAGGGCTGCGTGTGCCCAGACACACTGTCCCCAGGTTAAGGGCTCTGTCGGCAGAGCCCACAGCTGCTGCCAGAATCAGGGGCTGGACGCGGCTCAGCCAAGGCGTGGGACGGAGTCAGGTCCAGGACCGGGGACCCCAGCCCTTCTGCGAACCGGAAGCTCTGACTGCCACGGGCCCCCCTGGGAAGGCTGGGCGTGGCCTGCCACTGCCCAGGTCCCTTGGCCGTGGCCCCAGACGGTGGCATGTGCCTCACCCAGAAAGAGAGCCCTGTCCTGTTTGCCCCCTCGGCTTTCACGACCCTGCTCAGGGAACCCGGGAGCCACGGGGGGCGACGCTGGTCAAGGCTGTGACCTCAGTCTGCGTCACGAGCCAAAATGTCACTTTGCTGCCCATGACTCCTGCAGGGGACCTCTGGGCAGGCCTGCAGGTCAGGGTCATTTCGTCCTTTTCTCTAAATTCTCCCCAAAGAACACACTTTTCTTTTATAATCGGGAGGAAGTGACTCTTTAAAATTGAAAATAAAAAGCAAAGCAGGCGCTCCCATAGTGGCTCAGCAGTCACCAACCCAACCAGTGTCCATGAGCGAGGTTCCATCCCTGGCCTCGCTCAGCGGGTTAAGGATCCGGCGTTGCCGTGAGCTGTGGTGTAGGTCGCAGACGTGGTCTGGATCCTGTGTGGCTGTGGCTGTGGTGTAGGCTGGCGGCCACAGCTCCGATTCGACCCCTAGCCTGGGAACCTCCATATGCCGCGGCTGTGGCCCTAAAAAGCCAAAACAAACAAACAAGCAACGCAAACCAGGCCATCGATGCTGAGCTGTTTCTAATACTAAGCGACAAGGCTTGCGGCAGAAGGCTTGGCTCTGAAAGCTCCCGGCCCCCGCACGGGCCTACACGGCCCGCCCGCCGCCGCCGCGCACCTCTGGGCGGTGGTCATGATGGCGTCCACCACCTCCATGATGCGGTGCAGCGCCGAGTCGGTGCCGATGGTCATGTCGGTGCCGCAGAAGTCGTTGTCGATGGAGCCGACCATTCCCACCACGTTGAGGTGCCCGTGCCTCCGAGCCGCCTCCTGGTCGATCTTGCCTGGGGGGGGGGGCGGCCACACGCCCGGGGTGACGCGGGGGCAGACGCACGCCGCCAAAGGCGTTTCCTGCCCGTCGCGCTGGTGAATCTGCGCCCTGAGCGCCTAGCCCCGCACGTGCTCCGAGAGCAAAGCACACAAAAGTGGAGCTGGTGACGCAGGCGGGCCTGACGCCTGACACCAGACGCGGCTGCCGACCCAGGTAGAAAAACTCAGGGGACGAAGGACCCCAGGTCCCCACTGGTGGGAAAGGCCCAGCTGCGATCTGCTCTGAACGAGACACAGCGCCACCCCAGAATCAGGTCACTCAGAATTCTGTGCACGGCGACACTGAGCCCTTACGGCCCGGGGTGGGGGGCTGGTTTGTTGGTGGAGATCTACTGACGGCTCTCGGGGAAGGCGGACGGAGCCGGCAGCCCTGCTGAAAAGGAACCGGAGTGTCAGGGTCCGGATGGGGACAGCGCTTCCTCTCCCGTGCCCCCGCCTCTCGCGCCCGCCTTCCACCAGAACACGGCAACAGAGGCGGCCTCGCATTCTTGCTGCTGGCGTCCGCCAGCTGCTCTTCATCCCCAAACAGACATAGGGGGCTGGCGGTAATTGCTTTAGTTCAATTTATGCCTTTCATAAGGTTATTAGTCCAATTTGCTTCCACCGGTCATATTTCATATTGAATTAGAATTATGCAACAATGGGTTTAAAAGATTAAAAAAAAAAGATAGAAAAGCCCAGAATACGGAGGATTCCCGCAAGTCCTGTCCTACCCAGCTCAGGACCGTCTAGCAGCGCGTTACATCTCGACCGAGTCCTGCAACACGGAAGACCCCAGGGGGGCCGACGGTGAGGGGCGGCCGCGTGCCTTCAGACCCCGCCTGTGAAGTGGGGATGGACAGACACCCTCTGAGATGTTTCCATGAGCACAACACAGAACCGTCTCCGTCGAGGTGGGGCAGGGCCTGGCACACGGACAGCGGAATAAACGCTGTTCTTACTAGAGCCGTTGCTACGATTTGAGGCACAAAGTAAGTCCTGAGGTGGTGGCTGTCAGATCTAAGTCACCGCCAGCACAAGCACCCCTGGCACAGTTAAAAGGGTGAAACGGGGGAGCTCCCATGGTGGCTCAGTGTCCATAAGGTTGCAGGTTTGATCCCTGGCCTCGCTCAGTGGGTTAAGGATCCGGCGTGGCCGTGAGCTATGGTGCGGGTCACAGACGCGGCTAGGATCCAGCGTTGCTGTGGCTGCAGTGTAGGCCGGCAGCTGTAGCTCTGATTAGACCCCTAGCCTGGGAACCTCCACATGCCATGGATGTGGCCCTAAATAGACAAAAAAAAAAAGGAAAGAAAGAAAGAGAAAGAAGGGCAGAATGCGGGGGCTCCCGCTCTCTGAAGGGACGGGCAGAGGCCTGGGGAGCCGGCGGGGGGGGCCGGGCCCTACCGTCCTTGACCAGCTCCTCCAGCAGCCCGCTCCACTCCCTCCGGAAGATGTTGGCCCCCGTGAGGCTGCCATCGCCGCCGATGACACACAGGTTGGTGATGCCCAGCTGGGTCAGGTTAGCGGCAGCCTTCAGGCGGCCTTCGCGAGACCGAAAGTCTTTGCAACGGGCGCTGCCGATGATCGTCCCTCCCTGAAAAAGCAAGAGAACCTGTGTTTATGGGTCTCCTCTGACTGGACAGAAAGCCGGACAGGTGGGCACCCGGGAGGGCTGCACAAAAAACACAGGACTTTCCAAGTGCAGGTTTCCACCCTTTTGCTCTTCTGAGATGGTCAACTGCGACAGTTTGGAGCTTTCCCATTTTTAGCGCCATCCCAGAATTCTGCGGATAAAGATGCTGTGTCCCTTCCAAGGGGCGCGAGTACAGCAATAAGGGGAGCAGCCGCCGCCAGCTAGGCGTGCGGAGCGCGAGTGCGCAGGACGAGAGCCGGCCTGGGGGGCTTCTGGACCTGCACCCTCTCTCAGCCCAAGACGGGCCCAGCCCCGGTCATGGTCACGGCCAGGGGAGCACTGTGGCCAGCGCCCCAGGTCACAAGGCTCCCCTTCTGCTGGTCAGGGTTCAGCACAAGTGCGGACAGAGTCGAACCCGTGAGCCCAAGGGGTTTATTCTGGCACGACCCCCTGACCACCGCTTTTAAAGGTGAAATCTTAAGAAAACTTTAGTTGGATTATTTAAACTTCCAGAAGAGAGAAATCTCCGTTTTTCGTACTTGGTTCTTCAAAAGCAAAGGACCCCTAGTTGCACTGAGAAAAACGCAGGGTGCTTCACACTAGCCACACACGCTCTTAAACTTCAGCTTGTGCCCGCCCGCCCCACAAAGCAAGACGCCACGAGCAGCCGAGACCCCGGGTGACGCTCACGGCCAGTGTGATGGGGGCAACATCAGGACTTAGCACAGCAGAGCCTGGCCGGAGGGCACCGCCTCTGGATGTGGATTTGACCGAGAGCGATCAGAGGGTCCTGTGACCTCTAACCCCGGGAAGTTAAGTCGGCGACTCTTACAGGTCGAGGAGGTAACAGGGACACGGCCCGGGAATGAAACCAGGAGCGACGGGGTTGCAAAGTGGACGTCGCTCGCACACAGGCTCACAGCTCACTCACAAACACACACCTGTGCACTCACACCAGCCACGCGTGTACGTCCCATCTTTCTGCACAGCCACCCCAGCAGAGGGGACGCGCTCGCCTCACGTGCTGCCTGGATTCACACGATGCTGCCCTGACATTTTGCGATTTTCTCTCTACCTAAGTGTGTGCGGCTGTCGAACTTTCTTTCAGCCTCTTCCCAGGGGCAGTGGAGCAAAAGCATCCGAGCTCAGACTCCCGAGTCTGAGATACAGCTGACACCAGCCTCGCGTGCGTCTGAGCTGCACACGCTGAGGTCACCTGACACACGTTCCACGGTGAACTCAGAGCCCAGAAGGTCAGTTAATACAGCTGTCGGCCCACGGTTACCTTTCCGTGGTGAGAACTTTTAAGATCTACCCTCTTAGCCACTTTCAAACACGTAACGCAGCATGGTGGACGTTTCTAAGGCGTGTAACAAGATGACTTCACGCTGGTACACACGGCAGAAGGCCCACCACAGTCAAGTTCACTCCTCCGTCCTTGGGGGGTCGGTGAGAACACTTGATTGACTCTCTTGGTAACTTTCAAGTCTACAGAATTGCCAACAAGAGTCACCACGCTGTGTGGGAAATCCAGAACTTACTCATCTTATAACCGGAAGCTTGTGTTCTTTGGCCAGCAGCCCCCCTATGTATAACGTAACATTAGCTTATCCCACAGTAACCGCCATTCTACTCTGTTTCTGTGAGTTTGGCTTTTTAAATTCCACATCTCAGTGATATCCTGCAGTGTCTGTCTTTCTGTGTTTGGCTTGTCCCCAGGGTTGACCTGCATTGCAGGTCTTTCTTTTTTATGGCCGAGTAATATTCCATTTATGTGTACGTACTGTGTTTTTTCATTCCTTCTTCCACTGCCTCGCACCTTCAGAGGGATTAGACCAATTTGGTGTCTTTCAATTAAAAAAAATACTCAACCCAAGTCACAGATTAATATGTATGTTTCAAAAAAAAAATTCAAACTGTCAGTAAAGAGGTTTTCATGAAGTCCATTCTTTCTATCTAATCTCTTTTATTTCTCAGCTGGTTTGGAGCCCTCACTAAGCTACACTGTTCCAGGAATTCATTAGGCATAAAATATTCAGGCGGGTTCCTTTTAAATTCCAAGTACACCAGTGTTTTGCCTGAAGTGGTCATGATCTCATCTGAGCATGCCCCAAGGAGACCCGCCCGCCCAGGTCAGGGCAGGACAAAGATGCCCTGTTCCCAGCTGGCTCTCTCCAGGCTGCCAGGCAGGACCTCCCAGGCTTTGTAACACTGATGCCAAATGACCTCCCAGACCCAACGGGCAAGGGGATTCGTCACCAAACACATGGCACTGATGAGTCAAAGCTGCCCCAGCATTCACCTGCTCTAAGAAATACCAAATCCCCGACATGTACCACTAGCCATCACGTGGCACTTTTTACTGCAAGGTCACTGTTCAGTGTGCAGGGTGTAAGGCTCTGTAAACCCAATGAAACGGCAAAGTCAGAATGTTTCCTGCAAGGTGGGAAGGATGCAGGGAGCGCTTTAACCTGTTTGAAGCATTACTGGAATAAAAGCATGGAAGGCTTCAGGCGGAAGAGCAGCTTAGAGACACAAAGAACACGGACACTCGGGCCTACCACTTGCAGGATGCTGGACACGCTCTCCCAGTCCGCCTCCACGATGTTGCTGCCGCCGTCCACCATGCCCTGGTAGCCCTGGCGGAGAGAAGGACACGTTTTAAGACTGCGCTCGACTGTTTGGAGACGTCACGTGGTCTGTAAGTGACGTGAAGCGGAGACGCCGATGACAAGGAACCCGGGTTCCTAAGAGCCTGAGGGCCGGAAGACACAGCGCGGCACCCCTGCTCCGTCAGAGTGGGGACGGGGGAGCCGCCCGCTCAGTCTCCAGCCGTGGCGATTTCCACGCAGACTCAGCCGGAGTCCTCCAGGGAAGGAGACGGCGGGCCTGCTGTCCCCCGGGTCCCGAGAGGTTGAAAAGCGACCCTGGCACTGTCGGGATGTCAACGCAAACTCGCTGAGAACCGTGGTGTCCTTCCCGCTGCACCCCGGCAAGCAGGCCTGTGAGGTCCCCCAGCGGCCGGGCGATCCGGGCGGCCCTCCGTGCAATGCGCCTGAGACACAGCTGGCTGGCTCCGCGAGCACCAGCTGCCTCACCTCCCGGTTAGTGACACCGCGGGGACCCAGAGAGAACCTGCACAGCAACGCCTAGAAGACCAGCGTCAAGGACCTTTCTACTCCGGACGCATCGCGACTGCCCCGCAGAATTTGAAGGGTGGGGTTCACTTTCCAGGGCATCTGGCCCTAAGAGGCAACAGGCATCAGCAACTTGGAGAAGTTTATCATCGTGGATTCCTGCGCCCAGCCTCACGAAGGCCAAGAAGAAAGAAAGGAACGTAGACTGAAAAAAATGAAACAGCCCACTCACTACGGAGCCTTGTGCAAAACTAATCAACAGTGCAGACGTGGGCAACCAATTTGTATATTTATCACTGTGAAATGTCCACCACAATGTCACATGTATTATACCTGATACACACATATTATGTGCTAACATAAATAACACTATAACTATGTATAACCTTAGATTATACTCATATTGATATATTTTATATGTAATATGCACATATTATAAACTTGTATACATTACATAAAATGAACCTGGCTCAGCTTCTCCCTGTTGTTTGACTCCATGCTTTTCACTTTCCTAGTTGTCACGTATATAACACCAGACTACGCAATGCACATATTTATATATTAATATCTACAATATATGCTATATAGTATAACCGTTATATCACACATTATATATAATACACTGCGCATAACACCGTGTCAGTGTTGTATATACACAGAGAGATACCTGTGTCATGTGATGGTCTGTGTCACACACGTGACAAGTGCTTCCCTCGGCCTCAGAACAGGCTGCGACAGGGAGGCACACAGCTGGCTCTGCCTTCATGCAGAAGCAGTGGGTTTTCCTCCACACATGCCTCACCGCCACCGCTGAGGCCCCTTTTATCTCTTTGTCCCCAGCCCCTTCCTCCTGAAAGTGGCATGGCTGTAAGTCCTCAGCCTCTTCCATTTATAGAGCCTGGCATGGTTGTCACCACGGAGGGCAGGGGTGAGAAGGCCGGCTGAGATGGGACCCAGGCCCCCTCGGGAAGCGAGTGCTTATCACAGGCGCTATTTGAGTCGCGTACTGGTATGTGAGCTGCGTGGCCGGGGTCCGACCCCTTGGACCACCTGCTGCCCAGGAGCAAAAGCACAACCAGGCGTCTCCTCCGCTGAGCGATCCCGGGGGCCTGTTTCCACAGAACGTGCACACAGATGGACAGACGACAGACGGGCATCTGGATGGATGGCGGGCAGGCGACGGATGACAGGTGAGACAGACGGCGAATAAGTGACAGATGACAGACGCGAGAGAGAGTCCAGCCTTAGGGCCACCCTTAGTGGCCTCTCCCACCCGGATGCCCAGGGCCTGCTGAGACGCACACTCGTGCTGGAGCGCAGCAGGCCCTGCTCGGGGCCCCGCTCAGCAAAGCGCAGGCCCTGGACCCCGCTTTCCCCAAAGCCCGGGAGGCAGGGAGCCAGCAGGTGAGCCGGCCCGGGGCCGGTCTCAGACCCCCGCCCACCGCGCCCCCGCGGAGCCCCGGGGAGGGGGGACGTTTGCTCATCCAGACCCCAGTGCTCCTGAGTGAGAGAACGGGACGCTGATTAGGCCGGAGCGGCCGCACAAACCCAGACTGTGCTGCTCAGAGCGGGACCCGGGCTGATCAGCAGGCTGGGAGAAACTTCTGCGAAAACTGTCTAGACTGCCCACGGCGACAGCCAGTGGGGACGATTCTGCACGTGCAGCCGCTAGGTAAAGAGTCGCTAGGGAGCCGGTCCTGCCCTGCCCTGCTTACGGGTGACGCGGGGACGGCTGGAGGGCCCGAGGCCGCCGCGGGGGTCTCAGCCTCAGGTGACCCGCTCCCGCGGCCCCTGCTCCTCAGCCGAAGCCCACAGAGGGTCTGCTGCTCAGTGCACACCGCGCGGCAACGGGAGCAGCTCCTCGCCCTCGGTTATCTCCGCGAAGTCAGACACGGATTGAATCCAGACACTTCCCAGTCCCATCGCTCCTGGACTGAGAACACGGAAAACCGCTCTGCAAACTAACACTTATTCTGAGCAGGGAGGTGTTCTCCAGAAATCACGTGGTTTCTTGGTGTCGCCTAGAAACAGGCAATAAAGGAAGTGACTAAGGAGCGAAGGGGCGGTTTAGCCGGTGCCGGGCTCGGAGCTTGTGTGCCGCGCACATGGGCGGGGTCAGAGGAAGTGACTCAGTCTGTAATTGGCAAGCTCGCTCGGGCCAGGAGTAATTGCCAACCACGGTCTCAGACTGTCTTTTGCTAACACAGATGTTGCTAAGCAAGGAGGACAAGTCCGACACAAACGTACTCTGATGGGTAATTTCAGGTGAGACTTTTCCAGGCAAGCCCCCTTAGCAGGTGGACTACTTACTCTAGGGGAGCCCGGGCCCAAAATATTCTCAAAAATTCTCTTTGGGAACCCGCCTCCAGAGCCAGTTCTGTGACTCACCCAAGAAAAACAAACCATAAAACTTTCGAAGCTACACTTAAGTTTGTCACCCAAAGTGACATTATCGCATTGGTCCTGGCTCATAAGATGAACCGAGGTGACATTCAGCTGACGGCATGGACTCCGGCACTGGTCGTGTCTAAGATCACCCCAGAGGCCCCGAAAGCTTCCTGTTTAAGACTGTTTTGAGCAAAACAAGCACAGTCCAAGTTGGTAACGTGGGAGACTGTGCCACACGCAGGAGTGCCTTTAAGGCATCTGTTGAATCTGTAGGGAAGACCTGACCCAGCTTTTTAAGAAATCCCACATGTATTGTTTAAAATTAAAGACCCAGAGGGAAATCAGTCTTGCAATTACAGTCTTGTGCTATGGCAAAGTTGGCTTTTTTAAACTTTTAAATTAATTTCTAATTTATCTTATCTTCGTTCTTTTCCGGGAGGCGTTGGAGATTATATGCATATATACAATTTCAGCGGTTGTAATGATGGTTTCACTGGTGTCTGCATATGTTCAGACTCAAATGGCACCTGTTTAAATGGTCGGTTCTTAGGGTATCGATTATACCTTAAAACTTAAAAAAGACATATTTACAATAATTATATACGGAAGATGAATGTGAAAAGAAAATTCTTGGAGTGTTAATTCTGCCCGATGCCAACTTCGCCTTCAATTTTCCGGTTACTTTTAGAGAGAAGTGCTCACAGCCCACCTCTAGTCCTTTCTGCGAATAAGCCCCGAATTAGCCGATCTTTTCACACGGAGGCTTTAAGGCCAGTCTCGCACTGAAGCCAGGTAAGGTGCTCTCTAGGCCTCCCATCTGGAAAAGAAAAGCTGATGGGCCACGTGTCTGTCTCCTCAACTTGGTGATGCTTTCTCCGAACCTGATTTCCCAGATTCTTCAATCAACAGCTCTGAATGGCAAGCGTTCCAGGGACCCGAGTAGACAATCTGCTAAAAAAGACAACTTCTAGAAAATACTTTGGAAGTGTGTGATCACCAACATTTAGAGACTTCTCCAGGGCTGTCCTGCTTCCGAGTAAATACTCACTTTTGTTGCCTATAGGATGAAAAATTTCCAGGTGAACCCCTTAGTAAATAAAGCTTTTTGCTCATTTAAGAGCCAGCACATAGAGAGGTCGGCTCTGAACTGCTCAAGGCTTCGTAAGCATCCCCGTGCAAACCCAGCGGCGGGCGCAGAAGAGGCTGCAGGCTGAGGGTGGCTCCGTGTCAGTGGTTTTCAAGGTCAAGGAATCGTGGGTTATTCAGCCCCTAGAACTTCGTCGTGTCCTTCTTCCCACGCCCCAGAGCCTGCTCGGCCCCTACCAGCTTCTGAACTTGGGGACCGCTCCAGGGCAGGGAACCCACAGCCACCGGGTTCACGGATTTCCCGGCTTTGGGGATAATGTCTTTGGATCTGTCCCTGGCGAGCTCTGGTCACCTCTGCAATTCTAAGGCGCATCATCGTACAGCCTGCACTTTGTGCCTTTGGAAATCCACGAATACCGGCGTGATTCATTTAGTCCTCTGGTGTTATTAGATTTCTTTAAGCCAAAGCTCATAATACATGGTTCCTGGTAGTTATAACTGAAAAGTCACAGCAGGACAAATCCGGTCACATGAGCCAGGCCTCTTATCTCACCGTGACTGACTGACTGAACCCTGCGGGTGGGGCAGAGGCGGGGAGGGAGAGGACAATTTTTGCAGTTTGAGCACTAAAATGACGACTCGGAGTCCACGGTCTAAGGCCATGGGCAGGATGCTGATGGCATGGGGATCAAGGCGGATCACACGGGAAGGATTTAGCTGGGGCCTGGCACGGAGCAGGCACAAAATAAAAGAGGTGCCAGCGGCTGTAACTGCTCCTTGTTGCAGGTGTGTGTGAGCCAGCCCTCCACGGAGGAGCGAGGAGGCCTTCTCTGGATTAACTTAGGGACCTCAGCCAACGCAGTAAGGGGCACGCCAGCCGAAGGGCCAGGGGGCAGCGCTCCCTCTCAGCCGTGCTGTGCCTGTCTATACCCGCCAGCAGCGCTGTCTTCAGACAGGAACCCCGTGTCAAGGGGCTTTGTCTTTAAGGAAGTTAAAATGCAGGCAGACTTCAAGGAGAGGAGACAGCATAATTCTGGGCACCTCCTGGGTCTTTAAGAAACTGGGGGGGGGGGGCGGGCGGAAGGGGGGTGCTGCGAGGCAGGGGAGAGGGCTGACAAGGCCAAAGGCCCCCAAAGCCCGCATTCTAAGCCGCCTCCTGTGCGGGGCAGTGGCCTCAGCAGCCCCCCCACCACCCCCCGCCCACACGGCCCCAGAGCACCCGGCAAAGCGCCTGCCTCCCCCACCTCCAGCTCGGACCCACCGCCCGGCCCAGCCTCGGCTTCCGGGCAGGATGGCCGCCGGCCTCGCTGGGAGAGCGGGCTTTTGTTGCCGTTGGCTCGGATCACGGCATCCCTCGTGGAAACCTGTGAAAGCCGCGGGCAGTTCACCGCGTCCGAGAAGAAAACCGACACGCCTCGTGGCGCGCAGGGGGCCTGGGCAGGGAGCCCGTCTGTTAACTGACACCTAGAGCCCGCCCATCACTGGCAGGGGGCAGGCTGGGGCGTCGGGGCCTCACCCGAGGGCAGAGCGCAGCCCGGACTCCGGGCAGCTCGGCGAGGGACCCGCGCTCTGGCGAGGAAGCCGCTCACTGGACCAAAGAGCAGCTCCCGCTCTTGTTCTGACGCCCCTGTTCTTTTACAGAAACCCCGACCCCCTAACCCCGACCCCCTAACCCCGGCCCTCTAACCCCGGCCCTCTAACCCGTTTCCTTTATTTTCTCTCTCTCTCCCCCTCCCTCTTCTTCTGGCCATACCCACAGCATATGGAAGTTCCGGGACCAGGGATTGAATCCGAGCCACAGCTGCCACCTACGCTTCAGCTGCAGCAGCACTGGATCCTTAACCTATGTGCCACAGCGGGAACTCCCTCTAAGCCATTGAGAATGTGTTGTTTTTAATGATAAAACTGATAGGCTGTACTCTCGGTGCGCAGAAGAGGACGGCTGAGCCCTGCCATCTACAGAGGCCGGGCCCGAGTTCTTTGAAGGAGGAAAAACTTTTAAATCAGTCCGTTAAAACAGCTGTAATAAGAATAACAACTTTTTTTAATTTGCAGGAAAACATGCAGCTAATAGGATTTTTGAACGCGTATATGAAACGAAACACGGCGAGGCTACCTCTGCAGCCGATGACTTCAGGACCCTCCCCGTCCCACCTCTGATGCGCCCACGCCCCGAGGGTCCACCCTGAGCACAGTCTGCCGTGAAGGGCCAGCAACGGACTCGCCCCCACCGTCCGCGAGGAGCTGAAGGCGACTGCACGTTTCCGAGGAAAAACACTGTCTTAAAAGGAAAAAGCAGCAGCTCACTCACTAGGTGGGGACAATGGGCTCCCCCACACCCGGCCCACCCTCCCGGGGTGACACCCAAGGGTTGGGCCACGCCACGCGCAGACTCGCCCCAGATCAGCAGCAGGCCTGTGGCAGCTGGGACCGACCGCGTCCCCAACCAGAACCCCCGTGTAAATACTAGTGTTTTCCAGCCATTACGCTTCCCACACGCTTTCTGCTCAAGAAAAAGCCCCCAAACCCTTCAATTAAAGGATGGATTTAGACCCGTGTAACCACTTGGCTCCTGATGGGACAACCTGGTACCAAACAGTGACATGCAGCCCTACCAAGGACTGTGCCCAAGTGAGCTGGGGACACACTGGCAGATTTTAGGGAGGTTTGGATTTCAGAACCAGACACAGCAGGGTCACACCTGCACTGAAGGGACGGCTGCACTCCCGCGGGGACCGGTCAGCATCAGGGCCCAGCCCCCGGTCCAGGCCAACCGAGAACTGCCTTTCCAGCGAGCCCCGAGGTGAGGCTGACGCCGAGGAGCCCCTTCGCGTCACCAAACTGCTCTCCTTGGGGTCGGGGAGGGGTGTTGGGGAAGCAGGTGTCACCTCCAAACAGGCCATGTCGATTCAGACACGGCCGCCTCTGGGATGTTTCTATTTCTCTCCAGAACGTAAGGACTGCAAAGCTCTGGTCACTCCCAGTGTCGACCCGCAGAAGCTGTGCTCTGCTGGACGCCCTGAGATGCCCGCGGAGCAGTGACCGTGAACTTGAGAATTGCGCCCACGCCACCCCACACCGGGTCCTTCGGCGTCTTCCTGACGGAGGAGGCGCAGAGACCCCGCGTCCCCCTGCGGGGGTGGGTCTGTTCCCACACAGGAGGGCGGGAGGGGGTGCTCCCTTGGGCAACTGTCCCCACTCCCACCCAGGGGACGTGGCCCCAGAACACCAGGGCGAAGACCCCCGTTACCACAGGGAAAGGGCCTGGTGCCCTTTCCTGGTTGATAACAAGTGGGCCTGGTGCCCTTTCCTGGTTGATAACCAGCGGGTATAAACTCAGCTTTTCTAGGTCGAGACTCTACCAAAGAGACCCGGAGGGTCTTCAAAGGAAGCCCAAGTGCTGGGCTGACCGGATACACCCAATTCCTTCATTTTCAAATGTGCGATGTCTTAGGTGGAGGTCTGATGCATCAAAGCACCGCAAGGATACAGAGACAACTCCAGGACCCAGTGCCAACAACACGCAGAAGAACCCTTCAATCTGAGAAGCATGACCTAAAGTTGACCAGTGACTACGCCGGTCCCAAGCCCCACAGATTCTGCAGGCACACCAGCCCCTCCCCCACTCCCCACCAGCGACAACCACGGCACACGCACACCGGGTCCCTGGTTCCAGCAAAGCACCGCCGACGCGCCTCCCTGCCATGCCCAGGCACCTCCGGCCCCCGGTAATGGGGTGACGTCTGGGGCTGGGACGCCCCCCCGCTGCTCTGATGGGGGTGTGAGCTCTCGCCCCGGGCCCGCTGGTGACAAGAAGTGACAAAGAGAAAGTGAACCGCCCACCGCTGGTCCGTTTCTTCAATGAAGTAACCGAACCGACTTCCTTCCATCGCCACTCCCAAGGTCATCTTGAAGATCAAGTGACTCACACAGGGACGGACCTGCACTGCCACCAGTGAGGTGACAAGAGGGCAGTGTGCCTGTGCCGGGAGATCAAAGGTTTCCCGGGGACCGGAAGCCTAAGTAAACTGGTCTTCAGAGACTGAAGCATTTTGTAACTTGTAACAGAAAACCCTGATGCCAGGATGCCAGGGGACCCCAGACACTGCTTAAAACCACTCTCTCTCTCTCTCTTTGGGAAAAGCTCTGAGGCCAGGCTGTGCATTTTCTCTCAAGTTCTAAGGCAGAGCAACCCCCTCTCCAAGGTGCAATAAACTAAAAAGGCAGAGGCTGTGCATTTTCTCTCAAGTTCTAAGGCAGAGCAACCCCCTCTCCAAGGTGCAATAAACTAAAAAGGCAGAGGCTGTGCATTTTCTCTCAAGTTCTAAGGCAGAGCAACCCCCTCTCCAAGGCGCAATAAACTAAAAAGGCAGAGGAAAGTGTGTACACCACGCACAGTTCAGTAGCAGCCGGAAAAATTCTGCGTGAAGGGGAGAAGGTTGGCGAGTGCAGCACAGTGGCCAATGTGTTCACGCCACGTCAGTGGGGCGGGGGCAGTGCTGTCGCCAGGCCAGGCTCAGGACAGTCACAGGGCCGTCTGACCCTAAACACACCCGAACAGAGAATAACAAAACTACAGCTCCTGAAAGGCTTTGATGAAACCCACCAGGTTAACAATCAAGTAAGTACGAACCAAAAGCCATAGAACCACCTTTTTCAAAGGCAAACCTAAGCCCAGGAAAAAGCATCTTTCCAGTGAACGAATGGTCATTCAGACCAAAGAACAAAGACTGAGCAGCACCTTCACAAGGGGAGAAAACGACTTCGTTAACAGATGGGAGCCCAAGTGGGCTCTCGGGAGGTAGGGCCACGCACAGAACTAGCAGGGTCTGGGGCCACCTTGTGCCCAGCATGGAATGGAACAAAGAGGTCACTTTGGCGAGACACACAGACCTGTTACAAGCACCATCCATTTTATAACCCCGTGGATACGTATCCTGGGCTCACGGTAAGGACACAAAGCGCAGAACAGCTCCAAATATTCATCTCGAGCCTGCTGTGTTAGGATAGTTGAGAAATGGGTGGTGGCCTAAATATTTCCAGTGCTTTGGGAACGCAGGGATCAGGGAGATGCAGGGTCAGGTGAGCCAGATGTCAGGTTGATGAAATTTTACCCAGACATTTAAGCTGCAGAATGTATGCAACGCACAGAAAACTGTCCTGCCATGGTGGTGGGTAAAAACCTTAGTAAGCAAAATGTATTTGCTGTAATGTTAATAATGCATATATTTCCTTTCAGTCCTTAGCACATACAGTACCAGGAGGGATCAGAATGAAATGTTGACAGAGATGTTGGAAGAATTAAGCAACTAAAACATAAAGCCTATTCTCTTATTTCCATTTTTTAATATTTTGTTATGTCTTACAAACTTAAAAACTAAACATAAAGGTTTTTCCCTACAAACTAACTATAAGGTTTCTTTTTTTCCTAATAGATTTTGAAATAAACCATGTGGTCCAAGCTATAGGGTTGCCTTCGCTATGAACACAGCTAACTTCTAAGCTGTCAGGGCCTCAGAAGTGGGAGATAATGGGTCTTCTCCCTGGTGTCTGATTTCAGATGCTTCGTTTTGAAATTAAGGCATAAACTGGGCAGGTGGTCTGGGTTTTACATCGACGATGCAAAGCTTACAGTGGCCACTTTTCCTGGTTTATCTTAATGTTTACTCAAGTTCACCCCACTTTTTAGTGACCACATCACTTCCATAAGGAATGAGAGCTACACGCAAATACTACCAGTTCGAGGTCATCAATCCTGCAAGAACACCGGGCTGACATCAAACTGCTCCCGAACACAAACCTCACAGATGTGCCTCTAGACCAGGGAGAGTAACCCGCCCACCCTGCAGCCCGTGAGGCCCCCACGGAACCCGGGCTCCCCTGCAGGCCCCTGGAGTGCACCTGTCACCTGCCACCTCCCACCCGCGGCCAGCAGCCCCAGGCAGGTGTGTGCCCCGCCCCCCCCGGGGTGAGGATGAGGCCTGGATCCCTGAGAGTGACAGGAGCAGGAGGGGATGAGCCACTGACCTCGTAGATGAAGTACACCTTGGCCCCCACGTATATGCCCATGCGCACGACGGCTCGGACGGCAGCATTCATTCCTGCAAAGAAAGAGGCACAGCGCTTACTGACCAGACTGGGGTGAGGCCCATGCTGCTATCTGTGACTGTGGGGGAAACGTGTCACCTCTCAGAAGGCTCCTCATGTGAAAACTCAGGACACTCACCCCAGGGACCAGTGCAGGGAGGAAGAGAGACAAGTATGCGGCAGAGATCAGCACTTTGAGGGCCCATCTGCAGATGGACGTCCCCATAAAAGAGTGCTGTCAGCTTAGAGCATCTCCACAAACACCCTGGGCATACCAGCAAACTGTTGCTGTGAATTTGTACACTATTCCATCCAATGGCAAAGCACCATAGAGGAGAGACGTCTGTTTATAGGCAGCCAAATTCAAAGCAAGCAGTGCTGAAAAGCCCACCGGTCTGCGGAGATGAAAACTTATTACCAGCTACCAGTGGAAAAGAGAAGGATTTAGGCAGTGGCCTTAAGTACAAGACAAGTCATGGAATTTTATTAAAAGAAAAATCAAATCAAGCCAATATGCTATAAATACTACCTCATCAAGATAAATCTAGGCCAATTCTCACACTTTCCCAGAGGGCCTTAAAGAAAATTAAAAGTGCAATATATACTTTTATAAATCGGCTGCACCCCAGTTGGCTGGCCACTGAAGTCAGCTTTTGGGGCAGCCATCTGTGTAGTGGAACCATAGCTTAGACCTGTGTGAACAGGTCCAGATTTCACACCCGTAAAACCCTCTACCATCGTCTCAGCTGGTAAGTGAGGCCAGCGGGAGAGCAGTGAAAAACGAGCATCACGCTCTTGAAGAGGATGCAGCCCCGAGCCCCAGAATAGGCAGCACCTGGGTACCGAACCGCTCCTGGACCCACCACAGTTCCCACCCACCTCCTCCGTAGATTTAAATTTCAGCAACAGATGTCAGAGATGTTAGAGAAGGTAACAACTAAGTAGTACTTCTGATAAATAAGAAACAAATGAAGGCACTGGGGATCCCAAAGAGATACTTAACAGATAAAAGAGACTCAATTTGTATCTATTTGTATGGTAAACCCTCTCAGAAGATGGTCACAAATTTTCAAAGTACACTGAGCCAGAGAATCAGGTTGCTTCCTCTGAAAGGTGACAGCTGTGAAAGAATACCATGTTCATAGAGCTGAAAAAGCTGGAGGTAGCTGGATATCCTGGAAATAAACTCATGTTAAATGTGCATCAAATGTCTATGCACACGCAGTCATTGTGTATTTCAGTCTCGCTACTTCATGTTCAAACCTGGTTTATTACTTGAAGGATTTGAATGCCCTTTTGGTTCATCAGTGGCTGTCTCATACCCCCTACAACTCAGTATTTCAAAATGCAACACATCATTTTACCCTCATCCTCATCTCCTCCTTTTCCTGTATCCTCACTCACAGCAGCACAATTTTTCCGTGTTGCACAAGCCAATACTCCTAATACCCCCAACAGCTCCCGCCCACTTTCCTCTCAAATTACCCGAGTTCCCACCGTCTCCCTCTAATATTATTCACTCCATGGCCAAAATGATTAAAGTAGCTTTTCTCCTCTATTATAAAAGCTACTGTAACTACATCCTTCTTGTAAAAAAAAATTACAGATTCTGAAAAAGGCAAAACCATAGATATATTTTTTAAAAAATCAGGAGTTCCCATGGTGGCTCAGTGGAAATGAATCTGACTAGTATCCATGAGGACACAGGTTCAATCCCTGGCCCTGCTCACTGGGTTAAGGATCAGGTGTTGCCGTGAGCTGTGGTGTAGGCTCCAGACTCAGATCTGGCGTTGCTGTGGCTGTGGTGTAGGCCAGCAGCTGTAGCTCTGATTCTAACCCTAGCCTGGGAACCTCCATATGCTGCAGGTGTGGCCCTAAAAAGCAAAAAACAAAAACAAAACAAAAAAATGGTTGCCAGGGAGTGGGGGACGGGGATGAACAGGCAGAGCACAGAGGCTTTTTAGAGGAAATCTTCTCTGAGTGACGCTAACTATAATGGTGGCTACGTGTCATCATATAACCTCCCAAGCCCACAAAACATGAGACACCAAGAGTGAACCCAATGTTAACGGCAGACTCTGGGTAATGATGCTGCGTCAGCGCAGGTGCATCAGCTGTAACCAATGCACCACCTGATGGGGATGCTGATGGTGGGCAAGGGTCTGCATGTGTGGGAGGCACAAGGTAGATGGGAAATCTCAGTACTTTACCCTTAGTTTTGTTCTACAATGAAACTGAAAAGCATGGGCAAAAAAGACCACTACAGGTGAGCTCGGAGATGCTGTGTCCTTCTGCCCCGTGCCTGCCCCTTGGCGATGACGCATCCACCCTGCAGCCGCACTGTCCTTGTCCTGGCTTCACACTTTTTGAGCCGTGTTCTGGGTTTGCATCAACTAACACTAATCTCCCAAACTCAGAAATGCTCGCGACCCTCCCCCAATTCCCCAGGGCCTGTAAAACCCAACACTTGAGGTGAGATCTCCAGCCAGCCACTGGGGCTCTACCTACCTGCTTGGTTCCACCTAGACACCCGGTCTACACAGCTCGACCTGCAGCTCCCCCAGAACTGCCCCCGCGACCCTGAGCTGCCCTCCCCCGACCTCCAGGACAGCTTCCAGGAGTTTCTGAGCTTCCTTCTCCCGCCTGCCCCGCTGCTCCCACCTGAGAGCCCCACGCAGGGGTGAGGCGCGCCCTGTGGCCTGGGCCTCTGGCCTTAACGGAGTGAATAAACACAGCTCCCCCGGCCCCTTCCACAGACCCTGTGATCCTCGGGCTGCTCTGCGGCCCCAGAATTGGGAGGCCGAGCACCAAATGCCGGAGCCCCACCAATGCCTCGGGGAGGAGGCGGCCAGGCTAACGCGGCTCCGGCCAGGCCCTTCCACCCTCCACGCCTGGAGGCCTCGTTCCCCTGGCCTTCCGTAGAGACGTGAATACAGGGCACACGCGGGAGGATTTTAGAAAGTGCACGTGGGAAGTGAAATAGCAGAAGGAAAGCCAGTGTGGCAAGCAGAGCCCAACCCAGAGGGACCCCGGGGGACGACCCACGGGGTGAAAACAAGCCCGGGTGACCTCTGCCCGTGAGGCCTGGACTCCTTCGCAGCAGCCCCGCGTCCTGGATTCCTCCCCTGCTGGGTGCTGTTGACCCAGACTCACCTGGGAAAGCGGCCTGTCCCCTCGGACGCCAGTCCCCTCTCAGCCAGCATCAGGCCCCTTTGCCGGAGTGGGGTTGGGGACGTCCTGGGGGGCCCGGGGCGGGGAGCACACATTCCCAAGTTCCTGGTGGGGATGAGGCCTCGTGCGTCTGGGAGCCTCGAGGCCGAGCTGCCTTTTATCAGCTTTTGTCGGCTTTGCCACACCTGCCGGCCCCTCCTCCAGGGTCGCAGCTGCCGCCTTCTCATTGGCCAAGGGGAGGGGACGCCCACAGCCCAGAGATAACAGGCTGAGCACCTGAGCACCAGGCTGGGCTCCCAGGAAGCCCGCAGGGCCTGGGAGGTGAGGCGGTCAGGCCCTAAGTGGGTAAATTAGCCACCAAGGCAGGGAAACTAATAAAAGACAGAGAGACCCTACTCCTCCTTTTACCTTAAAAGCCTGCGCAATTCCCCCTAGCACGCAGGAAACTGAGAAGTAAATGCCTGCTGGGCGCCAGTGCCTGTTCAGTCATTTGGGGAGGGGTCAGCTCTCCGCTGGAATTTGGGGACGGAGGGCTGAACTGCTGCCTGGGGCTGGCTCCTCGGTGGGCGCCTTCAACAAAGGGCCCAGAGGACAGAGACCAAGGCCAGCAGGAAAACCCGGCTTTCACTCTTTGACACGCTGGACTGAGTCCCGACACGGGTCCTCTGGAGCTGGGGTCTGGCGGCCTCCCGGGCGAGCAGGGCCAGGATGAGGGTTCCACGGGGCGCCGTCCTGGGCGGGGTGCCCTTCCCCTTCCCAGGGGTGCAGGGCCCTCCAGCTGCTGTTTTTAGTAAACATTCACAGTCCTTCCTCTAGCTTTGGTTTTATTTTGGCAGCCAGACTGGGGAGTTCAAACAACTTACATAATTATTTCCACAGAAAACTCTCACCCAGCCACCAAGTAAGATTCTTAATGTTTGAAAAGTAACTGCCTCATCATTTGCAAAAAAAAAAAAGGAAGAAAGAAGAAAGAAAAAAACCCTGGAAACGTCCAGACTTGTAATGAGAACCGAAAATGAACAAATCTTGAAAAAACTAGGGGGTACCCAAGTGGGGAACTTGAGAAATTTAGGTGCAAAACGTAGAATAGAAAGAAAAGACTGTGAGATCATTTACTCGCTGCGACGTGGTCTCAACCAGCTTCTTACTACAGCATCATGCGGGACACAGTCATGAAGGTAATTTCTTCCTTGAGCTCCGTGAGGCAGGGCGCCAGGCCGCTCCCTGAGATTCTGCTCTGATAAAATTTAAACATCGAGTAATTTGTCCAAAACAAGGACTCTGTTGGTTCTAAGAAAATAATTGGGGTTTAACTTCCTCTGTGATCTGAGCAGTATAATAGACCTCCTTCCTCAGCCATTTCTGAGCGGGTCGGGTCATTTCCCCTGCGTTTTTCTCGGGGCTCCTTAGCAATTTCAATATTTAAATTCCCTTTGAAAAATAAGGTCTGGTTGCTCAGACCTCTTATCGGTCTCCCTGAACTCTTGGAGTTTTCCTCTTCGTGCCAAAGCAAGGATGTTGGCGTGTGTCAGAAAGCAAACTTAAAACACAGCTTCTCTTATTCTTGCTGCTGATGTTCTCCAGGAAGCTGGCGGTTTAATAATTTAGGTGCAGGCGGGAAGAGTCCCCGGGAGGAGGTGTCACAACACTGCTTCCCCTGGGAATCAGTCGTCAAGCTTCTCAGCAGCCTGAACTGTCCAAATCACCCAGCTTGTGTCGGCTGCCGTGGACCACTGGGCACAGACCCGAGGGGGCTTCAGCCACTCGTTCATTCAGCCGCCCCTCCGTCAGGACACACGGATGGGTGTCTTCCCTCCGCGGGCAGTGCTGGGCGATGCACTGATGAGATGGGGAGATGGTGGGACTTGTCACAGTTGGTGAGCAAACCATGACACTCACATTACACCCAGAGGTGGAGGTGACAAGAACCAAGTGGGAGGATGGGGGCTGCAGTGGGGGTGCGCAGGGGAGCCCGAGCAGCCGCCTGGAGAGAGGATGGAAGAGGGTGATGGACGCTGGCCAAGGGGACACCGGGACATCTGCGAAGGGACTCCAGGCAGCGCCACGGTGGGAGCGCGCCTGCCACGTGCTGCATCCGGACGGTCGTCCACGGCAAACACCAGACCACTGCCGGCGGGCCCCTGAGTGTCGCCAGACTTTAACACGGACAACCAGGACACGCCCTCTGGCCCTGACCGCATCACCCGCCCCTCCCTGCAGGCCCCCCGCCACCGGCATCGCCACCGGCATCGCCACCAACCGCGCCAGCGCGCACCGGGTGAGAGGCACGCCGGACTTTCAAGGCTCGGGATGGAAAGAATGTGAACTATCTTATTAAAAACCTTTTGTACCGACGATGGACTGAAAATTGGGTTGAATAAAACAGAAACTGAACGTTCATTTCCTGTTTCTGTTGCATTTCTAAAAGTGGTGATGGGTTTAAAGCCACACACATAAGGGGGCCGCGTTTCTGCATCTTGCCACGCCACGTCTCCCCCGCCCCCCAGGTGGGAAGCCAAGAATGTTCCATTCAGGATCCTAAGGCGGCTTCGATCCTGCGAAGGTTTCCCTGAGCCTCCAGCCATCCGGTATAAGCGCCGCCCGCAGGACCGCCCTCTCCCCGCCTGCCCGCTCCCACCTGGGCCCAGCTCTGCCTGCCTTCCGGCCGCGAGGTCCACATCCCACCTGCAGCCGAACCCCTGCCTCTCAGCCCACCCCCAGCCCACCACGGGGCCCACTGGGTGCTCACTCCACCCTGCAGCCAGCGCTGCGCCTGGGGACACGGGGGTCCCGTCCCCCCCCAAAACCTCCCTCACGGGAGGCAGCTGCACCCCAGGGGGCTTCCAGGTCCCAACGAGGTTACTGCCAGGTCCTCCGCGTGGTCCTCCTCTCCCCCCGCGGCCCCGCCCTCTTCCTCCCCCCGCGCCCCACGCCGCCCCCCCCCGCTTCCCGCTGCCCCGCCCCCCGTGGTGGGCGGGGCCTCCCTCCTGGGGCTCCGGCTCCCTTCTGGGCACGAGGCCCCTGGGAGAAGGGGCTCCACCGTCCCTGGCCTGTGGGACGACTAAATGGCAAGGGAAAGGAGAGCCGGACAAGGTCCCCAGCCCCCTGGCTGCGCTTCGACCCCGGCTGCTCAGAGGGACACCTGCTCGTGCCTTAGGACGGGAACCCTCGCCAAGGTCAGGATCCCAGCACAGGAAACATCAGACGGCCTGAACGGCCCGCCGGACCCAGGACTCCAGGAGACCCTCAGCCCACCGGGCCTTCCCTGGACCTCGGAACCAGAATCTGCATCTGAGCCAGACCCCT
>PVHT021183707.1:1117420-1127784 GCA_004024745.2 Catagonus wagneri | reverse complement strand
GCAGATGCTTTCTCGGGAATAAAACGCACCACCCAGAGTTCCCTGGAAAGAACACCTCGAAAAGGCGACTCAGCTATTTTCCTAACGTGCAGCCATCTGTTCTCTAAGCAAATACACCTTCTCAGCCTCATCACAGCGGCAGCGGGTGCCCAGTTCTGTGCCCCGTGTCTGCCGTTAACACGAGGCCGCCGTCTCTCCACACTTCCAGTGGAACCGCTTCTGGCAGCGCGTCAGATTGGTGTTCAGATGGCCCCGGTTCTCCAGGGTGAAAGGCATCCTGTATGGAGGCTGTCAGTTTTCTGGAACCAAAGGGCAAAACCTGCTTCTATGCCAAGATGACAAAGGTCACCTAAATGTGTCACCAGGGGTATCTGCGTTAGAAAAGGAGGCAGCTGCGCGGACCCCCTCGGTGTCACGGGGCTAACACCAGCGTTCTGAGGGGCCGTCTCCAGGACCCAGTAATTTCTGCTAAAATAATGATTACATTGTCGGCGAGAAAGATCGCTACACAGGCAAACGTGCACGGAGCCAGACAGCAAGGGCCCGGGGCCGCATGAGGCAGGATGCCCGCTGTTCCCATCTCACTGGGCCGCGTAAGGGCAGGGCTTTGGGTGGGCTCGCGAGCAACCACACAAGCCAGCAGGGCCCGGATGCTGCATTCAAGAAGTTCAGGGAGGAACCCCTACACCGACTTGGATTGACTAGTTCCTCGAATTTCTTTCTTTTCTTTAATAATTTTTTTTTTTTTGGTCTTTTTAGGGCTGCACCTGCGGCATATGGAGGTTCCCAGGCTAGGGGTCAAATTGGAGCTGTAGCCACTGGCCTACACCACAGCCACAGCCACATCGGATCTGAGCTGCGTCTGCAACCTATACCACAGCTCACGGCAACGCCGGCTCCTTAATGCACTGAGCGAGGCCAGGGATCGAACTTGTGACCTCAAGGATGCTAGTCAGATTCGTTTCCACTGAGCCATGATGGGAACTCCGTACCTCAAATTTCTGATCGTGGTTTTTAAGTTCCGATCTTCAAACATGAGTTGTTTCCAGATATGACTCTGCAGATAAAAGAGATCCCCCCCCCTTTTTTTTCCTTTTTTAGGGCTGCACCTGTGGCATATGGAAGATCCCAGGCTCAGGGTGGAATCAGAGCCACAGCCACAGCAATGCGGGATCTGAGCTGTGTCTGCGACCTATGCAGCTTGCAGCAACACCGAATCCTTAACCCATTGACCGAGGCCAGGGATCGAACTTGCATCCTTGTGGATACTTGTTGGGTTCTTAATCCACTGAGCCACAGCAGGAACTCCCTAAAAGAGTGCTTTTGATTTGTGAGGGCTTAATTCGCCAAAATGACTTAATGAGCAAAGAAGACAGCTCATCTGTCACCCACGATTCTGCAGACAGACATGGCCCTCGCTCAGGGGGATTCCAGGAGGGAGACAGTCAAGCATTTGGGGAACTGCCGAGTGCCACGTTCTGTGCTGGGTGCCAGAAACGCAAAGCCAGGTGGCCACATGGCCCAGGCTAACCTCTTAGAACTCAGAAGACAGTTCGATTCCAAGCTGACTTGCCCGTGTGTGAAATGGGTGAGTCACAGGTGGAAGCGTTAGGGCCTCTGCTGAGAAAACGGTCCCCGTGAGTTACTCCTCCTGTTGGTGGACAGGCTTGGCCAGACTCCGTCTGCGTGAGTGTCCTCTAAGTTCCGTCCTCACTCTTACTTTGCCACAGGCCAAAAGGGAGAGCTTTCCTGTTCGGTCCACCCTCAGGGTCCATTTCTCTGCCTTCTTGGCAGCACGGGGCCCCCCAGAAGCCCTCAATTTGTGTCTGAGATGATGTGTCACTTTTGGTATATGACACACTCTTGCTTGGCTGTGGGTACCTAGTCACAGTAAGTCTGTCCTTCGACCTGGAACTTATTCTAAGTTAAAGTAAAAATCGATGTAAATTTGTAGGCATTCCTGGTGACAAGGGAAGCAACCCAAAGAATGAAAAAAAAAAAATTAGGCTTAGAAATAGCCTTCCTTAATGGCCAGGGCTGGGACAGTCGGGAATACAGCTGAGGGATTTTTATTCTTGGGGTGGAATAATTATAATCATATAATCATGTAATATACAATAATATAAATCGGAAAACAAGCACTTCATCACTCCAGCATCAGGTGTTACAACCATTTAGCCCCTCCGATGCTCTAACTAAACAAACACATTGTTCATGAAGCTGCTTAAAAATCATCTGTATGTACAGTTTCGAGCAAAATGGGCTTTGCTCCCTTTTGAGTATGAGTAAGATGTTACAACCTCGCCCGCAAAGAGCCGGTTAAGAGCGGGGGTTAGTGGAGAGCACTGGGGGTTGAGAGCTCACAGAACTTGGTTTACACCCTGCCAAATGCCCCCGGGAGCTCTGTTTCCTGCCTGAACGAGGTTACTTCTGTCTCTGTGAGCCCTTCTCCCCAGCTCCAAAACAAAGACCTGCGTGTCCCGGAGTTGATGTCATTAGGCCCTGAGACACAGACCGCAAAGTGCCCAGAACTTAGGAGTGCTCCCGGCCATCAGCAGCTCTGGCCATCTCCACATGGAATTTTCCACAGTTGCACATCTGATTAGAACACCACCCTGAAATGAAAACTGGTGATAATCCTCCTTGGTCCTCAGCTGTGAGCCAAACTCTCTCAGCCAAGGGAAAATCAAGCACTACTGTCATTTCGAGTCAAGACGAAAGGGTAAAACGGTGAAAGGTGTGCAGTCTGCTGCCGAGACCCGCCCGAGGAGCGCAGTCCGAGGGCTCCTTCCCGGAAAGAAATGCCTCCAAACATTCAGTCGGGTTCCAGACATGATCAAAGCGGGAGATGGCCTTGGTGTGAAGCCCAGGAAGAAACGGCGAGAGCAGCCTCGGCTCTGCCCGAGGGAAAACGCCCAGCAGACCGGCCATGGTGGGCTCCGCAGGGGCGCCCGACGTGCCAGCTCAGGACACCGGGCCATCATGGGTGGTGCCATCTCCTGTTAACCTGACAGCACCCTGACCAAGCCCTTTCTTGGATAGGTCTGGTTCTCAAAGTACCCTTCTCCACTGACGAGAAGGCGTGTGGCTCGCTGTCCTCTGTTATTCATAGCTGCTCACAAGTGGCAAAGCCTGGATCACAGCTGGAAGGCTGATTCTATCTACTGCATCACCATCTCAATGGCCTGTGCACCTGCCAGGGAGCGGAGCAAACTTTTGGACAAGGACTCATGACCTATTTTTTTTTCCCCCAACAGACAGTACCTTAACTCTATAATAACCTTGAAACTCTGACCTTGAAGCCAGGAGGATTAAGAGACCAGTTCCTCTTCCTGCACCAACGTTTTATTCTCTTTCCAAGCCTAGGGGAGTCCATCAAGATGCTTCCTAATTTGGGCAAAAGACTAAGATCCAGCGCACGTGCCTCTGAGGCGCTTTGACAGGGAGGCCCTGCTCAGTACTGCGGCCACCCGCTGGCATGTCTTGGGGTGTTCATTTAGTCAACGCTGGTGATGTCATCTATTTCACTCTGCTATTCTCCCAGTTCCAGCCTTTGCTATAGCACAACATTTTCTCTCCATTGTTTATACCTGGGGGCCACCTTACTAGAATACTAAATAGAATACCAAATCAGAACAGCTCGGCTTCATTCTGGCGCAAAGGAGGGCTAGTGGGGCAGGGGGCGGCGACTGATGCTGCGAGCGCCACCTTCAATAGGACACGGGGGCGGGGTGCGTCCAAGAGACCCACGCGCGGGGGACCCACGTTCCAAGGGGCGCACGGCCCCAGGTGGTGTGCCGAGGGCGCAGGGCGCACGGGCAGTGACGGGCCGGGCATCACGTACGCGCCCGCGGCGGGCGGGGCTGCAGCCTCAGAGCCCCACCTGCCGCACCGCCGGGCCCCGCCCCACTCAAGGGCGAAGGGAAGGTCGCGGCAGGGTGGGCGCCCAGCCAATCGCTTAAGCATCCCTCCATGGTGCGTGGCCCGGAAACAGGGGAAGATAAAGCATCAGCGCCTTTCAGCTCCTCCGGGACGGGAGGAAGAGGTAAAATAAAAACCAAAACCCAGATCAGGAGGCGTCTCCGGCCTGCGATCCTTCGGGCTCTAAGCACGCAACCGCCGAGGCAGCGCCTGGGCAGCGCGGCGCTCCTTTCTAGCCGCTGGCTCGCCCCACCCAGTTATGGACCAGGATAGGGAAACCTCAGCGTCTGGGAACCCCTGCGCCCCCACGTGCGCCCAGCGCAAGGGGCCGCGGCGCTGCTGTGTCACTCCCACTTTAAATCGAAATACTCTTTTCCTAACTCCCGGAGCATGGGTCCCCTTCTCCTCGAACTCAGCTTCCACGCCTAGGGGTGGGGGCGGCAGCTGGAGTCCGCATCCCGGGTGCTGGTGACGTCTGGGAGTCCCCGCTTCCTGGTCCTTCCCAACCAGAGAAGTCTGGGGAACCCGGTTGGGAGGGGAGGGCCTAGTGACCCATTTCAGTTTTTGGTTTGGTGACGAGCCGGAAAGGGACAGGAGGTTAGAGCGGCGGAAAACCGTTTTTAAAATCTCCCAGCGGAAACGCGAGGCGGTGCCGGCTCCCGGCATCCTCAGGCCGGGACCCCGGTGCGCCCCAGGCGCTTCCCGCCGACGGCAACGGAGACCCCGCCAGCGTCGCTCAGGGGTCGCGACGCTGCAGACGCGCCATGGGGTGCCATCGGTTACTTCCGCGACGCTGGGGGTAGGGGGTGGGTGACGGAGTTGGGATGGGAGTCGCGGCATCGGACGTGGCCGCGCCGGAGCCAGGCTTTGGAGGGGCGTCCGGCTTCATCCTACCACTCGGATGAGAAACGACCTCGAGCGTGGTCCCGGAGACCCCGGGGCCAGTCGCAAATTGAAAAATAAGCGCAGAGGCGGCAAACTGATCTTCCCGGCGAGGGATCCTCCTGCCACATGCCTCCTCCCCTGGCTCCGCAGTGACTCCTGAGGCTGCCAGGCCCGCGCCCACTTCCGCTCCAGGAAGGTACCCCTGCGGTTTCTGCGCGCGGGTCTCCTCTGCCTTGTGAATTACCCCTCTCTTCCCGGTTTCTCCCAGACCGCCCCTTCTCTTTTCCCTGAACCTCAGCCTTTCTCCCTGGTCCCCTTTCCCCAGCCCTTTTCCCCGGTGCCCCCCACCGCTTCTCCCCCAAGCCCCAGCCCTCCTCTCCGGCGCCCGCGTCCCTTCTCCCGGTCCCTTCCACTCGCCGCGCACCTTGGGCATCCCCGCCGCTGGTCAGCACGCCGATGGCTTTGCCGGCCCCGGAGAGGTGCTCCAGGAACTTTCGGAAGGAACCCTTGGGGTTCTGGGTGTCGTCGTGGTCGTCCATGGCGAGCAGGCCGGAGACCGCGCCGGGGAGGGTGCTCAGCAGTCACTGCGCCCCGCCCGCGCCGCCGCCTCGGGAACCGCCGGCCCCGCCCGCGCGGCGCGCGCCAATGGGCAGCCGAAGGCGGGCTCGGGGGCGCGGGGGCGGCCGGGCGGGCGGGGCCGGGGGCGCCGGCGGGCGGGGAGCACCGCGGGCGGGGAGCCCGGCTACAGGCAGCGGCGCTTGCGGGAGCTCGGCGGGCCCGGGGGCGCGGGGGGCGGGGTGCCTAGCAGGTGGGAGGAGCTTCACGAGCCGGAAGCCGGGCCGGGGGCCGGGGAAGCACCACAGGGGGGTGGGGAATCTCCGGCAGGTGGGCGGAGCATCGCCGGTGCGGGCGGGGGCGGCGCCGCGGCAGAGCTGGCCCCGAAGGCGGGGGGAGCGTCAGGGGTGCGCAGCGCGGCAGGTGGGGGGACGGCGGGGGTGGCGGAGCACTCCAGGTGGGCAGCGACGCCACAGTAGCGGGGGCGTCGCAGGTGGGGGAGCGCGGTGGGTGGGCGGGTGGCGGAGCGCGGCAGGTCTGGGACCGTCGCAGCAGCGGCGCGCCCCGGTTCCCGCTAGATTCCTTCCGGGGGCAACGCTCAGAGCCGCGGGCGCCCCGGCTTTTCCTCCGGTCTGCGGTCGGGGAGGAAGGACTCGCCAGCCGCCAGTCGTGGGCGTCGCTGGCGGGCGACGACGAAGCGCTGGTTCGGTCCCCACGGGGGCCCTGGCACACGAGGAGGAGAAGGAACGTGTCCGTAGAGGACGCGCGAGGACCCCGGCGACAGCCTGGCGCCAGGCCAGGCGCTGGGAATGGAAGGGGCAGGAGAGGGGCAGGAAAGTCTTGGCCGGGAGATAAGACCCAAGTGCTTGCTAAGGAAACCGCGGTGCTCTGCGTCGCCAGCCCGATGGCCCGCAGCTGCACTGGGAACGCCCTGACGTTCACGTCCAGTGCGCCGGCTGATGGGTGACAGGGAGCGGACATTTCAGCGAACTGCACGTAGGCCGGCTCCCCGCCGCGGCTGTGCGGACCCACGTTCCTCGGCGCGCGGTCTTGCCCACAGCACCGAGCGCTGGGCTTGGGGCACCAAGAGAAGAGTTTCTTAACGGGCCTCATCAGCAGTGGGCGGTATCCGTACTGGAGGCGCCGCGAAGGTGCACCCAGTGGACACAGAGGGCAAAGAGGTTAAATGAAGGCTGTCCTGTCAGGGGAGCAGCCTGCGGCGGAGGCGCACCGCGGCTGTGGACCGGGACGCAGCCCGGGAGAGAGGCTGGGAGCGCGCACTTTCGCTGGGGCTTGTCTGTCCTGCTCTGCTGTCCGAGCATCAACAGTGAATTGCAAAAGAGGAGCAAACACCTGCTTGGACAAGGCCAGAGGTCTGGCTCTGCCCTCGGCCAGAAGTGATGGAGCAACTTCTAAACGCCTGCGGTCAGCCGAATCACCTGCCCCCCGCCCCGCCCCACACCACCAGAACCACCGAAGTCCAGTTTCAGAGATGCTGTCAGAAAATATGTATTTTTAACAAGTCCCAGGCGCAATCTGATGGCTGCGGAGTCCAAGAGCACCTGCGCTAATGAGTTCGGCTGAGTGAGTGATGCTGAACGGATAGTGAGCATCTGAAGGTGGCCGGTGGGTGCCCTCCACTCCTCCAGTGTGGCAGTGGGAGCCAGGCTCTGCCCAGGGCACCCCCAGCCAGGATTTGTGCTCTAGAATCAGCCATTCTTTTCTAGAGTGTTCTACACTTTGAAAAATTGCTGCACACCGAATTTTATTTTAGCCAAAAGGCCTTTAAAATCTTATAAAATTGCTATTTTTGTAATTTAGAGGACGGGCCACGTGACAGCGAATTGTCTGTAATGTAGAAAACAGTAGATACAAGCTGAGAGTCCAAACAATGGGTTAAGTAAATTCTGATACAAATATACACCGAGTTTTCTATTGCTGTTATGGTTATGAAGATAAGTTGTAAGCTACATGGAAGTATATTCAGGGTATCTTAAGTGAAGAGGCAGGAGCTTGTGTGTGTGTGTGTGTGTGTGCGCGTGTGTGCGTGTGTGCACGTGCACACGTGTGCATATAGATGTAAGTAAATCTAGACATTTTAATTTCTTCTGCTTATAATAGCTGTCTTTTTCTCCAACAAACAAGTATTGTTTTTGGAACAAAATATTACAGTTAATTAAACACAGCAAAGTTTATAGTTGTCAGACCCAAAAGTTTTGGCAAAAGCTTAGGTCTCTTAGGCAGGCTTGTGTCTCAGACAGGAATTCCTCATTCTGGCTACGGCCGTAAGCCTTGACCCATTGCTCAGTCCATCAGGGTACAAAGCAGAGCTGGCTACAGCCACTAGGAAAATATGTCACCACTGCGCCCTTTTTCTTTTGCAGCACGTGTATGTTAGTCACTCTTCAGCTGGAGGTGCTGTGTTTTTGTTTTTCTTTTTAAACGTTGGCCATAGAAGAGAATTCTGTGATCCAGGAGGGAGAACCCAAGCCTTGTTGGGCGTCCAGCTTCGCCTCCAGCGGGCCATGCCGCGTGCGCTAGTTCTCTCTTGCTGCCTAAAAAATTACGCCAAACTTTTGTGGCTTACACCCACACTCACTTACATCGCAGGAATATTATTCCGGGGGCCTGGGGCTGCAGGCAGGGTTTGCTGGGCCCTCTGCTCCGGGCCTCAGAGGCTGCAACCAGCTGGGGTTCAGAGTCGAGAGTGCAGCGGGGGAGGGGGTGTGCTCTGTACACCCCCCACTGCTGGCGGGGTTCACTGGGGAGACCTCTGTCCCCTCACAGGCTGAAGGCTTTACCTCGTGCCTCGGCTTGGCAGGTTCCTTCCGCCAGCAGCCCTGCGCTGACTTTGAGCTAATCTGCACCACAGCTCCACAGCCACTGCCCCTTTCCTGCTGCCTCGCCTCCCCTCCTGGCCTAGACTTTGCAAAGTCCAAGGGTAAAAGAAACCACCTGCTGAACAAGGAAATGCTGCCTTCAGCCCCTGCCTCCGCTGCCCCCGCCAGTTGTCTCTCCGTGTCCTTGTCCAGATTTTAAAAGAATCCTGCTTTACGTCTAACAGCGAAACTTTAAATAGTGTGTTAAATACTTGGATGCTCTCCAAGACCTTGACACGGACTAGGGTTGTCCTGAACCAATTAGAGTCAATATCTGGACCAGGAAACGTGAAGAGAAAGCCAGTCTCATTATTTCTTCCAAGTATGTGGCCATTAAGTGTTTTAATCCCTCCAGGAAATGTCGTAAGTGCTGCGAACCAGAGCCTCTCAAGAATAACCGTTTCCTTCTCGGCGTGTTGGTGGAAGCTGATGAACGGGGACCTCCTCTTCTTCCAGCACTTTCAGTGGAACGGGAAAGCTGGTGTGCTGATAAAGTGGAAGAAAGCAACCTCCCCTTTCTGGGGAACTTCCCTAGCAATTGCTGGGTGACCTCAGAAAACAGGGGAGGAGAGGCGGCTCCCTGTCCAGACACGAGGTCCCGCAGAATCTCCCACTTAGGAAGAGAAAGGAGGAGGGTTTTAGCGCTGTTGCCGCGTGATGGTTAATTTTATGCGTCCACTTGGCTGGATCACGGGTGCTCAGATAGTTGGCAAAACACTGTCTCTGGATGTGACTGCTAGGGTGTTTCCAGCGAGGTTAGCATTTGAGTCAGTCAACTGAGTACAGCAGGGAGGAAAGCAGGGGCTCACCCAACTCAGGGGCTCACCCAGCCTGTCCCACCCAGGAAGGGCCCAGGAAGGCCATCTGCCCACTCGCTCCCCGCCCCGGCTCTGCTTCTTGGGGAACCCCGACTAGGACGTAGAGTCAGATTAATCTGTTCACTCTGTGTTTTGGCTGTGAAACGCTACAGCTGCCTGCTAATGTGCATGTTGTCTACACCGGGACCTGGGTTGCCTGTTGGCTTTGACACGTTCGAATTCGTAATGACGGGTTCTTAAGGCCCCCTTGCTTCCTTATCAGAATTGGTGTTCCTAATGGCCAGCCTTCAAAGGCCAACACGCTAAAGTGTCCGAGGTGCAAGCTCTCAGCAATGATGCCTTTTCAATCTGCAGGCGGGCACACGTGGACCAGGCGTATGCTGGGGACATGTGCCAGCCGGCGGCAGGCGCTTTGAACGTTTTGGGTAAGTTTTCCGAGATTCTGACATGAGCCACGAACCTCTCCCTCCAGTCCGAAGCACGTGTACACGCCGACCCCTGCGTGCGGTGCGCAGTTAGGGAACTCGTGAGCCTGGCGACTGGCCACAGCCGAGGGCAGAGGGTGGAGCCTGGTCACAGGTCCGAGGGGCAGGAAGCTGGGTCCTGCTTAGTGGCTTCTGTGGCTTCACACCCGTGGGCCCCCCTCTTGTCTTAGAGCCCAAGTCCAGCTGGAGGACCAGGAGCCCAGGCCAAGGGGGGCCGAACGGCCCCTCCCCAGGCTTGGCCCCGAGGCTCGGTCCTTCCTCCCCGGCTGCTGTTTAAAGCGTCCCTTCACGGCCCTTCTGAGCCTTGCTGTCTCCTCCCTGATGATGTGGTCCTTTGAACCTCCTTGGGGGCAGACTAAGCTTTTGTCTGTAAGGCCTTTTTACCACAATAGGCCACTCATTTAGGGCCGATCTCTATCACTCTAAGGCACTTCTACAGCAGATGGGGCTGATGGTGTCGTCATCGTGTCACATGCGGTGCTGTGAGTCTGTCCTGCCCTGCAGCCCCCGTCCCTGCCCCTGCCTGTCTCCTGGGCCCCAGCGGGCCGCCGGCCACGGGAGCCGCGTTCCACGCACTTGACCCGCCAGGTCCGCAGGGACTCGTCCTTTCCTCTCTCCAGGTCATTGAGGGGCATGGGACGCAGGCCGGCCCTCCAGGCCCCCGCATGCCGGGATCTGCTGCCAGAACCCGTGGGACGGGCTGTTTATGGGGTCGCTGGAGTATCAGGTGGAGGGAGATTGTGCACACACAGAGCTGAGAGACGGGGGAGAGACAGACAGAAGGAGAGACAGACAGACAGACAGAGGGAGAGACAGACAGA
>PVHT021183707.1:1090361-1111755 GCA_004024745.2 Catagonus wagneri | reverse complement strand
CGGGACAGCTGCTGGTAGCTGGTGATGCAGCTCTTTCTGGAGACCGTGCCGTCCTCGGGCTGTTCTTGTCCTGCTCTTAACTCTCCATTTGGAAAGCGAGGCCCTGGACTGGAACCTGTTTTCCTGCCTCGTTAGCTGTGTCTTGGCGATGTTCCAGAAATGACTCCAATTTTATTAGCACACAGGCCTCAGATTTGTTTCCGTGAGACGCGTTTCTGGAGGTCTTCCCTGGAGGTGGCTCGTTCTAGACCGTGCTCGTGAATTCCTGGGAGCGCCTCACAGTGAGAACGCCCCGGCCTGTGCTTGTTCTCCGCGTGACTGTATGTGCGTATGTACACACACACACACGGGCACACACACACGCACACACGCACGCGCGCACACACACACACGCACACACCACGAGATTAAACAAGCTCCCTTTGTGTCCCCTGCTTTCAGGAGGCGAAGCGGGGAGCTCTCAGTGGCTGCTCCGTCCTGTGAACTGCAGGCGCTCAGACACACGGCAGCCTGCTTTCCAGGATCAGGGACGTTTTTCTAGGCCTTTGTCCCTTTCCTGGGCCTTGGCTTCCTCAGCCTCCTGCTCACCTCTGTGCCTTTGTGGCCCGCTCTCTGCAGCTGTCGCTGGGTCAGAACTGGGTCTGCAGCTCCGGAGGACGACCACGGTGCCGTGAGGGTCCAGCCGAGTCCCTAGGGCCTTACAAGCCTGCCTGCAGGAGTGGGGATGAGACCTGCGACTGAGGGAGAGGTGGGGGCTGAGAATGTTCTAGATGGAGGTCTCAAGAAAGAGGGATGTGAGTGGGAAGAGAGCAAGGCTTTGCATGGCTGCTGGGCAGGGCAGAGGCTGAGGGGGCGTTGGGGACCTGGAGGGGAGGCTGCGGGCAGCTGGGGACCGGCAAGTGGGAGAGCAGGTTGGGGGAGAGCTCAGGTGCGGTCACAGGTGCGGGGACAGCAGGTGGGGGGGCAGCAGGTGGAGACAGGTGGGGATGTGGCCGGCAGCTGGGCAGGGGCGGGCTGCAGGATGCTAGGAGTTTGCACTGCAGGAGCCGCCAGTTGGGGCCTGCAGGCACGAGGGACTGTCCTCACTCTGGGCACCGAGAGTCAGGCTTCTCCGTGTGACTCCGTCCCCATGCCCCTGCTGGCTGTCCCAGGGGCCAGGACAGACCTGGGCTGCCAGGTCTTCAGTACAGGGCAGGGGTGAGGTGTTGAAATGAACGCGCCCCCAGGCCTCCCTCCAGACACTGGGGTTTGCTCACAACTTTCTAGGGAGAAGAGCAGGAAATGCCACCCGCTGAGGGCCGGTGGCTTCCCATCAAAACCCACACTGGAGCCAACTGGCGTGTGGGGGCAGTGAGGCCGTGTCTGTCCCATTGTCACACCCATGGGGTGGCAGCGTGGCCGTCCTGGTGGCCAGGGCTTCCTGGTGTGGCCCATCCTGGAGCCGTGAGCCTGGCCCTGGCCCTTGGCAGCGCGTCTGGGGCCAGCCGGGCGGAGGCCGGGGCTGGGCTGTGGTCCCGTGGTCACAGTGGTACATGCGTTCCGTGCTGTTTCTCCCTCCCCGACTCTGCCTCCCCCTTTCCTGCTCCGTGTCGTCCAGTTAGTCCTCCAAGTCTGGGGCCAGGCCCCAAAGAGCCGCTCAGCAGCACGAAGGGCGGGACGGCCAGGCGTCGGTGTCCACAGGGGAGACGCCCTTCCTCCCAACGGGCCTCGAGGCCCGGGCCCTGCCTGCCGCCCTCCCGCCCCCGGGTACCTGCGCCTGCGTCTCCCCCTTGACTGTCGGGGCTCACGGCCGTCGGACCTGCCCCTTCGCTCTGTCCCTGGCTCAAGCTGCAGTGGAGGAAACCGACCCAGATCTGAAAAGCAGCTGCGGATCAGCGAGCTTTCTATCAGCGTTTCCATGACTGGAATATCGAGAAAGTAAAATCCTGACCAAGCAGACGGGGTTTCACTCACTTCTGGGGAGCTGGCCGGTTCCGCCTGCTGACCCAGCTCCTGCTGGGACGCGGAGATCTAAGCCGAGCCAGAGCTTTCCACTGCAGTGGGAGAAAGTGTGTGTGCGTGTGTGTGTGTGTGTGTGTGAGAGAGAGAGAGACAGACAGACAGATGTGACACCGCGTTATTCCTCGGGCCTGTGCCTCTGGGACCCACATCCCTCGGGCCTGTCTTCACCCTCCAGGTGATTTCACGCACGATCAAGTGTGAGGAGTGCTCTCGCCGCCGTATGTGATGCACTAAGCCGTGATCCGAGCTTGCACAGCAGACTCCTAAGCTCTGGACCGCTGCCGCCGACGCCGGCCTTTTTGTCCTTATTCTCTCCCTGCTCTAACAGGCACGGCCCAGTTCTGACGCAGGTGCTCTGCCTCCTGGCCGCACGGTGACCCCAGAGTCACGGCCGGGAGACAGAAACAGCCCTTTAGGCAGCCTTATAGGTTTCTTGATGAAAAGATTAGGCGAACACTTGAATTCCACTCTTTGCAAATTTCAAGTGCAAGTGCAGAGTTAACTGCAGTCACCAGGCTGTGCGTGAGATCTCAGAAGGCAATCAGCTTAGAGCTGTGCATCAATAAAAAATAAGGAGAGGATGAATGCTTTCCCAAAAGACTGGACTTGAAACCGTCCCACGTTCTCAGGGGTTAATGGGTCCCCACCAGATAGCGTGGCCTTTCTCCGTTGGACATCAAGTGCATCCTCAGACATAGTGTGGACTTGAAATAAACAGTAACCAGTGCAAAACCTAGTCTTTTCTTATTCAGGACACCAAGGTTTAGAGAAGTACCTCTGAGCTCAGTGTTTGGGAATGACTCTGCCTTCAAATTCGAAGGGATTGTTAGAAAATGATGACAAAGAGGGACAGTTGATCTGGACGGTCCCCAGAAAGACGGAGAGCGCTCTGGACTCAGGTACGGGCGGCGTTTCCTTCTCCTGAAACCGACTGCTTCTGCTTCTCTAAAAACCCAGAAGATGCGCCTTGGCCTGGAGGCAACCAGATGCTTGGAGGAGCTCCGGGCCCGCTTTCGCTGCTTTCTCTTTCTTTTCGGTTCTTGGAGCTGGTTAGGTTTTACCACCAGTAACCAAGCTATTGGACGAGGTCATGTGTGAAATGCTGGGCTCGTGGCCACATATTTGCTGTTTTGTTCTCCTCCTCTTTCTGAGTTTTAACTGTGCAGCTGGTGATTGTATCGCTCTGACTTGGGAACAGTCCATTAACCTTCACTGTGGCCCTTTCCTCATTAGTTAATCTGCTTATCACAGGGCAGAATCACCAGACCCCAGTTCAAAGCACACGTTCCCTCTCCACGGGATTGTAGAATTACATTACTGTTATATAAATGGAGCCGAGGCTTACCGAGCACATGCCGTGCACAAGACGCTGGCCTGAGCGGTTTAAGCGCACCATTTTCTCCAACCCTCTTAGAAAGCGGGGCTCTCAGGACCCACATTTTATTGCTTAGGCACTTGGATGAACTGATTCCCCCACCCAGGGTAGCTGATTCCTGGGACTCTGTGGGTGTGCCCTCTGTATGCAAAGCAACCTACTCGGAGCCCACCCACAGACCTCCCCTTCACCCAGCTCTTGTTGGCCTGCCATCCCCCACCCCCGCTCCCACCCCCATCACCAGGGCCAGGCACCTGACAGCTGGCCCCTTCTCCCTAGAGCTCACTGCGGTTACTCAGAGGGGCCAATCCTAAGCCTACCAGCCCTTCCACCAGGGGCTCTGCCCTCACGCTGCCCCTCCTTAGCTCCCCGCCGACCCTGGTGCCCCCTCGACCCACCCACACGGTGTGCGAGCCCTTCCTCTTATTAATGGCTGTCGACTCTGACCCGTTGGCTCCACCATCCCTGAATAATAATAAAACCTGCATTTTACTCCATTTTTTGGCCATGCCCACAGCATATGGAAGTTTCTGGACCAGGGGTCGAACCTGAGCTGCAGCTGTGACCTACGCCACAGCTGGGGCAAAGTCAGATCCACAGCGGGAACTCCCCCAAACCTGCATTTTAAAATACTTCTCCAGAAAGCACTTCTTTCTACACAAGGGAAATATGTGCCAATTAGACTAGAAAGATGTGAGCAGAGCCTTCTGCGTGATGTGAAAATATGGGTGTTCTGTTAAATTCAAGCAGAAATGATGAATTCTGAAGCTATGCAACTCCCGTATCTTACGCTCCAACAGATTTGCATTGAGAATGAAACGGCTCATTATTGCTTAAGTGTTTATGAGTTAATATATCCACACAAAAGAGTTTCCCTGAGCAGGAAGTAGCTTACACAGCCATGGATTTATTATAATAAATGCATAGCATCCATCCCTTGTACATGTAACTATAAAATTTGCCTTCAGAATCTTAAATTCCAAATTTGCTGCAAGAGCTCCCTTCCTCAGAAGCGACCTGTTCCCAGCACAGATGGTGGTGTCCTGTTAAAAAAAGGAGTCATCCATCATGGTGTAGGCTGAAACTCTCCTTTAGGTCGTCAAAGCAATAATGTTCCACAATTCAGTGTTGTGATTGTTCTCATTATACATCTGGTCAGCCAAAATGCTAACATGGCCATCAAGTCTCAGATGTTTTATCACTGTGTTTAACCCCCATGACATTGAGCTTGAATAAGCGGTACTGTTCTTGAGAAGTCCTGATGTGTGTGTGTGTGTGTGTGTGTGTGTGTGTGGGCGGGGGACGTCTAGAGTTACCACCTAGGATGTGTCACAGTGAAACGCAAACAAAGAATTCTCAATTCCTCTTCTAGGAAGAAAGTGGTTTCCTGGTAAAAATGAGCTTAGTGTTCCACCCTTGTCGTCATGGCAGGAAGAAGAAAACAAACGCCCCGAGGGGAACTGAGGATACCCACTCCGATCAGAGAGGTGTCATCCTGTAACCCACCTCCCGAATCTTCTAGAACACGTCCGAGAGCGCAGTTTAGCATAAGTCAACTCGGTATACAGACCGTGCTTGGACTAAGTTTATAGGCAAAGACTAAATTTTGGAAGAAAACCTTGGGAGGAAGAGTTCCCGTGGTGGCTCAGTGGGTTAAGAACCCGACTAGTGTCCGTGAGGATGTGGGTTCGATCCCTGGCCTCGATCAGTGGATTAAGGATCCGGCGTTGCCACGAGCTGTGGTGTAGATCACACATGTGGCTCGGATCCTGAGTTGCTGTGGCTGTGGTGTGGACCGGCAGCTGCAGCTCTGATTCACCCCCTAGCCCGGGCACTTCCCTATGCCGTAGGTGCAGCTGTAAAAAAGAAAAACAAACCAGAAAAATAGAAGTCTCGGTGTGATGGGGTCTGAGAACTCGGTGGGACCGGCAAGGACTGCTGCCGCGTGACACAGATAAAGGTGATCAGCAGTTCCCGACCAGCTGCGAGTGAACAGGACCAGAGTCCACGGACTCTCCCTGTGCGCCCGGTCTGCCCAATGCTAGGAAGGATTTACTGCTTTTGTTTTCATCAGGGTCCCCTTCAGTGAATCGCTCTAGATGCCCTGGGCTGACATTGCCTGCGGAGAAGAATCTGGGGCCAAGGAATGTAAACTATCATCTTAACAGCCCTTTGGGAATCCGGATGTTAGAAAGAAGAGCTCTAACGGGGGTGCCGTGTTAGAGAAACGCGCCGCATGGTTTTGCAAACCATCAGGACTCGGCCCTGAGTGTGTCTGTGGCTCTAGGGCAGGCAATATTCGCTTCCCAGAGATATGAATTAGTGATGATTCCGAGTCCTCGGAACAATCTCTGAAGAAGATGCTGAATCACAAAGAGGCCTTTCGGAGCTGAGTTCACGAGAAGCTTCAGCTATTTTAGTCACAGTGATGAGATGGAATTCAGAGTCGCACAGAAGGGACAGGAAAGCCACGGTGTCTCTATTTTTCCTAATCCTCAGAGGAGCAGGGTCATTCTGACTCACTTGACGCCTCCAGATTCCTCAAATTCTCTTATTAAAACAAAGCTATTTTAAAATGACATAGTAACAAAAAGGAACTTCCAGCTACCGTTCTGTACAGTATCTTTGCTTTCTCTACTTTGTTGAACAAAAATGCCTCATGCATCTGAGTTTGTGATAATTGGGCTCCTTTCCTAAATATCTGTCTTACTTGCTTGACCCAGGAAAGAATTTATACCCTGAAAGTCTCTGCATGAATGCTCCACAATGTGCCGGGAGACATGGCTTTATCCATTGCTGATGGCAAAAAACAAACACAAGAGTGTACCCTTTTGCAACCATTTTCACCCCTGCCACATTGGGGATGTTTATAAATCACACCCGACCAATACTTGGCAGGCACTAATATGATATAATCCAGAATAACATTGCCCGTTGGGGAAGCTTTTTTTTTTCTTTCCCTTTTTAGGGCTGCACCTGCAGCATATGGAAGTTCCCAGGCTAGGGGTCGGATTGGAACCGCAGCTGCCAGCAACGCCAGATCCAAGCTGCATCTGCAACCTCCGCAACAGCTTGCAGCAGTGCAGGATCTTTAACCCACTGAGTGAAGCCAGGATTCGAACCTGCATCGTCAAGGATACTAGTCAGGTTCTTAACCCACTGGGCCACAAGGGGAGCTCCTTGGGTGCTTTTATTACAGATGCTCAAGTCCGAGGGCTCTGCACCGTGACCCCAGTGTGAGTGTGGTCCCGGCAATGGGACTTGTCGTGCTGGGCGGCTTCCTAGCGAGGGCCGGGCACCATCTCGGGCCCGTTAAGCGGGTCCAACTCAGGTGACCGTCCTCATAGTCCTGCGAGGAAAGTCCTGTTAGTTCGCATTAACGAGACGAGGACAACTTGTGACTGACCCTGCCTGTGACCACTTGCCTGGATTGGCAGGTGCGGGCAGTCTGGCGAGCGCTGGCCGTGCCCTCCGCCGCTGTTCAAGGACCTCCCCCCACACAACCAATCACGCATTTCTAACCATAATAAAGATAATTTATAGATAATGAGGCTGGGCTTTGGACTTTGATTGGAATCTAGCGCAGCCACTTACTAGAGGGTGAGCTTCAGAAGCGGACTGAACTGTCTTTACCTCATGTCTCCTTGTCTGTGGATAAGTCAGCGCCCCAGGCTACTGACCGACGTACCTAGAGAAAGCGCACCAACTCTCCAGTCCGGCACCTGTTGTTCTGTGGCCCTTTGGGACTAGCTATCAACAGCCATTGGCTAAATATTAATAATAAGGCACAAAGGGGTAGGAAAGATATGCCTAAAAGCAAGGAGTTTGGAAATAACTTTATTTTTTGAAACTTGGGCTTAATATTATCCTTTTTAGTGGGGGAAGGTAGGAGAAGGAAAAGAAGAGGGTGGAAAACATTTAAGTATGTAAGGAAATATTTTCCAATACTTGAATTCAAGCAAACTCTCATAACAAAGAAAAGTCACTGTTTTACAATACTTGATGTAAACAGTATACTTTCTATTAAAATGATAAAGAAAAAAAATGACACTAGAAGCATGGTCCATAAATGAAAATCTGACAAATTGATGTCATCAAAATTTTGTGTTTTAAAACACATCAATAAGAAAACAAAAAGATAAGCAACAGATTGCGAGAAAATATCTTACAAACAGATCTCCAACACAGATTTAGATGGAGAATATACAACAAACTCTTACAACTCAATAATAGGAAGACAAGCCATAAAAAAACATGCAAAAGTTTGAATAGATATTTTACCAAAGAAGATATATGAATAGCTAATAAGCACACAAAAGAAGCTCACTATCATCAGCCATTAGGAAGATGCAAATAATAATAATAATTATTATTATTATTATCATTATTATCATTATCATTATTTTGTCATTTTAGGGCTGCCGTCACGGCATATGGAGGTTCCCAGGCTACTGGTCTAATCGGAGCTGTATCTGCTGGCCTACACCACAGCCACAGCAACGCCAGATCCGTAACCCACTGAGCGAGGCCAGGGACTGAACCCGCAACCTCATGGTTCCTAGTTGGATTCGTTTCCGCTGCGCCATGAAGGGAACTCCAAGATGCAAATTATAACCACAACCAGACAGTATTTCCACACCTGCTAGAACAGCCCTAATAAGAGGGACGACAAACGGCAGAGAAACAGGCTTCCGCAGACCCCGTGGGTGCTGCAGCCACTCTGGAAAATTTGGAACCTGCTTTCGAGCACACAAGTGGTTGAGCCGAGAGCTGTTTGTTCTTCTCGGTCCCCCAGCCTCCCGTAATGATGGGCGGCTTCCGGCGCAGCAGGTGCTTGGACGTAGATGAACCGAGAGGGGCGGGAAGAAACCGTGCTGACGGTCTCCCTTCCCTCCCCAGGTTCACAATCCCTTCTCCGGGGTCTGTGCAGTAACACACGGGGGGTGGCGAGAGTTTGGATTTTCTCTCTTGGACAAGTTCAAAGGAAAGCTCACTGCTTCTTGGGTCCAATAAGTTTATATAAACTGGACTCGCCTTTATCCTCCAAGATCAAGCTTCCTCCTTCCGAAGTATATTAACGTTTATGCAGCTCTTTTGGAGTTAGAATTTATGTTTTGTTTTCTAATATGCATATCTCATATCCTATACAGGTTTGTAGGTTTCTTTCTGTGGTTGGGGCTTTTGCACACTTGATTTTCCGCTGTCACCCAGAACACTGTTTTAGGCACTAATGGATTCGCAGTTGTGTCGTTAGCTTTCCTGTACGAAGCACGTTCTGTTTGGACGTACATTTAGTGATTTGAATGGTCACTGAAAATGAACCGAAAAAGTAAGTCTTCCTGCTTCTAGAACTTAAACTTGATGGTTAAGGCCCTAAAGGGAATCAAGGCAGTAGGTACAGCTTAAGCCAAGAAGCAATTCTTTCATGTCTGTAAAGAATGTATACCATGATCACTTCTATAAGCAGTTCCTTGGAGGTTAACTTATTATAAATGCCGGTGATCTGGGTCCCCATTGTTCTCGGGCGTTATTCCATATTCCAGCACGGGAGTGAGCCTAGGAAACCCCACCTGTCTGGCTTAAGGGGAAACGGTGGATGAAACTATTTTAGGATCGACCCTAACAATTTACTATTCTTACCTTTTTTTCCTTCTTTTTAGGGCTGCACCTGTGGCACATGGAAGTTCCCAGGCTAGGGGGTCACATCGGAGCTGCCGCTGCCAGCCTTCACCACAGCCACAGCAACGCCAGATCCTTAACCCACTGAGCGAGGCCAGAGATGGAACCCGCATCCTCGTGGATACTAGTCAGGTTCGTTACCACCGAGCCACAACAGGAACTCCCCATTTTCACATTTTAAATGTAGTATGTTGTAGAGCCAACTAAAATCTGGCAGCCAAAACAAAACTTCTCTGTGTTCCTTTATTACAATTATTTCAATCCCGCCTGTCTGGGGCCCTGTGAAAGACGGGGAGAATTCACGGGCATCTGTCGTTTCCTCCAGGGGCGCTCTGGAGACAAGCTGCTCCACAGAAGAGTGCAGCTTTATCTGCATTTTGTTTCTCAAAGCAGCGCCGGGGAGGCGGAAAGGCCAGGGTGCCTTCAGCCACTCTCCCCGGCCGAGTGATGAGCCATTTTCGCTGATGGAAAATGAAACTCGGCCGCATTCAAGAGTAAGCCTCTTCCCAGAAAGGGGCCGTCAAGGCAGGGGTGCCAGCGGGCTTTCTGCCTGAGATCCTGTAATCTGAGTCATAACAAATAGGGCATGCTATAAATTATGCTCTTTTTCAGAAATAAAACTGGAATATTCGGGGACAAGCAAAACTAAGGGCGAACTTTGGTCTTGAAAATAGTGAAGTTACCCACTGATTTCATTAAACTGTCACAGCAGATCCTAAATCAACAAAGCACTCCTTCTCCTTGTAATATTCATAACCGTCATCCTCTCTGTCACACAAAAGCCGGTTCCCACGGGGTTCCTGTCACCTGCAGAGCCTGGCCCTAAGGCAGGTCACATTCTTTTCTTCATTTTGTGAAAGAGGAAGTTGTGGAACAGAGAGGTTAAGTAACAAGCCCCAAGGCGGCACAGCTAGGAGGAGGATCTGGGACTCAGCTGGGACTCAGATCTGGGCCCGGGTTGGTAGCGTCAACCGCGCAATGACACTGCCTCTCAGGCAGAAGCCAGCCCTTCGGGGACAGGGAGCTGCCACTCAGGGGGCAGGGAGCTGCCACACGGCTGTTACAGCTGTTACAGGTAACTTGATGTCACAGCTGCTGGAGCCGAGCCTGTGTCCCGCCTCCGCCCAGCCCGTGGCCACTTCCGCCACGTGCTGCAGGTGGAGGCCACAGCAGGCTGGCTCCACGGTGTTGGCGGTCCTGGTCTGGGGTGTAACCAGGTGGTCCCAGAAAGCTGTTCAGTTCCTCCTTGGCCTCGGGTGAGTACTAATTTCCAGTGCTGCCGAAACAAATTTCACAGATGTAGAGTCTCAAAACAATACATGTTTAGTAACAACGGCTCCGGGGTCAGAAGCCTGGAAGGGGCCTCACGGGGCTGAAATCGTGGCGCCAGCAGGTGTGCTTCCTTCTGGAGGCTCTGGGGGAACAATGCATAGCTTAGGGCCACACGGGTCTATAAGACGCTGCAGGCCTGCTTCCTGCCAAATGTCCACATCGTCTTTCTTTCTTTTCAGGGCCGCACCCGCGGCATATGGAGGTTCCCAGGCTGGGGGTCGAATCGGAGCTGCAGCTGCCGGCCTGCACCACAGCCACAGCAACGCGGGATCTGAGCCGCATCTGCAACCTACACTGCAGCTCGTGGCAACATGGGATCCTTCACCCACTGAGCAGAATCAGGGTGGAACCCGCATCCCGTGGCTACTAGTCGGGCTCTTAACCCACTGAGCCACACTGGGAACTCCTCCATGTCGTTTTTGCTTTAAGTTGTGAATGCCCTTCTCATTTTCCTCTCCTTCTGGAGCAGCTGATGGGAGAAGTGAAAGAAACAGGACTCCTTGGTTAAAAAAATCAGTGTTCAGGTGAGACGTGAAAGCTGCGCTTGTGTATCTTTGACCCTGAAGTGGAGGGGGTCACGTGCCGATTTCCTGCTGCCCGTGGGCGGTCCCAGCTGCACGGGGCTGCAAACGACTTCCTCTCATTGCCCGATGTCCTGGAGTCGAGGTGCGGGTTTCCTGCGCGGCGTTCTCGGCGGAGGTGCCGGCGGTGGTGCCCAGTGCGCACTCCGCCCTCCCGCCCCCCGGCCCCGGCCCCCCGCGTCCGCCTGCTCCGGCGGCGACCCTGCCCGGGGCTGAGCCCTGAGTTAGCTGAGACTCTCTCCACTCCGGAGTCTGACCCCCCAGCCCGACCGAGTCCCCCAGGCCTCACAGGACCCCGCACCGCAGCCGTGCACGCACCGGAGTGGGTCTTCCCTGCCCGGTCTGACGCCGCTGGAGCCACAGCCTGCGCGGTCTTCCTCTTTAATTCCACCTTCCCGAGTCCACGGAAAATTCCATGAGAGATGGGGAGGGGCGGGGCGGAGGACTCGTTTCCGAGATGGATCAAGGTCTCGGCTCACTTGAAAGGATGTGGGTTTCGGTGGTTTCCACGTCTGAGTCTTTCTTTCCTGCCAGACGCTCTCCTGCTTGTGTCCTTGTGCTTGTTCAGCCCCGCCAAGAAAGTCGGGGCCACAGAAACCGTGAAGAAATGAAGCCGACTCCGTAGACGTGTGTGTGTGTGTGTGTGCGCGCACGCGTGTGTGTGTGAGCACGTGAGTGTGTGTGTGAGTGTGTATGTGTGTGTGTGACTGTGTGTGTGTATATGTGTGTGAGTGTGTATGTAAGCGTGTGTGTGTGTGAGTGTGTGTGTGTGTCTGTGTGAGTGTGTGTGTGTGTGTGCTGGTTTTACATTCTGTTTGCCCTTCTTGTTTCTCTAATGATATTGTTCTCCTGGCTGCCTGTGACGTTCATGCCATGTGCCACCTTGGCCAGGACTTGGTGCCCAGAAATGTGGCCAAACGTTATTTCTGATGTTTCTGTGAAATAGTTTAAATAAATTAGGAGTTTGGGACTGACGGATACACACATCACTACATATAAAATAGATGACCAATAAGGACCTACTGTGGAGCACAGGGCACCATATTCCATATCCTGTAATAAACCATAATGGAAAATAATCGAATAGATATCGATACACATATGTAGATACATATATATTTAACTGTGTCGTACACCCGAAGCTAACACAGCACTGTAAATCAACTGTGCTTCAATAAAAATGACTTTAAAAAGGAGGACCCTGAGTAGAGCAGACGGCCCTCCCTTGTGTGGTGGGCCTGGTCCAATCAGTTGAAGGCCTGCCTAGAACAATGACTGAGCTCCCTGGACCAAGAAGGAATTCTCCAGTAGATGCCTTTGAACCACAGCTGCAACTCTTCCTTGGGCTCCAGCCTGCTGGCTTCCCCCATCCTTACTTAAATAACTATCTATCTATCTAGAAAAAAATGTATCTCCTGCCCTGGCCTTTTCTCGAACATTTAATGTGTTTCTGAAGACAGGACGGGTGGTATGTCATGGACTGGGAGGGCAGTAACGACAAGCATGGGATCTGATCGCGCACGGCACTGTGACGCCGTGAAGGGACCCAGGGCCTCCCCCTAGCTGAGCTGGCTCTGCATCTTCCTGCCGTTTCCCACCCCGGTGAGCCGGGAGGGGGCTCACGTCGCAGACTCTGTGGAGCCTGAGCCTGTCGTGAGGTGGGGCAGGACTACTGGACAGAAGCACCACTGTGAGGATAATTAGGGAAACCTCTGCCCGGCTTTATTTTAGAAAGTGTGTTTTCTGGGTAGCAGGAGAGATGGCTTCAGATAACTGTGCTTATCTTGACTGTATCATGAAAAAGCATTTGCAGTCACAGAAACATTGTTTAACAGGTTTGACCTTACACAGGGAATTGATTGCTTAATGGACTGAATGTTAAGTTACCTTGTGTGCACTTGCTTGAGGTTAGGGGACTCTCCCTGGATAAAGGTAAGCTGCCGTGAGTCATAGCCAAGTTTTTCAAGAGACGTTTTTAAATAAAAGTCTTTCAGGAGTGAATATTTGGAACATTGCCATAGGTTCTTGGTGTGTGTTAAGAGATTAACATTATTAACACTAAAAAGTGGGAGAAGGACCTGAATAGATATTTCTCCGAAGAAGATACACAGATGGCCGCCAGGCCGGTGAAGAGGCGCTCATCCTTGCCAATCACCAGGGAAACACAAACCAAAGCTGCAGTGAGTTACCACTTACACGTGGTAGAAAGGCTACTGCAAAAAAATCAAAATAGGAACTAGCAAGTGTTGTGAGGACAGGGACCAATCACGCCTGCTGGAGAGAACGTGACCTGTACAGCCACTGTAAGAATGAGTGACGGTTCCTCAAAAAACGAAATCTAGAATTGGCACAGTATCCAGGAGTCCCACTTCTGGGTAATTATCCAAACCAGCTGAAAGCAGGGACTCAGATATTTGTACATTCTTTCCAGTAGCTGAGACAGGGAACAGCCCAAGTGTTCATCGATGCAGGAATGGACAGCAAAACTGGGTACAGACACACAAGGGAATACTATTCAGCCTTAAAAAAGGAGGGAATTCTGACACATGTTACAGCGTGGTGGAAACCTGAAGACACTATCAACAGGAAACAAGCCAGACACTGAGAGACAAATTCTGCATAATCCCACTCGCGTGAGGTCCCTCAGGGGTCAAGTAACCAAGACAGAAAGCAGGGTTGTGGGTGCCTGGAGCCGAGGTCAGGAGGAAGTGGAGGTGGTGATTAATGACAAACTCCCCATGTGGGAAGAGGAGAACGTTCTGGAGAAGGGCGGTGGTGACAGCAGTACAGCAATGTGACTACACTTACTGCCACTGAATGTACGCTTAGAAGTGGTTAGGCTGGTGTATTTTATGTTTATTTTACCACAACAATAAAAAAGGAGATTAACTTTCTTCTAGTCTCAGCCTCTGGTCCTGACTTTGCATTTTTCTAGACTAGGCCAACTTCGTACCTTCAGGTCCTATAAGCCGTTTTTTCATAAACTGACTGCACAAAACAGTTTTCCAAATGTGTTAGCTAATCTCTCTGCTAATAACACAAGTGCGTCCGGGGAACACGGTCTAGGAATTTTAAACATCCTAGATTGAAGTTGCATTTTAGGGTCACTGAAAGCTAATTGGGCAAAGTTTCAGGGAGGAGACACCTGTCATTTAGCCCTGCCCGAGCTTATCGGTTTTGACAATGAGCTTTAGCACCTGAGCTCAGGGTTCCCTGAAGGGGAAGAAGGCTCCGTTATTTACTCCCGAGTGCCCGGTGCATGGCCCCTCTTAGCATAAAGTCAGCCCTTGGTAAATAAACTATTAAATGTCCTTACCACATTGCTTCTGGGTGGATTAATCTTGAAAACACACTAAGTTCCTTCCTTCAAGTATTTACTCAAATTGTAGGAAGCTCTGTTCTGCACGTTGTGACCTGGCGATTCCCGCTTCGCCCCGGAGCCTCGGGCAGCTCAGCCATCGATGCTCCGGGGCCGCCCGCCTGTCCTCACTGGCAGCAAAGAGATCCGCGTCCCGGCCTTGATGCTGAACTTGGGTCTGTGTGCTCCCTCCGAGGGCAGCCGCCGGAGCCTCTGCACCGCCCGGGTCCTGGGGACAGGCCTGGGGACACCGGCCGTGGCCGCAGCTCAGTGCGGACGCCTTCCGCGCCCCGACGCGGCGCGTGTGCTGTGCGCTGTCTTAACAGCAGGCCCGGCTCGGCCGCGCGGGCGGAGTTGCTGGCCGCACCATAACCGTTCTTTGTCTTGGACGCGGTGATCGGGGAGCCCCAGGTTCTAGAACTTCGGAGACCTCACCCCTCGTGCGTCCGGGGTCCCTGGGGCTCATCTCAGGTCCTCCGCCCGGCCTGTGTCCAGTCAGGGCGCCCAGAGGTCCTGTCACCAGCCGCTCACAGGTCCTGGTGGCTGTGCTGTGGCCACTGAGGGGACGCCCAAGGCTGGAAGGCCCTGGAGGGAGACGCTCGGTCAGCACTGTGAACCCTCCCCGGCTGTGATGCCAGGTCCTGGTGGGACGTGGATCGAGGGTCCTGGAGCCGCAGATGGCACCTTGGCAGGAGCGCTGTGCGCGAGGAAGGCTTGGTTTCTGCGCCTCGTTGGCGAGGGCTGCTCGGGGCAGCGCCTGCGGTCGCTTCCAGGATGGAAGTGGCCCACGGAGCCGCCTCCACCCTGTGGCCTCAGCGGGGGCCTAGCCAAGTCTGCCTCGGGGAGTGAAGTGCACCCCACGGCCACTGCGGTCCCCCGGGAGAGGGAATTAAGAGGTGCAAACTATTGGGTGTGACATTCGGCTGCAAGGATGTATGGAGCAGCACGGGGAATACGGCCAACATCTTATGGTAAAAGGAGTGTAACCTTCAAAGACTATGAATCACTACGTTGCACACCTGTAACGTACGCTGTATTTTATTGCAACTGTGCTTCAATAAAGAAAAGTAAGTGGTTTAATACAGATCTGTTTTTCTTCTTCTTCTCTTTCTTTCTTTCTTTTATTTTCCTTTTCTCTTTTGGGCTGTAGCCGCGGCATATAGAAGTTCCTAGGCTAGGGGCCGAATCGGAGCTGTAGCCGCCGGCTTACACCACAGCCACAGCAATGCTAGATCTGAGCCACATCTGCGACCTACAGCACAGCTCCTGGCAATGCCGGATCTTTAACCAGCCCCTTTCTACTCTCTGCTCCAGAGTCTGACTTCTTCTTTTAGATTCCACGGGTAAAACTTGTTCTCTGAAAGGTGATTCGTTGCTAAAAGGAAAAAAAAAAAAAAGGAGTAGCGTGTACAGTAAAGATGCTACGTGTCTGAAAACCTGATCAGACGTGGGCCGGGGACTGGGAGGGACCCTGGGCTTTGGGGGGAAGAGTCTGAGCCCAGCTCTGGGCCGTGGCCACCCCGTGGGGGTGTCACCTTTGCTGCCCAGCTCGTTCGGGGCTCTGCTGGCACCTCTCCAGAAAGGCTGAGTCTCCCTGGGGTCACACAGGGACGCTGGGGCGCGCTGGGGGTCAAGCCCGGATGTTGGGTGGAACTGGTACCTTGGAGCTTGACTGTGTCCTTTTGTCTCTGTCACAGGTGGCGGGGGCTGCCCATCGCTGACCCCCGAGAGAAATGCTGCAGCATCGAGGTACCTGCCGGCTCCGAGGGGCCTGTCTTCCTGGAGGAGGATAAGCCCTGCAGAGCCGGAGAGCAGAGCTTTCGGCCGCGAGGGGCAGGAGGGCAACCAAGGGAGACCGGGTGGCAGAGTGCCTGCAGCGGCGACGGGCCGTGTGCCGCCCGCCCGGTGAGCGCGGGACGAAGGTTGGGCCACTGGGAGTCACCTTCATGGTCCTGCGCCCCGGGCTCAGCCGGGCAGAGATGGCTCCCCGTCTGCCAAAGGGGGATAAACACAGCGCCGCCTCGGGGGCTGGTTCCGAGGATTAGGCGAGTTGATATTTGTCGAGAGCTTATAGCAGTGCCTGGCAAGCGATATACGCCATAGAAAGGTTTGTTCAGTACAGACAATAATGAAAATCAGTGATCTGTATATTGAAAATCCCCAAGAATCCACTAAAACATTGTTAGAAGTAATAAGTGAGTTGAGCCAGGTTGCAGGGTACAAGATCAATATTTAAAAATCAGTGGTGTTTTCCATGCACATATAATGAATAATCTGAAAACAAATTTAAGGAAACAACTCCACCCACAACAGCCACAAATGAATAAAATACTTAGGAATAAATTTAACAAAAGAAGTGCTAAATGTACGCTAAAGCTACAAAAAAAACGGTGAAAGAAGCTCGAAAAATCTACTTATGGGCATACTTCATTTCACTGTGCTTGGCTTTATTATATTTTTTATAAATTGAAGGTTTGTGGCTATTTTGTGTCCAGCAAGTCTAACGGTGGCCTTTTTCCAAAAGCGTTTGCTTGCTTCCTGTCTCTGTGTCACATTTTAGTAATTCTCACGTTTCAAACTTTTTCATTATAATAATATTACCTATGGGGAGCTGTGATCAGTGATATTTGATGCTACTGCTATGACTCACTAAAGGCCTGGAGGATGGTTAGCATTTTTTAGCAATAAAGTATTATTTAATTAAGGTGTGTACATTGCTTTTTTTTTCAGATGATGCTATTGCATACTTAACAGACTACAGTATAAGTTAGACTTTCGTATGCACTAGGAAACAAAAATCGTGCATGACTCACCTTATTGCAATATTCGCTTTATTGCAGGCATCTGGAACAAAACCCGAAATATCTCTGAGGTCTGACTGTAAACGGAAGAAAAGGTCCCATGTGCATGAATTGAACCTTTGATGCACTCTCTGTCAGAGGCCCAGCCTCCACCCCGGAGAAACCCATGAGTGGATTCCCAAATTCACATGGAATTGCCAGGGACCTAGAAGAGCCAAAACAACCCTGAGAAAGACCACATTTAGAGGACTCACATTTCCCAGCTGTAAAGCATGTTTACAGGCAATGGTAGCCAAGAGGCTGCGGCACTGGCACAAAGCTAGACGGACTGATCAATGGAACCGCGTCGAGGGTCTGTCCGTGGGTTCTCACAGACTCAGGGAGCCGGTTTTTGACAGAGGTGACTAGACCGCTGAACGGGGGAAGAAGAGTCTTTAGCAAAGGGTGCTGGGACCACACGGTCACGTGATAAAGCGTTCCTTGCACCCTTGCTTCATGCTAAACCCACAATTAACTCAAAGTGGATCAAGGACCTACATGTAAGAGCAGAACTATATGACTTTCAGGAGGCAAACCTTCACAGCCTTGGATTTGGCCAAGAATTCTTAGCCATGATGCCCAAAACATAAGCAACAAGAGAAAAAAAATTACATGTGACCAAATTTTTAAAACTCTTGGAGTTCCCTGGTGGCTCAGTGGGTTAAGGATCTGGCATTTTCACTGCGGTGGCTCAGGTTCGATCCCTGGCCCAGGAACCTCCGCATGCCTTTGGCGTGGTCAAAGACAAACAAACAAAAAAATGAAAACCAAAATACTCCCCAAAACTCTGGTATTTCAAAGTACACCAAGAAAGTGAAAAAACAACCCAAAGAATGGGAGAAAATAGCTTCAAATTATTTGTCCGATAAGGGACTTGTACCTGGAACGTACAAAGAACACTTGCAGCTCAGTAACAGAAAGACAAATAACCCAATCTGAAAATAGGCGAAGGACCTGAGCAGACATTTTGCCATACAAGATACACAAATGGTCGATAAGCACAAGAAACAATTCTCAACGTTATTAGTCATCAGGAAAATACAAGTCCAAGCCACAATGGCGACAACCTCACACCCTCCAGAATGGCTGGAGTCAAAAAGTCAAGTAACATCAAGCGCTGGGAGGCTGCAGTAAATGAAACGAAACCCTCTCATGTTACTGGTGGAATTGTAACACATTTTGAAAGGCCTCTGGCAGGTCTGTAAATGGTTAACAGAGTTAACCAGACGATCTAGCAATTTCATTCTTCGGTATCTATGCAAGAGAAATGAAGACATATGTCTACACAGAAATTTGCACACAAGTGCACACAGCAACTTTATTCACAACGGTCAAAAGCGGAAATAACCCAAGTGCCCATCAGGAGATACATGGCCTGGGAGTTCGGGGCTAGGAGATGCAAACTATTGCACTTAGGATGGATAAGCAATGAGGTCCTGCAGCACAGCACAGGGAACTCTGTCCAGTCTCTTAGGAGAGAACATGATGGAATACGAGAAAAAATGCATGTATAGGAACTCCCGCTGTGGCTCAGCAGGCTAAGAACTCAGCATAGTATCTGATGCAAGTTCGATCCTTGACCTCGCTCGGTGGGTTGGGGATCTGGTATTGCTACAGGCTTTGGCGAATGTCTCAGATGTGGCTCGGATCTGGTGTGGCTGTAGCATAGGCTTCAGCGGCAGCTCCGATTTGACCCCTAGCCTGGGAACTTCCATATGCTGCAGCCACGGATGTAAAAAAGGAAAAAAAACTGTTTACATATGTGCGTGAGTGTGTATCATATATATATGCGCGCGTGTGTGTGTGTATGTGACTGGGTCACTTTGCTGTACTGTAGAAATTGGTACGACACTGTAAATCAACTATAAGTCAATCAAACATCAAAATATCAAAAAACCCAAACAGACAAATGGGTAAATGCAGCGGGGTGCCTCCATACGGCAGAGTACAGCCAGCCATGAGAACAGTGAAGCGCTGACACAGGCTACAGTGTGGACGAATCTTGAAAACACGAGGCCGAAGCCGAGGGAAAGAAGCAAGACACGGAGCACGCGGCGGGCAACGACAAGGCAGCGTGCATGGCGCTGCACTCGCTGCTGGCGTGGCTCTGCGCTGAGCCAGAGAAGAAGGCAACACTTAACTTAAAAGTACATAAGGTGTAAGCTTTCAGGAGAATACTCCATACCACGATTTCTATTCTCATAGAGAAGAGAAGATAGGGCAGAACCACTCGGGAGACTGAATGAATAAAATTCGCACAAAGGAGCTCATCTTGGGCAAATGATAAAAAACGCCAGGTCTATCAGAACAGACTCGGAAGAGCTTTTTGTGACTATGGATGGTCTTCAGGAAAGGAAACCGATTTCGATGCAGAAAGCTCTGTTCTGTGCTGGAATCCTAACACTGCAGCCAGACAGTCAGGGATCCTGGACGGAGTCACACGCAGATGGGAAATTCGCCAGTGGGCCCCTCTAGTCGGTCAAGTGCACCTGCAGGACGTGTGAGGTAAGCCTCCGAGATCCCACAAGGCAATGCTCTTGAATCGGAGGCCCACGCATTTCAGAAGTCACGGGGAGCCCACTTTATGTGGCGGCGGCCGGCCCGGGCAGCTGGGAGACTGGCGGCCCCCGTAAACCTTAGTGTTTTCTTAAATGTAGTTTCTAGAACGGGATTACACTCCCTCGACTGCATCTGGTTTCTTCTGGGAAATCAGCAGGTTCTCGGACGGGGCCGTCTGACCACGGCCTTTTAGCCCGAAGGACAGTGGGGGGGGGGGTGCTTTTCCGCAGACAGATCTTGTTTGGTGACCCGCACACGCATGGGCTAAATAACAGACACTGAGAGGTTCGTTTCATTTCTACGTCTGATTTTATTGTTCAGTATCTATTGTGTTTTTCTTATGATATCTCTCATATATGCTTATTTTAGTGAAAAGCGTTAAAACACTTACCGTCTTCACAGAGACGCGTTTCTCCGGGCGTTCTCTCTGTCCCCCTCCCTCCTCTCTCTCAGGTTTCCATCAAGGCGTAGTTAAGATCAGTTGCTGTGGCAGTGGAACGCTAAAAAAGTGAAGCTCTACTAAAACAAACAAACCTGTTAATGGTAAGTTTAACCAATTTCTTAAGGACATGAGATCACAGTTTTTGAAATAAAATATGACACCTAGTCTGTTCCTTAGTTTTTAGAGCAACCAAGATAATTCTCTATATAAAGATATTTAAAATATTTTAATACAACCTCTGCTGTCCTCCGTACTATAGGTTGAAGTCTTCATAAGGGTTTTATTTTAAAACGTCAAGATAATAAGTGCTACTGGGTACCAGCTTAGCTTGTGCATAACTGAGTTCTTGGCTGTGCAGCACACACAGAAGCTGGCCCATCGGAAATGTGTCAGGAAGGATGAGGCGGCTTTGCCCCCGCACTAGTTACAGGCCCTTTACCGAGCGTGGCAGAAACACATGGGCTGGGTGGAGGAAAGCGCTATGGGGGCTGTTGGTTTACTTCTCGGCTCGCGACCAGGAGGTCCGGGGCGGCCCTGGCGGAGCCTGGCCGCCTGCGGCCGGTGCGTGTGGAGCCCTGGCCCCCTCGGTCCCCTGCTTCATGCTCGCATTAGAGGGCTTTACCCGTGAAGACGGACTTCACGGGAGCGGGTAAAGGACGCCGACGACTAAGGAGAAAATAAAATCACAGGAGAAAAGAACTGTGGAGCGAACAGGAGGAAAAGCAGCGTTGCGACCATTTAGCCACAGGAAGCGGAGGTTTCCAGGAATGGCTCCCATCTCCCAAAAGTGACCCAGAGAGGAAAAAGCCACTTGGGGACCGAAGGCTGGAGGCAGCTACGCGGGGTCTGGGGTAGGACTTCCCACGCCGCGGGGTCAGCTGGGCTTCCTCCTCTCCGGCGCCCCTTCCCGTTTAGTTGCCTTTCACGGAGCATGAACAGTATTTAAACACGGGAGACGGTTCTTGGTGGACATTTAAAAAGCAAGTTTCACCTCGGCAAAACCTGTCATAAGGTGTTTTCCACTTGAGGTACAATTTAAGGCCCTAGCGGTGATGAGTGATAACGCAGATTTCATCATTACAGTTATTTGTTTCTGTTACTACTGACTTTACCTTTTGTTACTGTGACATGGCTCCTTTGTACAGGGAGGTGACACGGCGCAAATTAAATACCAGATGAGGAACCAGAGGAGAGAAGAGAGAAGGTGGGAGTTTAGGGAGTAGCTCA
>PVHT021183707.1:1037712-1089361 GCA_004024745.2 Catagonus wagneri | reverse complement strand
TTTTTTTTTTTGCCACAACCTTGGCTTGCAGAAGTTTCTGGGCCAGGGATTGAACCTGGGCCACAGCAGTGCAAACATGGTCTTTAACAGCTAGGCCATCAGAGAACTCCGAAAAGAATCTTTATTGTGAAGAACTGTAGACAAGAGTTCCCTGGTGGCCCAGAGATTAAGGATCTGGCATTAGTCACTGCTGTGGTGTGGGTTCGATCCCTGTCCCAGGAACTTCCTCACGCTGTGGCTGCTGCCAAAAAACAAAAACAAAGACCTGTAGACACAGGCTGTACACTTAAGCGAAGGACCTTGTGAAGGCTGTCCTCAGCCGTGACTCCATGGCACATAGGATCACGCGCCTGTGGGTCACTGGGACAGAGAGCTGGCCAAAGCTGGTTATTTGCAGACTTCAGAAAACTGGTCGCTTTTTAAAGTGGAGGTCCCACCCTTATGTTGTACTCTGGTAAGTTCAGTGGCCACGAGACCCATCAGTGAACAGTAATCCTGTGTCCAGCCTCTATTTCCAGCCTTGAAAAGGGAGCCTCCAGCTGGAGTTTAGTGCTTTACTCTGTAAGAGGGCTCAGGTTCATTATTATTCAAATGAGTATTTCCTGACCCTTCACCCGTGTGTCAGGTCATATGGGAGATCCTAAGTTAACATGACCATTATGACCAGGTTCCCCCAGGGCCCTTTGACTGGGGAGGGGGTGAGGCAGTGCAGTTGGACCCCCGGGGACCGCCTCTTCCCAGACCCTGCCTGCTGGACGGGCTCACCTGTCAGAGCCCACTCTCCGAAGACTGACACAGGTGGTGCCTTGGCCAGGGTGTCAACTATTACTCGTTCCCAAGTTGGTGTCGTTTGTATTGACACCACCTCAAAATTTAGCTAGAGATTAGGTAATTCGTAATTTTGCAGTTTTACTGTTAGATAAGTCCTAATTTCACTAAGCAGAAGAAAACGTCGTAATCTCACTAAACAGTAGGCAAGGCCCTGAGCCTTGGCAACAGGAAGAATGAGCGAGATGTGTGCTTTCCAGGACGCTTTACGGAATATATTTTAAAAACCAGTAACAAGAACACGCGAGTTTACCGGGTGTGTGGAGCCCACTCGGGACGACTGAGCAATTCTGAAAAGTCTAGATGGAGTCCACATCTAGGATCTTCCAGGCTGGTTGTTCCCATCATCTTCAGAAGCACGGTTTAGGGAATGGGCAGGACCTGCCTGGCTCTCGAGCTCAGAGCCAAGGCGCCTGGTGAACACACGGAGGAAAACCCACATCCTCGCAGATGAGACGAAAGTGGAAGACGGCTGGCGTCCTGCTCAAGTCTCAGCCTGAAAGTCTCAAGCGATTCACCTGACGTCCTGCTCATCCGACCGCTGAGCGGAAGCTCCCCCCCCCCACGCTGGTGACGGGAGCAGGTCGGGCGACGTCCCCTGCACGGCGTGGTCCGCGGAACTTGTGGGCGGAGCCACAGAAGTAGCCTGTTTGGCATCCTCTGCCCTCAGGTGCGCCTGAGAGCCCAGCGTGTCCCGGCTGATGCAGGACTGGGTATGGTGATGAGGAGGGTGGCGTCTGTCACACCCTGGTCCCGGCGGAGCGGATGTGCAGATGGACGCGGGACCCGGGCTTTTCCAAGTCTGATCAGATGCACCTGCCTGATCATTTTCTGCAGGTTTGTGGACTCCTGGGTGTGGCGATCTTTTAAACATGTGGACACGACGTTTTTCTTTGTTCTGTTCTCAACGTTCAACAGAAGAGAGAGGTCTCCTCCTTTCTTGATCTGATTAATTTTCTGCAGGTTGGGGAGCGGGAAACCAAGACAGATGTAAACTGGTCCCCGGCCTCCCAGAGGCGGTCCCATTAGCAGAGTGGCCGGTGTGCAGGGGAAACAGCCCATGAAAGCAGAATAACAAAACGACATCAAAATGGAGAAAGTGCCCCCAAGGGACCGCCTTGGGACGAGCAGATTGTAGTCTTCCTACAAGGCCTTCGCTGTCACCCCCTGGCTCCAGGAACCCGGGCAAGTCAGACTTGTGTCTCAGACCTGGCTGTGCCCACCGCCCCCTCTGAGGAGGTCCCCAGCTCGAGGTGCGGACTCCGATATCCAGCCCTGTTTCCAGTTTCCCTGTGAAGACGGAAGGTCAGGCCTGAGATCTGGCCAGTGACGCTGGACTTTTCAGAAACCCCGAAGATGCGTGAGGACAACGCGATTTCCAGCATCTTCAACCTCCAGGCAGAAATCCATGTCACGTATCTGGACAATGGGGACATTTGTGTGACATTGTCCTCCGTTTCTGCTGCTTCCTGTTCAAGGAGGCCTGTAATATTTGGGACCTGACCACGGTTCAGCCAGTCTTCAGTGAAGAGAGAAGCCACCCCAAGAAGGATGCTCAGGAGTTCCCACTGTGGCACAGCAGGTAAAGCGTTATCTTCAAGGCAGCTTGGGTTCGATCCCCTGCCCAGCGCAGTGGGTTAAGCAGCCGGCATCGCTGCAGATGTGGGTGTAGGTCGCAGCTCTGACTCCAATGCCATCTCTGGCCTGGGGCCTGCCACATGCTGAGGGTGCGGTCAAAAAAGGAAAAAAAGAAAAAGAAGGATGCTCGAAGCTTCGGTCCAGCCCCTTCCTCCGTGTAGCCCCGCCCACGCTATGATGCTCCCTACGTGCCCATGACCGCGCGCGCCGTCCCTCCGGGAGGAAGATTCAGCAATTCTGGCTCTTTCTTGGCCCACGTGATACTCACCACAAGGCTGTGTGCTGGTTTGTTCACTCGTGCGCACGGTTCTGAGACCCGAGAGCTGCGAGCGCACTGAAGACTCCACCTGGGCCTTTACCTCTAATTATTCTGCAGATGAGGAGCGAGGATCGCGGCTCGAACTGTGAAAAACAAAACGTAATCACAGCAGCCGCCGGCTAAACGAACGGCAAACAGGAGAGGTGTTCCTGCTGAGACCACCCAGAAATGTTATGGAAACAAGTCGCTGCAGCACTTGCGGGTGGAGCGATCAGGTTTGTGGAGGGCGGCTTTTCTAGATCTCTGGGACCGAAACCCTTTGGAGAGAAAAGAGAGGAGTCCACGCTCTGTTTTCGTTTTTTTTTTTGTTTTTGTTTTTTTCTTAATGGATTTTATTTCAATTATAGGTGTACATAAATCATCACAAGTCAATTTTACAGATTTCGTATCCCAAACCCACAGTGCATCCCCCCACCCCCAGATTGTCTTATTTGAAAAACCAAAGTTTTCCAAAGTCTGTGGGTCATTGTCTGTTCTGCAAAGAAGGAGTCCACACTTTGTAAGCGTGCCCTCCAGTCAGGTAGTAATTTTGCTCCTGTGGGTTTTTTCTTGATGGCAATGACAGTGACCCCCAAATTGGGTGGGTTCCGGGGCTGCGAAGGGACCGAGTTTCTGACTTTGTTCCTTTTTTCTGGAGCCTGACGTCTGCATTCTGCATTTCAGACACGAGAGGGAAGCACCTGACTGAGCTAAGGCTACGTCCCCAGCCAGAGGGCAACAAGCACAGCAAAAGCCAAAGATCCCAGCGGTCCTTTTATGCGTTTCCTCCCTTTTCTCTTTTTTTTTCTCCCTTCCTCGGTCGACCTCTCTCCCCTACGGTCCTCTTCCCTCTGCTTGGCGACCTTCTTAAATGTCCCCAAGAAAATGCCTTGTGCATCCAGGGGACAGAGATCCAGGGTGACACATTCTCACCATCATGAACCTGAATTACTACAGGTTAAAATAGCAGCTTCTGCTTCGGGTTCCTGGACCCCCTTCAAAACAGAAAGTTGGTCAAGAGCAATTCTCAGGGGTTACGTTTCTTTTCCTTTCCTTTTTCCTTGTGTTCTTTGTTCTTCCAGGAAGACACACAGACAGTCTGGGATCACATGTCCCCTGAGTGCTGGGGCGCTGGGACACGGGAGGGGCGCTGAGGTCCCCCCGGGGAGGTGGGAGGGGCCGCGGGGCGAGCGCTGGTCCTGCCTCCGTGACCTTAGGTCAGCCACTTATTTCTCTAAGTTCCAGTTTTTTGAATGAAGCTCGTGGAGCGTGCTACTGGCTCGGTGGGTTAAGCGTCCAGCGTTGTCACCGCTGTGCTCCCTCGCCTGGGAACTTCCAAGTGCCGTGGATGTGGCCAGAGAATAAATAAATAAAATGAAGTTAGTACTAGCACTTATTTCACAGAGTTTCGAGGCCTCTGTAACTGTGGGCTCTGGGATCCAGGGTGTGGTCAATGGTGTTATTATGATTATTTTTTTCAGACTTTATTATTTTTTGTGGAGGCACAATATTCTATAAGTTTCCAGTGTGTGACAGAGTGATTCACAGTTTTTAAAGGTTATACCCCATTTCAAGTTATTATGAAATATTGGCTCTATTTCCTGTGCTGCACAATATGTCCTTGTCGCTAATTTTATGCCTGAGAGTTTGTGCCTCTTAACCGCTGCCCCTCGCTCTTCGCACCGGTAGCCATCAGCCGCGTCTCTGTATCTGTGAGTCGGTTTCTTTTTTGTTCTGTTCCAAGTGTGCTGTTGTTATTACTAATATTATGCTTTTCAGCTTTTAAAATCTTTGTCCTGTGAAAGGCGAGACGGAAACATTTACCTCTTCCTCCTGCAGGAGAGAAACTCCCGCACAGTGAGAGCTGTGCTTCCCTTTCGGTGGGTAGGAAACCCTCTGATCCAGACCTTTAGGAGTGAGAAGTGCCTCTTTGACCATAGTTGTGTTTGACCTCAGATGCCCTCCTGCCCCGAAGTTGCTCAGTTGTTGCCGTCTTAACTGCCAAGGAAATAACGCCGAAGCGAGAATACAGTTTATAATAAAATTTTATTTAGGGTATCTGATTTCTGGAACCCGATAAGACAAGATATTTGAATTCTCTGCTGTCCAGGACAGCAGCCACTGGCCACGCGTGACTGTGGCACGCTTGGGATGAGGCCCACGGGAGCTGGATAAGCAGGTGATGGAAAACAGCCTCTGGGTCTGACGACTCGGTGCAAAGAAAAGCGTGTAGTGACCTCGTCAGTATTTTTTTGGGTCAATGACTTGTTGAAATAAAACTTTAGTTATATTGGTTCACATAGAATATATTATTAAAATTACTTTCATTGGCTTCTCTTACTTTTTCAAAGAGCATTAGAAGATTTAAAATTACCAACGTGGCTTGCCTGTATTTCTAGTCAACAGCACTTTTCTAAGTAATTCTTCACCTGTTGTATTATTTTAAAAAGGAAAACAGGAGTTCCCGTTGTGACTCAGTGGGCTACAAACCTGACTAGTATCCATGAGGATACGGGGTTCGATCCCTGGCATCGCTCACTGGGTTAGGATCCAGGAATACTGCTCGGCTCCCGCGTGGCCGTGGCTGTGATGTAGGCCTGTGGCTGCAGCTCTGAGTCAACCCCTGGCCTGGGAACTTCCATATGCCGCAGGTGCAGCCCTAACAAGAAAAGAAAAAATGAAATAAAGTAAAGCCAATGGACGGGAGAGAATCTATTGAGAACAGAGTCAGGGAGGACCTACTTAAGAGCGCTCCCAGAGTCGCCCCGAGCACTCTTTCCCATTTCCCCTTTCTGTCGGCTTTGTGAGCACCGAGCTCTGAGTCATTTGTCTTTATCGAAATGTGACAAGGACAGCCTTTTGCCTTTGCCTCTCTGCTGTCTTGGAAAGGCTGAGTCTTCCTGTGAATTATCAGTAAATCCATCACACGCGGACAAAGGAGAGCCCCACGCTCTTTGCAAGGTTCCGCCTCTGATCTGCCGCTGGCTCTGATGACAGACACCCCCTGCTGGTCATTTATGGCCACTTGTTCCAGCCTTGGCTCATTCAGGGCCATCTCGCTGAAAAAATTCATGCATTTACTCCTCAAATAAATATATTGCATTGCACAGCACATCTTTTTTTTCTCCCCTTAAAACGTCAGGAAATGTGCATGGTTCATAAACACTCACCCGCACGTCAGAGAGGCCCCTTCTCGGCGTGATGAGCTGGTGGTGAAAGACGGTGTGGGACTAATTTTTGTCCTGCTGCATGGATTGCATCCCAACTAGGTTCACAGCTGTGCTGCTGCCAGTTTATCAAGACCCCAGACCACCACGCGGCCAGGAGCCCGGCCCTTCCCCGCGGCCACGCGGGTCCCCCAGGTCCCCAGACACGGGTCTTGTCATTACAGTCCTCATTGCATTCCTGCCACGCCGGCTTCTGGAAGCTGCAGGAAGCATTTTACGAGGCACCGGGCAGAAAAGGCATCATTTCGAATATGTGGTAGTAGTTACTCGTCTTTTATTCATAAATCATTTTGCTGGGAAGGCCTTTATTTCCGTGCCGGCAGTGGATCCTCGGTGCTGTTTCAACATACTGGCTGGCTCCCCCCCTGTCTTCCTAGGGCTTTTACGTGGCTGCCATATTTCCACAACAAATAGTAAAATAGAATTAATTTTTTTTTTTGGCCGTGGTTGTTGGCAGAACCCACAACCATATTCTCAGGCTGGATCCGTGTTACACACACTCTGACATGGCCCATTAGCCCTGGAGCCTGTTATGTGCTGGTCATTATATTACTAACAGGACCCAAGTTAGCCATCATGAGGAGCAAGCACTGGAATGACTCTGCCACCGCACGGGTTCTTTTGTTCTGGGCTGCAGGTGCATCTAAGAACAAGATGATTCTTGTTTTGCAGCAGTTGGAGTTCTGAGAGCAGAGGGGGTGGCCTGGGGTGCTCCTGGTGCAACAGGAAGGCTGAGCACGGGCGCCTGCTCCCCTCCCCTGACCTCACGTGTCCCTCGTGCTTTTCTGAGCCTCGTATATAAAGGGGTAATAACACTGTTTAGAGGGGAAGGTGACTGCGGGAATTCATGCACTGGTGCTGGAAAACGCTCCTTGTAAATCAGGCAGCAGGATGCAATGTCATCTGCACTGGACTGTTTACACGGACCAATAATTAAGGTTTCAGACCCTGGCTAAGCGTCCGCTTTGCTGGCGAACGTCGACATTGTTGGTCCAGGAACGAGTGGGAGGTGCTGGCTGAAGAGCAGGGACCTGTAAACAGACCTGGATGTTTCTCTCACCGCCTCCCAGGGAAGTATGGCCTCGACAAATTTCGGCAATACAATCTGAAAGCTCCAGGACCAGCAGAGAAGTCCCGATGCTGTGCTGGCTGCGTCCAGGCTGCCCTGTGGCTGCGTGCAGTCCGCTGAGCCCAGAGGTCCTCCAGCTGTCAGGGTTTGACCTGGGGGACCTGACAGAGGAGCAGGCAAAGTTCAGGAGAGGCCTGGGGTGGGACTCGGTGTGGCCCCGGGGGTGCCAGGACGCGGGAAGTCTGCTGACCATTTTGGCAAGGGTTAAACGAACCACCGGGGGAGATGCTCAGGCTTCCTGTGTCTCAGCCGATGGTGGGGATTTGCACGTCCTTTCCCTCTTCATGTGGTGAAAACACAGCTCTTCCGATCTAAGGCAACTCACAGTCACATTGGAAAAAAATAATGTCCCAGTCTGATTCTCAATGAAGTTTAATAGCCTCGATCAATGATTTGCTATAGATTTTTAAATAGACTTTATTTTTTAGAACTGTTTAAGTTCACAGCAAAATTGAGCAGAAGATGCAGAGATTTCCCACATACCCCTGGCCCTTCTCTAATCGCTGCCTTCCCACCGTCAGCGTCCCCACCGTCAGCGTCCCCACCAAAGGCGACATTTGTTAGAACTGATGCTCCTGCGTTGACACGTCATCATCACCCAGAGTGCAGAGCTGACATTAGGGCCACTCTTGGTGTTGTCATCTCTATGGGTCTGGACAGACGTATGTGTGTGTCCATCACTATGGTGTCATGCAGGGTGTTTTTACTGCCCTAAAGTCCTCTGAATTCCGTCTAGTTACCCCTCAATAATTTGCTGTAGATTTTTATCCTAAATTTTATATCTGTTTGACATTTTTCTTGTTAAAACCCAAAGGGAATTCGGCACTGTGACTTCGCGGTGATAATTATTATCAGCACATGAACGGAAGCTCTGCATTTAAATTTCTAAACATTTTCCTTGAACACGGCCATCCCTGAAAGAAATTAGCAGTACACCGTGGGGCAAATGGGCTCTAGTGACACCCTCACTCAGTGGGACCCGATCTCTTTCAGGCTCTTGTGGGATTTAAGACGGGTTTGCAGGAGCACAGCACTGGGAGTGGGGCCATTTGGTATTATATTGAATTCTACTTTCTGAAAAAAGCGAAAGTGTCACTGAGCCACAAGTGGTGTTTGGAGATGCGCAGGAAGAGGCACTAAAAGCGCGTCTGAGGACCCCTAGGTCTGCGGGAGTTGGGGGGCTCCCCGCCTTCCCTGCAGGAGACTTGCTGTCACAAGTCACACTGCAACCCTCCCAAGTGCCATTTGCCACCTCGGCTCCTGGGTCCTGAAACTAGAAGGAAATGTCACTTGGACAACAAACATTTCCCCTGTGCAGGAAACTGTGTCTAGCTGACTTTTGGTTATGTTCCCTTACCCACGCTGCACGGTAACACCTTTCAGATAAAGCTCCAGATCACTCTGCCATCCTAGAGGCCCCCCCCCCTTTTTTTCTTCCATCTGTCTCCAAATGAATTAAAAGTTCTGATTTATTTCCAGGCCTTTTTAAAGAAAGCTCCCCGAAAACACATATTATTTGTAGTGGTGACAGGCAATTAGCAAAGTGTTTAGATTTATTATGAAGCTCCAGTGAGAGTGGTGTTTTATTTTTCTTTTACAAGAGTCTCGAACACCCACGGCCGATAACGGCAGGGACTGTGTCCTTCCCAGAGACCGGTTTGTGGTCCACGGTCCCGCTCCTGTGGTATCTCGGCGTGAACTACCTGTTTGCTAATGGCTGCTGCTTCTGGGTGTAACCGCGTTTTTTCCTTCTTCTTATTTTTTTTATTGAAGTATAGTTGATTTACGAATGTTGTGTTATTTCTGCTCTACGGCAAAGTGATTCAGTTTTCCATATACACATATTTATGCTTTTTCATATTCTTTTCCAACACGGTCTATCATAGGATATTAAATATGTTCTCTGAGCTACGTGGTGGGACCCTGCTGTTTTCCCCTCCACATGTGCTAGCTCACACCTGCTAGCCCCAAAGTCCCCGTCCGTCCTGCTCCCCCCTCCCCGCCGGCAGCCACAAGCCTCTTCTCCATGTCCCTGAGCCTGTTTCTGTTTTGTAGATAAGTAAATCTGTGCCGTATTTTAGATCCCACAGATAAGGGACAGCTGATATTTGTGTTTCCCTTTCTGACTTACTTCACTAAGTATGCTCATCTCTGGTCAGTCCATGTTGCTGCAAATGGCATTATTTCATTCTTTTTACGGCTGATTAACATTCCATTGAATATATGTACCACATCTTCTTAATCCGTTTCTCTGTCGATGGACATTTAGGTTGTTTCCATGTCTTGGCTCTTGTGAACAGCGCTGCAATGAACATAGGGGTGCGTGTATCTTTTTGAATTATAGTTTTATCCAGATAGATGCCCCCAACTGGGATTGTTGGATCATATGGCAACTCTATTGAAAAAAATCCAGTTTCATGTTTTAAACTGTAACTGAGATAAATATGTCAACACATATCTTCACATAATTTTTTTTTTTTTACAGTGTATAGGACTCAATCCCTTCTTCTTCTTCTTTTTTTTTTTTTTTTTTTTTTTTTTTTTTTTTTTTTTTTGTCTTTTTGCCTTTATCTAGAGCCGCACCTGCGGCATATGGAGGTTCCCAGGCTAGGGGTCTAACAGGAGCTGTAGCCGCCGGCCTACACCACAGCCACAGCAACGCAGGATCCGAGCCGCATCTGCAACCTACACCACAGCTCACGGCAACGCTGGATCCTTAACCCACTGAGCAAGGCCAGGGGTCGAACCCGCAACCTCATGGTTCCTAGTCGGATTCATTAACCACTGAGCCACGACCGGAACTCTAATCCCTTCTTATTTTTAAAGAAAAAAGTTCAGATGCCCCAGCGACCCCAGCTCTTCTGCTGATAAAATAACTTTCCTCGGATTTCCTTCCAGGATCTCCCCACTGCTGACGTGTGTCTCCTGTTTATCAACTTTCATTCCCAGACCCCTTTGGATTAAAAGTGTTCCCTTTACTCCGAGATGTTACCCGCATTTGCAGACCCCATGTGGCCTTAAAGCCAATTTTGGCACCAATCTGTAGACAAGATTTGTCATTACTTTTCCCAAATTGTCTTGTCTTGAGTTAAAAAATTCTCTTGTGTTATTTCAAAACCTCTTTTTCCCTCCTAAGCAATCTGTTTTATACACACACACACACCTAATGAATATGCATGCATGCGCACACATACACACACACGCACACACACACGCATATGCATGTATGAAAATAATCATTGCCGAGATTAATCGTCTTTAGACTGTTAAAGCCATTTTCTTTCCTGTATGATACCATGGCAGAGGAATATTGCTAATACTGATACCATGGTATACTATGTATACTAGTATATTATTAATAGCTATCCATTATAAAGTTAACAATATTAGCATTGTATCATTAATAAGAATTCTATTATAGTAACTATAGTTTTAGGAGCAGCCATATCATCAATAACATTGCTATTAGGATGACTGCAATTACTAAGGTGTGTTGTGTACTAGAGCTGGTTACTGGCGACAGTGGCGTCAGCAGCAGTTGTGTCCTGAGCACCTTCTGTGGCAGACGAAGTGCTAAGCCTTTGCGTGACCCCTGCCAGCCCTTTAAAGCCCCCAGGAGCAGAGGAGGATGTGACGGGCCAGCCCAGGGCCTCCAGCTCTGGCCGCGGTGCCTGGACCCTCCCCGCACCAGCCCCAGCTCCAGAGCGGTCTCCACTTTCGGATCTGGTGTTACCATGGCTGCGGTGAAGGCCGGCCGCTACAGCTCTGATTAGACCCCTAGTGTGGGAACCTCCATATGCCGCGGGCGTGGCCCTAAAAAGACAAAACAAACAAACAAACAAAAACAAACAAAAAATGTAATTATTAAAATGTGGTACTGATATCGACCACACACGGGGAGGTTTTCCTGCCCCTTGTCCCAGAGGGCATCTTCCTTTTCCCAGATGCAATGTCATGTGTCTCAAATGACTTATTAAAATCCCCGGGAGCGAGCCGTGTCAAAGCCATCAAACCTTCCCAAGCAGTTCAAAAGGACTTAATTTCTTTTCTAAAAAATTTTGAATTGAAGTGTAGTTGATTTACCAACAAGGACCTACTCCCCAGCACAGGGTACTCTAATCAATACCTTGTAATAACCTATAATGGAAAAGGGTCTGAAAAAGAGTAGATAGACGTGTGTAAGTGAATCACTTTGCTGCACGCCTGAAACTGCCTTGATTTCTGGTATTTGGCCCCACCTGTCTCCAAAGCCACTGAAAATTTCCATGTGTGTCAGTATTTTGGCATCTAAACCACAGCTCAAACTACTTTTGATGTTAAGAAAAAGAATACAGATTCTTTGATCAGTATATGTTCTGATAGTTTGTTAATTCAGCGAATATATACAATTTACCCTAGGTGTTTGGTGGAGGAGAAGGGAAATTAAAAATGTAATAATTGGAGTTCCCATCGTGGCGCAGAGGAAACGAATCTGACTAGGAACCATGAGGTTGCAGGTTTGATCCCTGGCCTCCCCCAGTGGGTCAAGGATCCAGCGTTACTGTGAGCTGTGGTGTAGGTCGCAGATGTGGCTCGGATCTGGTGTTGCTGTAGCTGTGGTGTAGGCCGGCCGCTACAGCTCCGATTAGACCCCTAGTGTGGGAACCTCCATATGCTGCGGGCGTGGCCCTAAAAAGACAAAACAAACAAACAAAAACAAACAAAAAATATAATTATTAAAATGTGGTACTGATATGGACCGTCCAAGGAGAGTCACACATTTCTATGATTTTACGAAGGATTTTATGAAGAGTCTTTGATGCTACTGGAAACCATGGAGCCTGGAAGATGAAGTAAGAAGAAACACACCACATTTATGGGCAGGGCAGTCTCAGCTATGCCAGGTCAGGAACGCAGGCATTTTGGTTTTAAAGGAGTAGAGAGGACCCAAATAGTAATAGCCACTAACAGCTTTTACCTCCGGGTCTTGGAGCCTTGAATGATTATTCTCTTTTCTTTTATACATACGTGCATTTTCAAAAATTTCCCCGGAGGGAATGTGTTTCTTTTATAGTTTAAAGAAGGTGTTTTTAAGCTAAGAGAGACCAGGTAGGTCCTTTAGGGGTGTTTTCCACCACTTGCTTCATATCAGAAGGGAAGATCTGGCAGGGACTGTGGCCTCAATTAAAGCTGTTTTATGTTGGTATTTGGGCTGATTGCCTCGCAGAGCCCCTTGCAGGTACAGGTCTGGCTGCAGCCTTATCAGAAAGTCTCGCCTCGCTCTCGGAGATTCTGCCTGAAATCTATTGTTAGGAAAGATATTTGCAGGGAGATTTTTCTGGAGGTGTTTTTTTTTTTTTTTTCCTGACCATTAATTTCCCACTTGCCTCCCGTGTTCCTTTGACTTAAGGAAATTTGGTCTTTATTGTCCTCCTAGGAGGCCTGGGGTCACGGGGTGTGTGCTTGCCCCCGCTCTTCCCCCCTTAGACTCTTATTTAAATTTAGATTATGACCACATGAAAAATTTGTTGGGAAAAGTAATCAGTAAGGCCATATGTTAGAGTTTCAAAAATCACCCTAATTTCCATTTAACTCACATCATAAAAATCACCCTCCCATTCAATCAGACTATTATAAGGTGTTTTAGATGAGTGATGTGGGGAGCGCAGGCGCCGGCGAGCTAATAGCAAGGCCTTGATCTTTAGGAGGGCAATTAATCTCTGTCTTTCACACAGTCCGGTCACACACACACACACACACACACACACACACACACACACACACATACACTCACACACTCACTCACTCACTCACGCACTGATGGAAGCGAAACCATAAAAAGAAAGCTCTTAAGAGTACATAAAAGTGGGAGTAGGACCTTACATTTTATTTTTATTTACTGGAAGTTTATGGACGGGAGCCCGAGGCTCACCTGCGATTTGCAGCCCACGTCCTGTTTCCGCTCCGGGCCCGGGCTGCCCGGGGCTGTGGAGCTCACGTCCAGAGGGGACTGGCCCTCGGGGAAAGCAGGGGCAGGGAGGGGGCCCGCCCACGTCTCCGACGACCGCAAACTGGGTCGTGTGCCGATGCTCGCCCTTCTAATGTGCGCTGTCGTTGCCTCTAAGAACCAGCTCCGTGACACGCAGCCAGGCCACCTGCAGGAAGGCCCCGCTGCTGGTTGGGCGGTAATAGAAGCAGCTATTTAGCACGCCCGGTGATGCAGGTTTCATTTTGGGTCCCTGCAGCTTCCAACCACCTGGGAACGGCATTGCAGCGCTTTCGAAAGGAGACTCACCGCCTGATGGTCTTGGTTTTGGAAGGTCAGCATCCTCGTGGATTTGCCTCCAAAACCGCCTTCCTTCCCGTCTCGTTCTTAGTCCGGTGGCTCTGCTCCCTCTGCCCCACCGGGTGGACGGGCCTCCTCCTGCTGGACAGACCACGCTCGGGGGAGACTTGTGACCCGCAGACGGCCCCGCCGTCAGCCTCTGCAGGGCTGAATCCTGAGCCACTGCACCTGGCGACCCTCCACGCCCTCTGAGAGGCGCTCAGGCTGCAGACCAGGAGGGGGCGCCCTGGGTGCTGGGGCACCTGGCAGAGCAGATCTTCAGATAGTCAGGTGCTTTCAGGAGACTTTATGAGCCCAGTTCTCGCATCTCTGCATATCTAGAAAAGCACTAAAGTCCTTCACGGTGACGTCTGCTCCTGTGACTCGAGCAGCGACCTTCAGGAGACCAGCAGTGACCTTCTGCAAACTGTGTGCTCGATCGCATGGACCCCCTTCACCAAAATCACATACACACCGACTTCCCCCTGCCTCTTTGGAGTGCTTTGTTCAGAGCTCTCTGAAATGCTGCTTCCTGGGCTCTAGTCCTCACTTTGCCCCAAATAAAACTTAACCCTCAATTTTAGGTTGTGTGTGTGTGTGTGTGTGTGTGCTTGTGCATGTGTGTGTGCATATATATATATATATTTTTTTTTTTTGCTTTTTAGGTCTTTTTAGGGCTGCACCTGTGGCATAGGGAGGTTCCCAGGCTAGGGGTCTAATCGGAGCTACAGCTGCCGGCCTACACCACAGCCACAGCAACGCCGGATCCTTAACCCACTGAGCGAGGCCAGGGATGGACCCCGCAATCTCACGGTTCCTAATCGGATTTGTTCCCACTGCGCCACGATGGGAACTCCAGGTTGTGCATATTTTTTAAGCTGATACCACAATGGACGTTTTGAGGTTTGCCACCAAGGCAGGACCTGTCTGTGCAGGCGTCAGGAAAGCGTCCGTTCATTGCCACAGGCTACAAATCAGGTGCACACATTCTATGACCATTCAGCAACATCTGCAGGGGGGCGTTAACTACACTTTCCCTGTGGTGGCAATTGGCCTGATGAGAAATGATTGGATTTTCAAAAACCCATCACGCAGGAGGAATACGTTCCAAAGAGAAAGCCCTTGTATTCTCCCCAATTTCATTTTCTAAGTCTGGCTGTTAAACATTCCTCAACGACTCGCCGGAGCACCGTCCACGTGGTCCAGGCGTGCGTGTTCCCTGCCCAAAGACTGCATGTCCGACCAGTCGGTTAGGAATTTGCTAGAAGTTATACCGCGCGGCTGGGCGGGAGGGGGGAGGCTCTATTATCAGCAGGCTGGCCTTCATTTCCTTTCACAAAGAAGCCCCTAAGGAGCAGCGGTGGGCCCACTTTGAGTCCCCAGCAGGCTGAGTGACATGCTGATCCTGCGACCGTGGGCTGTTGCCTGGCAGGAAAACCCCCCCTTTGAATTGTACACTTGCCTGGATTTGCCAGAGAATAAGAAAATTCAGCTCTGAGATCTTTACCCAGGGCGGCAATGTTACAAGCCCCGGGTGTATTTCGCGTTTACGACTCTGCAGGCAAACTGAAGCGAGGCCTTCAGGTTCAGGTTCAGATGTGGAAGCCGGTAAAAGAAGAGCCATCAGCCAAAAAGCGAGGGGGGCGCAGGCCTCTGCCTCTGGGGGTCACCTCCTCAGTTAGAGGCATTGCTGCTGCCTCTGCTTCGACAGACTCTCCCGGAGCTCTCGTTTCTCTTGCAAATGCAGCGAGAGTCTGTACATCTGGCCATAGAAATTCCACCTAGAGGACCAAGTAACTGGTGAAATTTGGCTTTCGGTGGAATGCAGGGATATATATTAATATTTCCGCTGTGGGCTTTTACCGCTTTAGTTATGACTTGCAGACAGCTTGGGAGCTCTTCCTTTTCCTAAGACAGCAAAACAAAACAGTTTCATTTCTTATCACGAGACACCCTACTGAGTTCTCAAGTGAAAATTTATTATGGAAAAGAGCCTTTAATTTTAAAGAAAGAAAAATCTGTCTTTTTTTTTTTTTCCCCGTGTAGAGTGTTAGAAAATATTGAAAAACCCACGAACACAAATTGGGGGTTTAAAAGGGGAAACTGCAAACTTCATTTGTGCACGTGCTGCTCAGATACGTTAACACCGATTTCACGGGGTGTGTTCTTCCGTCGGATGTTGTCTCCGCCCAGGCTCACACGCGGTTTTAGGCCCCTGGCTTCCCTTTCGGATTTGCCAAAATAATGGTGCATGCAGAAAAAAAGCACGAAGCATTCTGGAATTTCCACGGTGTTGCCGGGAATGCTGAATAAAGCACAAATGAGGATGAAAATGTCCCCGAGCACATCTTGAAGCCGAACTAGCCGGTTGTGCATGAGCCCGCCCTTAACACGCTTCAGAATCCTCCACGTGCGTCCCGTGGCCACCTAATGTTTTCCTAATATTTAGAGCTGCTCGCACAGTGGGAATCTGCAAATGTTCTCGCTCCAACTTGGGCAAACGCTATTAACATAATTCCAGCTCCAAATGCTCTTGTGTGGGGAGAGAGGCGACAGGCTTGCGCGCTCAGTCATGAATTTCAGACGAAAAAAAGGACAGCGAGAAGGTCCCTGAAGATATTTCTACGAAAGGCCGGTTTGGCCAATATGTCCTGTTGCGTGTGTGTGGTCTTCTCACCTCAGGGACCAAATGGCATTTGTAAGCGGCCTCCTGAGAACGTGTTATGCAAATTTCCAAGGCCACGCAGAGCAGAGGAAAGAGCCCTGCCCCTCATCCTCTCCCAGGCTGGGCTCTCTTCCAGTTTGGGTTACACTAGCTTCGCTGACCTGGTTTGGCCCCTTCCGGGATTATTTCAGTGCAATTCTCAGGAAAGGTGACTCCAGCCCTGCTGACCTCACTCTGATGCTGCGTGAACCCGATAAAGTGCGCGTCTGGTCCTATTCAGTGCCCTGCCCACGGCCGGGTCTCCTTAGCCGCCTCCGCCGTGTCCTTCTGCGGCGGTGGCTTTGATTGGGATCTGCCCAGGTCCACGCATCCGCGGGGGTTCTCTGAATCTAGGGTTCCGCCCACCCTCACGTCCTCTGCCTCTTCCTTCCTGCCACTGGCCTGAAGGCTGCCCCAGTGGTGGCTGATGTCATGAGCCAGCTTGGCTGGGCCACTGCGTCCCCAACTATTTGGTCAAATGTCATTCTGGGTGTGTCTGTGAGAGTGTTTTTGCTTTTTTTTTTTTTTTGGAATCAGACTAACATTTAAATCCATGGAGTTTGGAGTTCCTGTTGTGGCACGGTGGTGACGAACCTGACTAGTATCTGTGAGGATGTGGGTTCGATCCCTGGCCTCACTCGGTGGGTTAAGGACTCCCTATTTCACAGGTGCGGCCATAACTAACTAACTAACTAACTAACTAACTAACTAAGTAAACCCATGGAGTTTCAGTAAAGCGGTTGCCCTTCCTAAACTGGGTGAAGCCCACTAGTCAGTTGAAGGCTGAAACAGAAGAAGACGGACCCTCCTGAGCAAAGGGAACTCTGCCAGCAGGTGGCCTTCAGCCGCAGCTGCATCACAAGCCTCGCCCTGGGCCTCCGGCCTGCTGCTCAGCGCTGCCGGTTTGGGATCCCAGCCTCCCTCTCCGCACGGCCCAGTCCCCTCACGCCGCCTTTCTCCTGGGTACACGCCTCCCTTGGGTTCTGCTTTTCTGGGGAACCCTCGTGCGTCCGCGATCTGGATACAAGTTTGGGGTTCCCTGCAGTGCCTTTAACGGCGCCTTGGTCCCCCTCGCGTCCCATCAGTGGGAGCGGGGTGCAGGCGGCACGGTCAGGAGGCACTAGCCACGTCTGGTGTCTGAATTCCGATGAACCGAAGGTGGATAAAACAAAGAATTCCCTTCTTCGGTCACAGAGGCCACACTGGAGAACCTTGCAGCCACCTGACTGACTCTAGTGTCAGCTGCCCTGCAGAGTGCGGATACGGAGCAGGGGCTTTTTAGCAGCTTGGGCACATCTGACATTTTAGCAAGAAAATTTCATAGGTGGTACCCGAACTGGCCTTTAATGCCTCTTATTTTCTTTCTCTTTTTCTCTCTATTTTCCAAAGTAGCACATCGACTTGGTCCAGAGCGGACATTTCTACCTACTTCTCAGGCAGGAGACCACCGATGCTGATGTTACACAGGTGGGCATTTCACTGTAACATGCATCTCCAGCACTGCGGGGCCGAAGCGCTTGCTGTCTTGTGCTGTTCTGGTTAGTGGCGGACTGACGACGGAGGGGCTCAGCAGCTCTCTCCCCCAGAGACGTCGCCCCTGGACCACAGGCACGCTCGCTCAGAGGGCTAGTGGCCGTGAGATGCACTCATTTATTTCTTATTTTTATTTATTTTGTTTTTTCTTTCTTTTTCTTTTTCTTTTAGGGTTGCATCCTTGGCATACGGAAGTCCCCAGTTTAGGGGTCGAATTGGGGCTGTAGCTGCCGGCCTACACCACAGCCACGGCCACGGCCACACGGGATCCGAGGCACTTCTGTGACCTGCACCACAGCTCAGGGCAACTCCGGAGCCGGCCATGCCAACACCCAGGCTTAGGCCTCTGGCTTCCAGAACCATGAAGAGATCGGTGTCTGGCATTTTCAGCTACGGGTCTGTGCTAGTTTGTTAACAGTGGCCCTGGGGAGCCGACACAGCAGCTTAAACTAATGCTCCTTCCAGGCCTCACCACAGCCAGGCCTCTCCAGGTCATTGAGCACCTTCCCTCTTCATTATTTAGGATAAAGAATTGGATTCAGGGATGTCCCAGGAAACGTGCTCTTCCGCTAGGGGGTCACGGGGCATGAAATTACACTATTAGAGATTCATTCCTTAGGACGTAAAGGGCCCATCACTTAAATCCAGGAGGGGGAATACATTAAGTCCGGAACGTTGCAGGGAGGGTTAGATTAGAGTAAGCCGTATTCATCGGTCAGAAAAACTTACCTTAGGTGAGCGTTATGCATTTTCCCCGAAAAATATTACAGTAGGTGAAAAATATGGAAAATTACAAGTATTAAAATTCACAACATTTTTTTAAGGTTAAATGTTATATTTATACCCAAACCAGAATTCACTATAGTTTTACCTTCTTCGCTTTAATGGAAGCAATGTTATCAATAATATCTCCCAAATCATCTTCTTTGCATACCTCCTTTTCAACAAGCCTTGTGAATAAAACCAAATGAGAGAGAGTGACTTTGAAAGTATGTTTGATGAATTGCAAACTTTAGCAAAAGACATGAATATTCTTCCTGCATTTGAAAATAAATGAAAAGGAAAAGGAGAGAAATTGGAAATGTATGATTCATCAGATGAGGGTATCAATTATTATAAGAAACATGGTTATCAAACTGAAATTTGGGAAGTTATAAGTGCCCTTATTTCATACTTGAAATGGAGAAATGCAAATTTAAACAAACTATCTTAAGATTTTGAATTTTTATCTAAAAATAAGTTATTCTGCATGAATACATCTGATTTCCAAAAAGCAGCCACTGTCTCGCCTCTGAAAATCCCGACTGGTTAAGTCTTGGCCAACTTTCATCTGGAATCCTTGTTTTTCAGCAGCCTGTGTTATCAACAATTTGTCATCTAAAACCAGCATCATGTCTGGATCTTCTGAAAGTCGTTTGTGCACGCTGCCCAGTGAAATCTGATCTAAATTTGGAAGCAGTCTTGAGAATTTGTTTTTAACAGAATGAGTCGTGGCGTACCCAATGTTAACACTGTTACTTGGTTCAGAGAAATTACCAAACATGGCAACTCTCTCAGCTGAAAATGAGATAAAGAAACAGATTTTGAAAATACGATTAGCACGTTTGCTTCCATTCATGCCAGGAAAGGAAAACTCTAATGAACTATTTTCTGATGTAAATAAAGCATTTAAAATTAAAATAATGCTGCGAGATTTAATAACCCCCCCCCCCATTTCAGTTATTTCAATAGCTTTCAACTCTCTTAAGGTTCTGGAAAAAAATTAGGTGTTGGAAAAAATTCATGCAACACACGTCCTTTTGGCCTCTGGCTTTGGTTTATCTCAAAACAGTACTGTCAGATTCTGTCTTTATAGTTTTGACCTTTTGTTCATCATGGACTTTTGGCACGAATTTTGATTTTAAGAAATGCTGCATGAAAATATTACTCATCTTGATGACTGAAGTTTTGGGGCCCCGGGCCTCACCCCACTGGGCCCCAGCTGCGGGGGAGGGTGGTGGAGGGTGCTCGCCGTGGGGCCCCGCAGGAGCAGAGCAAACGCTCTGGGGCGGCGGCTGTGCTCCCAGCGTACGTCTCGGGGACGGGGGCGCCCTCGTGTGGCGAGATGGTCCGGGCTCTAGTTCACCTGACACGGAAACACCTGAGATGGGGACCATTTTGAACCTCATCGACTGAGATACCCATTTTGAACCTCTGGGGACGTCAAAGCGTTTGAAGAATTAGGGACCCTGGACTACGTTCCTTGGGTCGGATGTCTCGCTCTTCCGTTTCCAGCCCTTGCCGCGTGCAGCGCCGCGGGGGGCCGCGCGGCCGGGGTCCGGGGGCAGTCTGATGACTTCCTACTAGGGTCTCTCCCGGGACTTTCAGGGGCACCGCTCTCGAGGCCTGGGCGCCCACAGTGACCGCAGGACGCGCTCGGCCCTGGCCGGCCCCAGCGGCAGGGGCGCTGAGTGTCCAGGGCGTGCAGGCTGACCCTGTCCCAAGGACACGCACCCTTCCTGGGAGAGGGCAGGGCGAGGTCCCGTGGGTGACAAAAGTCTTCCCAGGCCTGGCTTGGTTTTTCGGGCTGATGTACCATAAACTGCCCAATCAGGCGGGGTGTCGCCCTGGTGACAGAAGGCATTTCCTAATTGCTTGAGTGTCCCCTTCACCTCCAGGGCCTGGAGGAGGCTTCCTGGGGTCTCAGCCCACTGGGGTGGCGGCGGAGCTCGTGCTCCAGCGGGGAGGGAGGGGCTGTCGCTTTCCTTGAGCCGAAGCCGGAATAAGCGTGACCCCCAAGTCCACGCCCTTTTCAAGATCTAAGGATGGTGGGAACTTACTCTCTGCCTCAAAAACCCGGAAGGCACGTGTCCTGTGTGGGGTGAAGCGCCTCCATGGGGGACCCAGCTTGCTTCTTCTTAATTCAACTACCACGAACAGACAAAAGTCAACGTAACTGATACATTCTTCAGCTTTCTGATGAAAAGGACAGCACCAGACAGTACGATTTTTTTTTTCTTTTTTCTTGGCTGCACCTGCGGTGTATGGAAGTTCCTGGGTTGGGGTTTGAATCAGAGCTGCAGCCAAGGCCTAGGCCACAGCCACAGCAACGTGGGATCCGAGCCATGTCTGTGATCTACACCACAGCTGATGGCAACGCCTGCTCCTTAACCCACTGAGTGAGGCCAGAGACTGAACCACAAAAGTCATGGCACTGTGTTGGGTTCTTAACCCGCTGAGCCACAACGGGAACTCCAAAAAATATGAATCTGAGTGGGAACTGCTGCTTTCAGGATCTCAGTAGCTGCTTGTTGACACTTTTGGTGAAAGATGCTCTAGCCCCGAGGTCCTGGAATCTGGTTTAGGGTCCCTTTCTCTCCTGAGGTCTAGCGGTCATTTTCTGCAGGGGGGACTCGGAGCCCCATGGGTAAGAAACAGGCCTGATCTGTTCTAAATGCACCAATAATGACGATGGGCCGAATGCCTGGCATGGGTAGGGAGGGGTTTGAGAAACTGCCACCGTCCCCGAAGGGGAGGCCCCGCCCGCTCACAGGGGTGGGTTAGGAAGCGCTTCCTGCCCACCTCCCTCTTCTGGTGCTGCCTTGTGCAGCACAGCGGGCCGAGTGCGACCGGATCCCGCCGAGCGGCCCGGCCGGAGCCGAGGGATGAGACGCACATCCTCATTAGACGGCTGTCCCCTCTCTGCTCCACGGAGGTCGCGAAGCTCCTTCTGAACTGGCTCGGCCGCTCTTACCATTGTGAACCCTTGTTGTCACCGTCAGCATTTTAGTGAGAGTCTGGCCTCATTTTGGGCTGTTGGGAAAGACAGGTGGAAAACGGATGAGGGAAGATTCATGCAGTTACCCTGGATTTTTAAAAAAGACGATTTCTCTTCGACAGTCATTGGCTTTTTTCTCAGCAGGCAGGAGGGCAGAGAGCCCCTGGCTAACAAATGGTGTGATTCAGGGAGAGGCCCACTCTGCACACTGTGTCCGGCTGGCTGTTTCCTTTCTTTCTATTTGGAAGATGTTTTCAGTTTCTAGCTGTCTGCTGTGCATCTTCATGTATGTCTTATTTGATCAGCATCAAAACCCCGGGAGCAGACAAATGACACGGTGTCAGCTTTCACAAACACCTGCCCAAGGTTACACAGTAACGTGCTACATGAACTGAAGGCTTGCGCTCCCAGTCTGCTGTGTTGAGGCCCTAGGCTGTGGCTGTCCGTGGGGCCTCTGAGAAGTAATTAGGTTCAATGAAGATTAAGGGTGGGGCCCCGACCCAACGAGGTTAGCGTCCTTATAAGAGGAGAGGCCAGAGAGCTCGATTTCTCTATGCGCCTCATGAAGACTCAGCAAGGAGGAGGCCAAGTACAATCCAGGAGCAGGAAGCTCACCAGAGACCGGCGCTGCTGCCACCAGCCTCCAGACCCTGGGAAAACAAATCTCTCGATTGGCGCCCCCAGGCTATGGCCCCTTGGTAGGGCAGCGCCAGCCGGCCAGGACACAAGCCGGGATGCCCAGGGCGCGCTCCTAACCCTGCGCGGACCGCAGCACAGCATCCTGCTTTCTGGCGCATTTCTGTGAACACACGAGCGTAGGCAGACAGAGGCTTGATCTCAAGAGCCGTGAGTCCTACCCGAGTCATGCGGATAATCTGGCGGCCGCTGCTGTGTGAGCTGGCTTCCCCTTCAGTGACTCCGGGAGGTGTGACCGACGTGAGGGTCACGCTGAGCCATGCTCGCAGCTCGCGCAGAGCGTGTGACTCGGTTGGGCTGTGAGGCGTCTTCACACTCACGTGTGCGACTGTGAGCCTCAAGAGCAGGTGATGCAGGGGCTGCTGTGGGCAGCTGGTGCCTGAACAGTGACAGGCCACAGCCAGGGCACACCACTTTCCAAGCCTGACCCAGGGGCTTCTGGGGCCCTGCCACCTGCTGGGGTCTCCTCCAGGACACCAAGACCTGGGGGAAAGGTCATGGCTAAGGCCGCCTGCTGACCCCAGTCTTCCACTGGGCAAGGGAGGGTTTTCCCTGAAAGGGATCCAGGTGGCAAGTCTCCATGGCAACGACCTGGGAGACGTGGTGCCTTTGACTAGGCACCTGGTGTCTCCGGCCACCCACCACAGCTCCCCGCCTGGGAGGGTCCTTGGGTGCAAGGCACAATGGGAACTGATAGGGACAGCCACAGACACTCCTCCCAGCCCAGGACCACCTTCCATCGGGCGCAGGCCCATGACGAGAGGTGCTGGCAGGCAGCTCATGAGCCTCCTTCGTGCACCTGTCTGCCTGGCGGTGGTTCCTGAAGATAAGGACGAATCTGTACAAACATCCCGAGGTTACCGCCTCTGCAGCAACCAAAAGGGGGCCCGGATATAATGTCCTGGACGTGGAGGAGGGGTGGAGGGTGGGCGCTGGAGACTGGAGTTTGCTGGTTGACAGGTGGCTGAGAACCCATTTTTGATCCTCTGACTAGTGTATTCCTAAGTGGGCTTAATTTTCACAAAGGGAAAGCATGGCAATTAACGCTTGCCGAGTTCATCTGTGCTTTTGCATCCTCACTGGGACGTCGTCTAATCCTGACGCTCTCGACCTCAAGCAAGGGTAAGAGAAACTTCTCAGCATACCGGGCAGGAGGCACCGATGGGCTGGGACCCGGGGGTGCTGGGTGCAGACACCTGCGCTTTCCCACTATGTCTGTCACATGGCGGGTGGCAGACTCCTGGGATGCTGTGTTCATGTGGGGACGACATGCTTTTCTGGTGGCCCCTCTGCTCTGTCGCATCAGGACTTGCTCCGCAGGTGAGCGGTGGGGACAGTCTGCTGCTCGATCCGCAAGGCCGCTGCGGTTTCCAGTGGGCGGTTTTCTTTCCTTGCAGGACGTATGAGAGGTCGGTTCTTTGTAATTTCCTTTTCACTCCCGCGCTTCTCCGACGGCTGATGGTGGGTGCAATCAGACCCACAATTAGACAGCGACTCACATTATGCAGAAGGTTCCTCATGCCGGTTGATGCGAATGAAGGCGCCACCCCGCGCGGCCGTGATTGCCAGCTGCCGTGATCTCCGTGGCTTGGCTGCAATCACTTTCGGCGAATATGCTTTCCGGGTGTCATTACAGGGGCAATCTGATGGGACGTGCAGGTGTAGGTGTGTGTGTGCGGGTTTGTGCGGGAGTTCACATTCCTTCCTGCATGGGTCTCTGTACCCCGCTGCTGCTGCCTTGATTTGACTTGAGAGTTTCAGCCAATTTGAGTTCACATCCCTGGGACACGGTAGATGGGTCTGTGGACCTAAGGGCCGGCTTATCCCAGAAGCACCGCAGGCACCGGCTCCTCCTCTGGGCTGTTCCCCTGTCCTGCCACCGCCTACCCCCATCTTCAGACCCTCGGCTCACCTCCCACTGGGCTGAGCCTCCGCGGATGAGGCAGAAAGTTCTGGTCTGGTAGCTGCACAAATGGTTTTAAAACTTGCGGTTAAAAGCACACAGGACAAACAGCCATGCATAGATTCTAAGAGCTGAGCTGGACTGTCATTTCAGATGCACTGGCTCGAAATCCAGCAGCTGGGCTTCAGAACCGCCGGGCTGCCTTCTTTCTCCACCTCCCTCTTTCTCATTCCTGCCTCCCTCTCCTGCTTTTCCTTCTTGTATTAATTTGAGTCACGGCTCGAGAGAATTCGCTTCCGAGAAGAGCTCAGCCTTGGCTGCTTCAGAAAGAGGGGCAAATGCATTTGCTTAACAGCATGGAAAAGGAGATGATTTGCATCAGAGCAAAGGTCTTTCTTGATAGATGAAGTGCAGCCCGGAAGGCGCTGTGCTGGGTTGTGCACACTAAATCCGGAAACGTGGAGCCTGCAGCAAGAGAAAGCATCATGGGTGAACACTGAAGACTTTTTTGGTGAAAATTTCCTTGGGAATCCTATGCCATTTGGGAAGAGAAGACAGATAATGCCGTGAATTTTTACCTATTGATCTGTGTCATAGATAGCACTTCAACGGCTCCAAGGTGGATGTTGTCAAAAGCAATCACCGCCTAGCAGTCCTGGCACCCAAATTATTGGACACATGGGCGCAGCTGTGGAAATACCCTGTCTCGTGTGTTCTGGGAAGTTGGATTCAGCAAGATATTTTCAGTTCAAGTAGATTTGAGTCTCAGAAGCAAATGAAAACTCCGTTATATAAATATACTTTTCTCTCCTTTTTTCCCTTCCAAGATTTCAGTGTTAAAATGGCATCGTGTCTCCGCATGTCTAGCTGGGAAAGGTGGCTTCTGTAGAAATGCTGTTTTTTCTAAGCGAGCTGGGGACAGCTGGGCCCCGAGCATTTGAAGACCCTTCCGTGTCGGAGCCGAGGGCTTGATTTGAAAACACAAAAGGTGGCTTTGCTTCCTCTCAGTGAGCTTATGGGTCCCAAGTGCGGAGTTAACGCAAATGAACAATTTAGCTTTCTTCTGGAATTTGAATGTTACTAATTGTGGGTGTGAAGTCAAGCCTGAGCACAGGAAGGAGAAGGCAGATGAGTTCAGGAACCGGGGCAGAAGCCGGAACCGGAGCCGCGCCGGGAGGGCGGACGCGGTGGAGTCAGGTGGCCGCTTGGAACCTGGAAAGCTTAGGGCTTCGTTTCTGTCTCTGGAAAAGCACAGCCAAGAAGTCTGGACTGTCCACTCGCATCTTGATGGGGCTTCACTGATTCACGTGATGCATGAGACTGATTTGACGGTGATCTGGCGTCGGCCACGTGGGGCCCGGCGTTCCCGGGGAGCGGCTGAGCCGTCCCTCCCGCTTCCGTGGGGTCAGGTTCCAGTGGGGAGACACGGCCCAAGCAAACACCTTAAACAGCGCACTCGGTGCCGTGTTGGGGTCGTTAGCTTTGTCCGCTCAGGCTGCTGCCACGGCGCCACAGACCTGGGTCAGCGCTTACTGTCTCCCAGTCCTGGAGGCTGGATGTCCAAGATCAGGGTGTCGGCAGGGCTGGTGGCCCTGAGGCCTCCCTTCCTGGCTCGCGGACACCCCTTTCCTGCTGTCCTCACGTGGCCGTCCCTCCGTGAGTGTCTGTGACCTCATCGCCTCTTTTAAGGGACACCTGTCCTGTTGGACCAGGGCCCTGCCCACACGTCCTTACTCCATCTTGGTCACCTCTCTAAAGTCCCATCTCCAAATACAGCCACATTCCGAGGCACCGGGAGTAAGGGCTTCACCGTGTGAGGTCTGGGGACACGACTCAGCCCGTAAGAGATGGTGTCACACAGTCCGGGCCCCGTGAGCTCATGCTGTTTCCTCAGCGGTGACTCCTGATGCTTCCGGCTGGCTGTTGACCGTCCCCTCCCTGTCTGGTGGCTCCGTTACTGTAGGGCTCGGGAGGAAGGCCAAGAGGGTGCCAAAGATGATGCTTTGACAGCGGGAACTTGGCGGCTGCCACAGAGGGGACACCAAGCCCCACGGCAGCCCCTGAGAGCAGCCCCAGGGGACACGCCAGCCATAGGAAGAGATGAATTACACCTTTTTCTGCCTGCGGTGTGGGCAGGGTGGCTGCCTGCTGGCCCTCTGGGTTTCTTGCCCACTTGTCTCTGAAGAATCTCCTTGAATGTGACAACACAACCTGGAGGGACCCGGGCTGGCACAGGGGGTCCACCTAGTTGCATGTAACTTGCTGAAATGAAATGCTCAGCCCTCCGGATGCTGTCTGTGCAGACGCTCCCCAGTGGAACCGTGGTTTACGCAAGAGGAGAGACGCTCAGAGAAGTGACCCGGCCCAGGCTCCCCGGAAGCCAGGGCAGAGCCGAGGCCCGACCTGGGTGTTTGCAAGGGCGCCTGGTCCCTTCCTGGGGGGAGGGCTCCACCCTCACGTGTCCCCCCTCTTCCGGAGCCGTGCCCAGGCGGGTGTCCCTGCATCAATCACAAGCCCAGCTCAGGCCACCCAGGAAGGCGGCTCCCGGCTCAGCCTGGTGCTTTGGTCCTGCAGCCCCCTCCACGGTGCCCTGGAAGCTGGCGGGAGCGCGGTTCAAGCCCTGGCATCCGGGACCGTTTACACACCACGGAACACTGGCTCCTGCCGCTCGACTTTGATGGATGCAGATGTATTCTAAATGAGCCCGGCGTTCATTAGCCTGGAAACATATGTTGTCGGTGTGGCATGCGGGGTGACCCGGGTCTCACGGCTGGTCCCCTCTGGACACCGCCCGATTGCTGGCCTGCCTTGCTCCCGGCTAAGGCTCCAGATGTTGTTTTCCTTGCACTGTGAAGCCTGCGTTTCAGCTGCAGGGTCGTTTTCCTTCACTGGAGAGATACAGACAAATTGTGGAAAGAACTTGAGCTTGCAGGCTGAGCTACTGAGTGGCCCCGGAGTGGCGCCGGCTTGGCTGTCTGCATTCTCTCCCAGGCAGTTCTTTCTGTCTCAAGGCTCAGACTCCACGGGGCTGAATGGTGCACTTGCCTCCACTTCTGCTCAGTATTTCTCTGCAAGCAACACTGTTGCTGTTTCTGCTGCTTTTAAAAATACCTGCTGTAGGAACAGCATCACCGCCAACAGAGTTCCATTTAGCGGTGCCCGATGAAATCACACACACACACACACACACACACACACACGCACACAGTGTTCTAATGAGAAAATATGGAGAGTCTTGATGAATTTTAGATTATAGCTATAAAGAGTTGGAAAACGGTCTTCAAATCAATTTTTCCCCATGTATATTTTCCTTTTTTGGAATTTTTTCTATGGAGTAGTCATTTCTCATTTCTTTCTTCTGCACTTCCTTGCAAGTCCAAAAAAATACACCAGCTAATGGCGTCTTTGAGTGTCTTGCCTGTTTTGTGGCCACACAGAGGGCTCATGGGGGTCACATTGACTCGGGGAAAAAAAAAACCACATCCTGGAAGTAAACAAAAAATGCTGGAAAAAAATCTCATGTTTCTGGACTCCCCTCCACCCCATGTTTTCCCTGTAAACAGAGCCAGGCTTCAGCTCCCTCTCTTTTCTCTTTACTTTCTTTTTCTTTTCTCCTTTTTTACACTACACGGTCTATTTAGAAATGTTATCTAATTCAGTTTTCAAATTCAGGTTTCTAGCTTCAGTTGGAACTTCAGAAACGTTCATTCAGTCAACAAATATTTTCTAGGGACCTCCGCTGACGACATGATCTTCCGTGCAGAAGGGCCCATGGGATCTGCCAAGAGCTCCCAGAACTAGTAACAGTCACAACAACTCACTCATAAGGGAGTTTAGCAAGGTTTCAGGATACAAGATCAATAAACAAAATTAATGGGAACCTGCTGCATAGCACAGAGAGCTCTACCCAATATTTGGTGATAATCTATATGGGAAAACAGTCTGAAAAAGAATGGCTCTCTGTGTATGTGTAACTGATCACTTTGTTGTGTAGCAGAAATTATCACAACACTGTATATCCACTGTAATTCATTAAAACTTAAAACAACTTATTGTATATCCGTATGTTTGTAACCAGTCCCCGGAAACTGAAATTTGAAAAGCAAAAGCGTTGACATGGTATCAAAAAATGAAATACTTAAAGATAAATCTGACAAAAGAGGTGCAAGATCTGTACACTGAAAACTATGAAACATTGTTGAAAGAAATGAAATAAGAACTAAATAAATGAATACATTCTGTTCATGAATCGGAACACTCAGTGGTGTAAGATGACAGTGCCGCCATTATCGATCTATAGAAATAACATGATTCTAATCAAAATCCTACTAGGCTTTTTTTTTTTAGTAGAAATTCACAAGCTGATTCTAAAATTTGTCTGGAAATTTAGAGGACTCAGAAGAACTAACATAACTTTGCAAAAGAATAATGAGTTTGGAGGACTTACATTAATAGACAAGTGCTATTAGCACGATAGAAAAATGCACCAATGAAAAATACTAGAGTGTTCCGTGATAGACTCAGACATACACACACTTGATTTTTGATAGATTCAAAAGTTTTGCATTAAGGAAGTACAATAAATGGTTCCAGAACAAGTAAATATCCGTATGCAAAAAGTCAACTTCTGCTACGTATCACATTGCTGATGTCATTCACAACTCAAACTTTACATATCTAAACATAGAGCTGATGTCTTCTATTCCTTTCCCCAAATATGACTCCTCGGAGATTCTGATGGCCCTTAGTGAGGCATGGGAAATTACTGTTTTCAGAAGCATCCTAGTTGTTACAGCTGCAGGAAGTTATGAGACTCCGATTCATAAAATACAGTTCTAAACCTCGGAATTCTATTTTTCCCTTCTGCACTTTTTACTTCTAATCAGTTGCTCATTTCCATAAATCCTCATTTCAAAACATTTCCAGGATCTCTTCCTATCCACCCTACGTTCCTTTTAGTTCAGGTTTTATTCCCCCTTGCAACTCTCAAGGCAGCCACCCCAGAGTTCTCCCCGCGCTGGTCTCAAAATCCCTAAATCTTTCCCCCGTAATGCAGTGGGCTCCTCATGAATCCACAGATCTGGTCTTAGAATCAAAGGGTCTGGAAGTTGGATGGAACCCGAAAGGTTATCTAAACAGAGCCTCTGCTGAAGGTACAAACCCTTTCGTAACGTCCCTTCAGAGCTCAAAAAACTGCGCTGCTTGCAGGTCGTCCCAAGCGCTTGCTGTGATATTCAGGTGCCCCCCAGGCAGGACCCTCGACACACTTTCCTGTCCTATCCCGCTGCTTTTTCTCTACCATTTCCTACTCATACGCCTCACTATTCATTCACATCAGACTATGTCCTCTTCTCCAAACACCCCTGTTTGGCTAACGCTTGTGTCTTTTGTCACATTGTTTTCTTGCCGGAAATATCATTTTCCCAAGAATTTGCACATATCCTGTGAAGGACAAATCAAAAACCAGCTCCTCTGCAAAGCTCCCCAGATTCTGTCCCTTGTTCTCCTATCCCCTGACCGCCCGGGGAACGTCCTCTCAGCCAGGACCGCCTGTCACGTCCTTCCTCATATCGAGAGCTGAGCGGGAAGGAGCAAGAAGTCAGCGGCAGCCCCGGGAGGCAGATTCTTCTCCATCTGAAGACCGTCTTGGTTCAGTGCCTCTCTTTGGGTCTCCTTTTTGGTTGTAGAGTCAGCGCCATTCAGACAGTCGGGAAGGAGATGAGGTGGCCAGCAGGACCGACGCGCTGCATAAAAGCGACCCGTCTCCTTGGTGCTTGGGAGCTGGGTCCTCGGGGAAGAAGGAGCCAGAAGGTGAAGGTGGGCGGAGCGGGGGAGCAGGGTCTGAGGAGGGAGGGGAACTGCCATCTCCTCCAGGCCGGGGGGCTGTGGCCCCTGGGGTGCGGCATGTCCACTTTCCACCCGTGACGCTCTCCGCGGTTAACACGTGTCCAGCCTCCCGGCCTCGGGGAGCGCTGGGAGTGGCGGGGGGATCCCAGGCCGCAGAGCTGGTTTCCACCCTAGGTGAACAGGGGGTAAGAGGGGAAAGCTCTAAGTGGGACGAGAAATCCATCACAGCGGGCCCGTGGGGTCCACCCCACACACAGAATCCAATTTCCAAAAGGAGAGGCTGGGGGATTCCAGCTAAAGAACGTTACTGAGATCACACAGGGTGGGGTGAGCCCAGCGGGATAAATTTATAACACTTTCCACGGGGGGTTGGCCGTTCACAGGTCACTCACATGCCATGTCCGCTCCTCGCCAGGCTTAATATTATTGCCTCCGTTTCATTGGTGGAGAACCTGATGCTTCGGCAACTGAACAGCTCAGGGTCTCCTAGGCAGTAAGTGGCAGGACAAGGATGCCAGCATCTTAGAAGCTACATTTTGCGCTGACCCTCCACACGTTCCCCCAGTGCCTACAGACTGCCATTTGTCTGAAGGCAGGAACTGCATTTCATGCACTTTCGTTTTCCCCGTAGCACCAGCTCGGAGCAGTGCTGACTATCTTGTCGAATTGAAGCGGAGAAGAAGTAAAAGACTGAAATCCCACTACTGAGAGTAGACATTCGAGGAACATAAACAGATTCTGTGTCAGCTGTACCCGTACGTCCAAGTCAATATGCAATTTTATTTTTTACAGAGGATATAAGACCAAAGACAACCAAAAAAAGCGACCCGGGTATAAAATATTTAGGACAAAGGATTGGATTTAGGCAGAGAGGAGGGTGGTGAAACAGGCTATGAAGTGCTCAGCATGATTCATTTTAATGAATTATTAGCTGAATCACACAATGCATTCAGGATTTCTGGGAGAAAAGTACAAATATCTCGCATATTTGTTTGACATTTTCCTCCCGGATCCCTTCCGTCCCCAGGACCGTGCTCATTGTTGACCGATGGCCTTGGAAGGAAAGACGGCAGCTGAGTCCACCGTTCCTGAAATCCTTCAGACTGTTTCTATTTTTGTAGAGTAATTTTCCATTAACAATAAATCCCGAAGATTTACTCAACCAGGACAGCGGCTTTGGCTGGAGTTCAAACTTCTGATCCTAAGGAATCTGATTCTGGAATGCCAGTATTGAGAAGAATAAACGTGGCCTTATCTTTGTAACAGGTACGCATTTGCTCACCTCGGAGACAGAGCAGGAAAGCTTCTGATGGGGAGGGCGGGTCCCCGCAGCTTTGCTAGCCCGTGTGGAATTAGACCACAGCCTGGTGACAGGTGCGGGTGGCATGGGGAGGGCCAGGAAGGACCTGGTGTGAGGTCAGTGCTATGTGTGGCCACCTCTTGAAGGTGACCTCTGACCTCTGCTGCAGGCGGTCAGTGCCCCTACCTCAGTCGGCTTGGGCAGGGGTTAGGCCCAGGGTGACCTTGAAGGAAAGACGTTCTTCTGGTCCGAGCCCTGCTCCCCTTCAGGGCCTTTTCCCTCCACTTCAGGCCGCTAGACTGAAAGCCACCAGGGCTCCGGACAGTCGCATGCCTGGACTTCACAGACTGCACATCTGATGGCCTGCATTAAGCTACCCTTTCTCCCAAGGACACTGACATTTGAGAAAGTCAGGAAAAGACAGGAGTGTCTCAAAACCCACCTGCCATGGGGTTGCAGGTCGGGGACCCCAAAGTAGGAGGCAATTTGGGGACCTGAACTTGACCTGGGCAGTTCACCCTGGATCAGTTTTTTGGGGACTGGGTGGGTATTCAAGGGTAGCGTTTTCTTCTAAGTGTGAAATATTTAAAAACTCTTTGGAGCAAGCTCCCTGGGGGCACGTGGGTTGAGAATCCGGTGTCACTGCTGTGGCTCCAGTGGCTGCTGGGGCAGGAGTTTGACCTCTGGCCTGGGGATGTCCGCATGCAGCGGGCATGGCCAAAAAAAAAAAAAAAAATTGTGCATTTCTTGGTATGCAAATTATATAATGAGCAAAAAGAGTTAGTATTTTTTGTAAGTATTCATCAATCCAAAAGAAGGCAGGAGAGGAGAAAAATGGAGCAGCCCAAACCAAAATAAAGCAGATAAATAAAATTTTGGGGGGTGAAATTCCTGTGCCGTTAGTTGTAGTTGTTTTTAACAGTCGAGCTGGGGCATTTCCGGCATGTGGACCAGTGCCTGCACACAGTAGATGCTCATGAAATTCTGCGTGACCTACTTTCTGGGCCCAAAGAAGCAGAAGAGATGCTCGTAACAGGAGAAGCGTGGGGCTCAGAACAGCAGGACGGGAAAATCCACTTGCCCCTCTGGGGGATTTCTCCAGAGCTTTCTTTGGTAAATACGCAGGTACAGCTTTAGTTCTGCCTTGAAAACCACACTTCAACCTGGCTCCCCCACCGCTCTTCCCAACCCTTGTATTTCAGCTTCTTCCTCAGCAGGTGCAGAAATGCAGCTCTCATGCCCCAGTGCGGTTTCCTTGGCTTCTTTGTCCTGCGCAAAGCAACACTGAAACCACTTTTGCTATAGCTTTGCTTTTCACCTTTTCTCCCTTTTTCCTTTCTAGCGTCCATCTCTGCCTTAGTGAAAAAACATACTGATGCTATAGACCATAAAAGGAAAACAGGATCAATGTGTTGAGGTGGTGAGAGAAGAATTACGATGAAAGGGGGCAAACTTGAAAGATGAATGGAATGTGGACACATGAGACAGGACCCGAGGGAGATGTGTGAGCAACAAACAGATGAGAGGCTAAGCGGCCGCTAAGACAAGGAGTGGTCTGGGTGACACCTGGCACCAACTGTGATGGGGGAGGGTCGGGGTCCTGGGGAGGGGGCAGCTGTCCACCCGCCTTCCAGCCCCTCGGGGAGGTGTTCTCTCTCCTTCGGCTTCTGACCATCTTTTGCTCGTGGTCCCCTCCATCCCTCGTCACTGCGGTGAGTTCCTGCCCCAGCCGCTCAGTCCGAGTTCCTGTGGTCCCTCGTGGGCACAGCGACTTCCCCTGGGCCACGGTGTTCTGGACTCTCGTGGAAGTTTGCTGTGTGGATGCTGGGGTGACGCCCACCTCCTTTTGGCCAAAGCCTTAAGGGCTTCCTGCAGGCCTCTTCCTCATCTTCTGGAGCAGGACTATTAGCCCAAACCTAGAGCAAGGGGGAAAGAGATGGAGAGAGAAACAGAGGTCAAGATGCACCAATGTACCCCACCCTGGCTTCAAACCAGCTTGAGGTATGTCTGTGTCACTGACAAGTGACATAGTTGTGTTTAATACATCAGACCCCACTTGGTGACCTTCTACAATTTTAAATAGCATCTTTGATGCTGGGTTGAATTAAAGGGCAAAGGGAATGAACATGCGTGAAATCGGTTTTGTAAATGACAGATGTTCATGGTTGTCACTTAAAAGCTCTTTATTTTTAAGTTAATTAAAAATCATTGCTTTGTTTTATAGGAAGAGTAGAAAAGTCATGGATTAAAATAGTCTGGGAAGATGGATTTTTGGTGAGGAACAAGTAAGATTCTTGGAGAGAGAATAAAAAATCTGAAAGTCTAGGTAAAGTTCATTACTTTGGGCCAAGTGCACAGGATTGAGTTGAAACAGGAAAGAGCTGGAGTCCAGGAGGCTGCCGTCATTCGTGGGTATCCTGGGGACTGGTTCCTGGACCCCCTATGGGTACCACCACCTGAGGATTCTCAAATTCCTTATATAAAGCAGGGTGGGATGTGCATGGGTTACATGCATACCCGTCCGGGTACTTGAAATCATCTCTAGATGACTTACGGTACCTACACAATGGACATGCTACATAAATAGTTGCTGGCCTGCAGCAAATTCAAGTTTTCATTTTGGAACTTTCAGCAATTTTTTCCCCCAACATTTTTGATCCATAGTTGGTTGAATCTGTGGATATGCCAGCTGAGTGTGCTTGGAGAGCTGGTGCCAAGACGAATGAGGAGACCAGCAGGCGGGCAGGGGTCTTCAAGGACAAGTTCCAGGAGGTGGGGGGATCCTGGGAACTGCTGACCCCAATCATGGAGTTCTCAAGTGAAGGTGGTCGGCAGGAAGGCAAAGCCCAGGATGGCAGCAAAGCCAAAGCAGGGGTGGGTGTGTGGGAAGACGATGACCTCAGGGCCTCCAGTTGAGGGCTGGGGGCGATGGGGGCTGGAGTTGACGTGGGGGCCTGCCTTTCAGGAAGCCTGACCAAGCCTCCATGGTGGAGGTACCCATGCTCAGACCAGTTTCCAGGGTCAGCATAAAAACACAGGAGCACACACCAGAGAATACAGATGTCGCTCTAAACTAGATGGAAAAGTGTATGAATATTCTTGCGAGAATGTCAGTCATTGAACTGGAATGCTGGCAAAGACTCTAAGAGCCCGAGGAAATGCAGGTGGAGGAAGTAAGAAGCATGTGCTCTGCTGCTATTTCTCCTCAGATGTTTTAAGGAGGCAGTTTTGGGTTCCCTACGAATCCACACCATCAATTAAAACAGATAAAATAGTATAGATTTTTGATGAAGGTACATATTATATACCTTCAAATCCAGGTATGTGATACTCTTCTGTATTCAGAAATTCCTTCCCTCCCTCCTTTCCTTCCTTTAATCTTGTTTCTTTCTGAAAAAAAGTTTACAAAAGCATTCTGTGTACTCATATGTGCATTCAGAAACAGCCATTGCTATGTGGCACCTGGAGTAAAGTGGTTTTCGAGTGAGGAACCAAGAGTGTTTTTCTCCTTTGTATATCAAGGTCAGTAGAAGCTCACTTGACATTAGTGAATACAAATGGAAAAATCTGACTTGGAAAGGGGTGCGAATATAGCTATAGTTGGAGACAATAAATGAGTTTCCCACAGTTGATCATCTGATATTTTTATCTCCATTATTCCAGACAGCTACTATTTATTTAATAGCCAGTGCACATTAACGTCTTGGGGAATCTTTCCAGAAATGAAGCTCTTTCCTTTTCTTCCCAGATGCTTTTGGGAAGATGAAATAATTTCGCACTCTTTCACAAAGGTATAAGCAGTGAGCCTTGCTTTCCTGGGCTGAAAGCCCCTGTGTCTTCATTTCTGCAGTAGCAGCACACCGGCAGCACCCTCAGTGGAGCCAGGCCCCCAGGCAGGAGTCAGACAGAGCAGGACGGCTTCCCTGGCTAATTGGAGATGCTTCCACTTAGGATCAACGGGAAGGCGTTTTATCCTGTCTCTTTAAGATTCTTTCTAACAGCATCCCAACTTTGAGAAATGTGTCCTTTATCTAGCATCCCTTTAGCCTATTTAAAAATTGTACATTTCCCATCGTGGCTCAGCAGTAACGAACCTGACTAGTATCCATGAGGACACAGGTTTGATCCCTGGCCCCACTCAGTGGGTTAAGGATCCCGCTTTGCCGGGAGCTGTGGTGTAGGTCGCAGAAGTGGCTTGGATCTGGCGTGGCTGTGGCTGTGGTGCAGGCCGGCAGCTGCCATTCCAATTTGACCTCTAGCCTGTGAACTTCCATATACTGCGGGTGCGGCCCTAAAAAGACCAAAAACAATTGTACATTTCTATGAAGATTTTGCGTATATATGTGTATGCATATATATACCTATGTGTACATATACAGATGAAAGACCTGTATACAGAATCCATACGAAATCCACCAACACCCCCACTTCTTACTTGGTTCTGTGGATCCCCTTAAACTTGGATGCTCTATCAAATAGTTTGTATTTCCAGGACACGAAACGCATGAGGGGTACTGTTCAGTCCATGCTCTCGGGACCGAGAAAGAAGCAGCGTCTGGAAATGCCGGGCCAGCCGCAATGTCATGCTGGTAGCCACCCATTTAGCACCTGCAGTGCCAAGAACTGCTCTGAGAACGCAGGCCTTCCCAGGGCCGCGCTGGCCGGGTAGCTCACCCCTCCTGAAGCCCATCTTTGAGTCAAGTGCGCACGTGGTGATTTCATCCCCGGCCCCGAGCCCCGGTCTGAAGAGCAGCGGTGTTCTGCCAGCCGTCCATTTGATGTCCTGATTTTCATTCACTGTCATGCTTCCATTTGTGGACCTCAGGCGTTGCAGAAACAATCCAATCTTGCAAAATGATTTTAATTTGGTGGAAATCTTAGTGTTAATTCAGGTGTGATGAACATTGCTAATTTGGATCATTATTTCTTTCAGCAAAACTGAATTAAAGAGGTGCCCAGACCTAACTATTAATGCTTTGTCTGGCTGGGCTCGTGGAATCACAGGAGACAGAAGGAAATCCTGCTTCCTAGCTCCCTCCCTCCCTCCCTCTCTTTCTCTCTCTCCCTTTTCCCGGTGAGCACGCTTTATTTTTCTAATCGGAACCAAACAATGGCTGAACAAGAAGAGGTGCCCAGGTAGCTGTCTGGAAAGTATTTTCCACAGAGCCAGCTGCTAGATGGTGCCTTGGAACATGGCTTTCACATTGAAAAGTGTCACGGCTCTGCCTACAGATGGTCTGGCTGCAGCAGGGCTGGTCCCAGAAATCTGCAGCTGAGTCAGGTGTGGGGCATATAGAACTTTAAGATGGACCAGCAAAGAAATGCCTTCCCCTGGAAGCTTCTAGCTGATGCCAACCTGAGATGAACATCTCCCTGGCGACCGGGTCCAATCTGGTTCTGCGTCCGCAGAGAACTCTGAACCTCCAAGGGCTTTGGGCCATGTTCTGCGCCCCTCTGCTTTGATCAGACGTGAATTTGGACAGCCTGGCCCCTCTTGCAGTATCTGCCCCTTGGATTCTATGTACCCGAAAGCGCTACCTGTCCCCACTGTCCTCACTCAGGGAGAAAAACGTGCTCTTGTTTTCCTCCTGACTAGGCATATCTGTCCAATACCGCGTTCCCCCAGCCGCTGCTCAATTCTTGGTTTTCCCTGCGGCCTGGATGCTTTCCTGCAAGGGTTTGTTTCACAGGACTTATTAATAACCGCAGCTTGCCAGTTCGGGATTGGGGTGGCGGCTCTGGTGTGAATTGCCGCTGGCCGCTGGCCCCTAAGACAGTCCCCAGAGCTCAGTCCTCGCTCGGGCACAGCTGCTCCCACACGGGACACCCTCCGCGGCGAGCAGGCGCAGGAGGTGGCTGGGGCCTTTGGAGTGGAGAGCTGGGTGTGGCCGGGCGGCCCCTCTGGGGTGCACACTGCGGGGGGGGGGCTGTTTTTTCACTTTCTACTGACCAGGCTAGTTTACAGATCTGCAAGAATAGACGTTAGGGCAGAAAAGAGACAGTCGCGCTCATGGTTTCTGTCTGCAGCAGCGCAAACGAATTCCACCTCGTAGAGACGCAATTGATTTCCTTTCTATAGAAAGTACGATTTTTTATCGGCCCATGGGACATTTAGCTGTTTTGTATCTATTGGCAAATTCATTCAGCATCCTGACTGCCTGTGCGTGTCCCTGATGTTCACAGATTTCGTTGAGCTGCTCTTAATATCTTGTTTCCTTATTTATTAATGAATCAAGCACATTCTTGGACATGTGTTTATTTTATTTTTACATAGCAGTCATATTTCTAGGCTCAGAAGTGGTATTTTACTCCTCCACAAACTCAAGGCATGTGTCTGGTCATATATTCTTGGTTTTTCAATTAGTTTCTTGAGTCCCCACATACCTCAAGGTCAAGAAGCCAGCATCTGCCTCCAGAGGCCTTCTCTTCTCCACCTTGACCCTTGGCTTGGGACGCCATGGGCTTCTGTCTCTCACTCTCTCTGAAACGCACACGCACGCACGCACACACACACACACACAGTGCAGTATTAATGGGATAAGTATACTCAACAACAGTTCCTAAGTGAAGGCTGTGCTGTGACACTTTGTGCAAATCCAGCCACCGGCCACTTTTGTTTCCTGCACCTGTTCAATCAGGAAAACCTTTAGACAGAGACCCTGCAAGTTACTGCGGGGACAGAATCACACAGAGGAAAACTGAAGACTTTCCTCTGAAAACCCTGCTTTTAACTAAGGCTGTGAGCCAGAATGCCGTGTGCCGCGACTCAATAGTCTGTAATAACCCACACGGGGCAAAGGAATGGACGTGTGTGTAGGTATAACCGATTTCCTTTTCTGTACGCCGGAAACTAACACAGTGCAGCAAGTCGACTATACTCCAGTTAAATTAAAAAAAAAAAAATAAAGGGGGGGATCATACTCAGGGATTCAGTGTCACTTCACGCACAAGCAGGTAAGTGGCCAGCCACGTATCACACCCGTGTGGCAGCATCGCAAACGTCAGGGCTGCTTCCTCTGGTTCAGGGAACGGCCCTTCGCCGCGGGGTATGTCCTTCTCAGTGCTGGGGCTTCGCCAGAACCGACTGTGCTTTTCTGTGTCTCTTTTACAGGAAGCCCGGGGGACAGGACGCCACAGGCCGAGAGCAGGAGGCAAACCCTCGGGGGGTGGGGTGGCGGTCGCCAGGGGAATCCGACTGCGAGCTTGGCCTCTGGCAACATGCAGCACCCAGGCCTTGAAAACAGGCAGGGGGGCGGAGGACGGCGGCGCACGGGCTCCGGGGTGGAAGCAGGGCCGCCGAGGGCTCCCTTTGCAGCGCGGTGGCCGTCGGTGCTGCAGAGGGGACAGCAGAGGCCACCTGACGTTTCCACGCAGGTGATGTGTGCTTGTGTGTATTCGATGCTCCGCCCACTGGTGGTGCCGGATGAACACGCAGCGCCGTGATACCCGAGGCCTGGTGTCTTCAGCAGGTGCTTCCGGATTCCAAGCAGCACTTTAGTGCCTGTGCTCGGGGTCCACGGGGCACCCACACCCCGGAGCATTCAGGCGGTGTGATTCGCTTCGCCGCAGCCTTAGCGAATCCAGCACCGCAAAGGCCCGGAGAGACTCTGCGTCTGAGGCCGGGTCCCCCCGCCGCGGGGCGCCCGGCGCGTGCGGGGAGAAGTCGCGGAAACCTCCGCGCACGGACGCCTCCTCCGCGGCCTGGGGTCCGAAGGGAAGCAGGGGAGCCCCGCCGCGCCGCTGCATCCCAAGCCGGGCCGTGAGGAAAGCCAACCTCAGACACTCTCCAATTCCCGCAGCCACTTGAGCGGCTGTGATTCGGTCCCCGCTACCTCTTAATGGTTCACGGTTTTGGTGGCGCAGCGGCGGGGGGGTGGGGGGGGACGACGACAAATCAGCGGAGTCGATAATTAAAAGTTGTTAATGTATCCTTCCCTTTCCTTGGAAATTAAAATGATTTGACGTAGGAAGAAGACAGAATTCAGTTATTTGGGGTAATTGCAGTGTCAAATTGATAATTTGCTCAATCTTCTTGCAAAATTGCCTCCTTGAGAACAAGGAAGCAGATGGTGCTTTGTTCTGGGTGTTCACTGACGTACCGCTAGTTAGCGAGCCCCAGGCTGGCTGCCCGTTCCCAGCGCACCGGCCGGGGACAGGCTGTGCGCGCGGCCCCAGCCGGGCTTCGGCAGGCGACACTCTGCCTCCGCGAGAGGGCGCTCGGCACACGCTCAGGATCCGGCACCGGGGCTCCGAAAACCCGCCCGGAGCCAGGCAGGGGTGGTGGGGACGCCTTGGCAGAAATCAAATTGAGCCTCAGGCCTCAGGCTTTTCTTTCCTAATTACCAGGTGAAACGCCTTCTTACCTAAAATTTGCTCTTTATTTCCCCAACACCCTTAAAAAAAAAAACCTTCGCCTTCTCTGTTGTGACAAAAGTGGGCTGATGAACAGCTGCTTATGAGGTTTTTGCTGTTTTTTTGTGCAACCGTCGTTCTCGCAACGTGAGACTCGCTGTCGACAAGGAGCTGACAAAGCGGAGGGTTTTGCGTCTGGTCCGTGACCGGGTCTGGGTCACCTGCAGGCAGGCAGGGGACACGCAGGAGCCAGCGCTCGCCTCGGGCCAGAGAAGGACTGTCCTCTGCAGGCTTGTCAGGAGCACCTGCCACTGGCCCCAGGGCTTCCCAGTCTACGCTTGGGGTCCCTGTCCTTCAGATGGCCTCCCGCTCCTTCATGAGACTGTGGTCCTGCCCACTGAGACGGCTGGGTGTCGTCAGTCTCCCAGGTGCCTCTCCAAGGGTGCGCGGAGCGTGGGGTCCCGACCCTGGCCAGGCGTCTGGGAGCTTTACAGATACAGACGGCAGGTCCGCCCCGCATTCTGTTTTAATGGGCATGGTCTGGGTTTCCCACGCGCGCACAGCCACCCGTTCAGGCCGGACGGGAGGCCTGCGCTTGCTGCTGCTGCTGCTGCAGGGAAATTGCAGGCTAAGATGCAGCCCCTAAACCCACCCCCACCCCGTCTGCCGTCAAGTTCCCGACTCTCCAGTATCCCCGTGCGGTGACTGCACAGAAACGCACAGAAGCTCAAAGAGAGCAGGGTCCAGTTTAAATATCCTCAAGGTGTTTTGGGAAATCCCGGGCTCTCTCCCACTTGGTTCTAGGGTGGGCACACCGCCCTAGGGTCAAGGGTGCAGCTCACACAGTTGACGCCACGGGCCTCGCCCCCCGCACGGTCTTGGGCGTGGAGCCTGTGTTTCCCAAGTCCCGGGGGCCCCGTGTGAAGCCCCCGTGCACCACCTGTCTCGGGAGACGCTGACCTCCATGGACCCTTAGCGCTTCCCCAGAGTGGGGTCCCGTCTCTCCGCTGGATGGCCTGCTGTCAAAGCAGACGAAATTTCCCCTGAAACCACGCTCTTTCTCCTTCCACCGACTCTGCTGGGGCGCTGTTAGTTGGGCTGTGCTTTTCCACAGCCTGCAGTAATGTTTGGGATACTGAGAGCTTAGGTAGAGCGAGTGAAATGTCCTGCATAGTTGTCAGGCAATGCCTCATTGAGCTCCTTCTGGGAAATATGGTTTCTACCCAGAATAGAATCAGAGTGAAAATGTGATGGAAAAAAAAATAAGTTGTCGCAATGCTTATTGTGTTTACAACGGAGCCCGGTGCCCTGTGGTCACTGTAAGCCTGGCCTCCAGGTGGCTGATGATTGAGTGTGTCTACACGGCGCCCTGGCCAGTTGGCATGGCCCGAGTCCACTGAGGAAAGGCTAACAAGTGCGTGCCTGGGAGAGGGCAGGTGGCCGTGAACACAGAGGGAGGCATCCTCGGGAGGAACGGATCAGGCAGAGCAGAGACACACAGACGACTGCGGCGTGGGACACAGGGGCGGGCCAGCCTTCCGCTTCCTGCCCAGGCCCCCTGTCCTGTAAAGGGGTCACTTCAGTTCCGAGGGAGCCGGGCTATCAGAAGAGAAGCCGTTTGTTTCATGCAGCATCTCTCTTGCCATCTTCAAAACTGAATGGCAGACGATGAGGAGAACACCTCTAGAAAGTCTGCAGGAAAAATACCGCGACGGTCAGTCATTTTAAAGCAGTTTTTTAAAATGTATTTTGAATCTCTTTTGCTCTTCTTTTAAAAAAGAACACAAGGTCAGAGTCTTGTATTAGAAATCAAAATAGAAGCAGCTTGATTCAGCAGCAGAGGTAAGATTTTGCTCTTGCTGGAGCCCCAGATGTTGGGCTGAGGGTCCACCCCCGTGACGCCGATGGGTTTTTTCCAAAGTGATCTTAGGGGCACTTGTGATGTGTCATCTTTTCCCCGTTACTTTGCCTGCAAAGCCAGCTCTTTTCCCCCCAACAGAGAGCCTTCCCCCCACCCCAGCATTAAGGGAGAGGCGTGTACTTTTGGCCAAGAATTAAGTCTTGGACATTTAGGTGTTGACTCTTTCTCTCCTGCTGGGATCATATGAAAGAGGGCTTTACGTTGATGGCCTGTAGGCATTTCATGTCATTTCTGCTTTTCTCCTAGTTTGCTGACTGCCGGCTGGTATGCTCGTGGCAATGTCTGTGTTCGCGCTGTGAACTCACCTTGCACGCGGCCCCTCCTCGTGTGCCCTAGACAGACCCAGTCAAACGCTGGAAGCAGCTTTCTCCAAATAACCCACTTTCCTCCGCATAAGCCCAGGGCGAAACAGTCTTTGTAACAGAAACATGGACTGCTGCCTAGAATTAAGCTGTTCTCATGAAATTAGAAATAGGACTCGCCGTTCATTTTGTGAAAAGGGAGGAGATGGGGTTTCACAGGGTCACGGCCAGAGGGCCCAGGGCAGGTGCAGAAAGCTTCCCTAAGATCGAGTGTCCCCAAGGCAGCTCTGAACACGGAGGCCGCCACCCTGACTCCATCGGTCCCCAGCTGGGGCCTGGGAAGTGACCGCCTCCCCTCTGAGCTCGCGTTTTCTTGCGCCTCCCCGTGGGAACGCGACCCAGGACCTGGAACGCCGTGTTGCTGACACGCTCAGAGCAGACCTTACAATGAAAAGACACGGCCTGGTTTCGGCTGTTACCCACAGACCCGAGTCCTTTCTCTTCTGATGCCTTGAGAAGTGGTCTCCCTGGGGTGTGCACCGCGGGCCCAGCTCGTACGGGGCTGACTCCTTGTCCTCTGGGTGGATAACCGGTCCGGGAAATATAACTGAGCATCCTCTTAAAAATCCTCTTCTGTCATCCATCCTTTCTTTCCTTCCTTCCTTCTCTTCTTTCTTTCCTTCCTTCCTTCTCTTCTTTCTTTCTCTCTTTCTTTCTTTCATTTTTAGCGCTGCACCCACAACTTATGCAGGTTCCCAGGCTAGGACTCACTTTGGAGCCATGTCTGCGACCTACACCACAGCTGGTGGCAACACCAGATCCTTAACCCACTGAGTCAGGCCAGGGATTGAACCCACGTCCTCATGGATACTAGTCAGGTTCATTTCCGCCAAGCATGATGGGAACTCCTGAAAACCCTCATCTTTCTGTTACTGGCTTCCCCAGGGTAAGGCGAACCTCACCAAATTTCCGTCAGGGTACCAGTCTCAGCATAATTGTCGCAGCCGGTTTCTGTTGCGATGTTCCATTTAGGTCACCTGAGAATTCACGTTTTCTCTTATCTCCGAAAGTTCAGGTCCGTTTATGAAAAGACTGATCCTCTAAAGGAAGGGGTTCGGAAGGGAAAACTCCACCTCTTTGGCTTTCCCCCGATGAGGGTCTTGATAAAACATCGCTGGGGCTGGGTTCCTTTTGCTCTCTCTGGCCAACCCATCAACTTGTGATCTTCTGGAAGGAAGGAACCTGAGCACGACCCAACTGGGAAGAAGCTACCCAATATTCTGTAATAACCTAGAAGGGAAAAGGTCTGAAAAGGTGCAGATATGTGGATACGCATAACTGAATCCCTTGGCTGTACACCTGAAACTGCACAGCACTGTAAGCCAACTCTACTCCAAAATAACATAAAAATTCACTAAAGAAGAAACCTCAGAGGCCCCTTAGTCCAAACCAGTCTTTGTTTGTACAGACACGGAAACTGAGGCCATGTCACTAAAGCTTAAGCAGTAGCAGGAAAACCTTCAGTGTGGTTGGAACCTCTAAAACCATAGTCAGTATTTTTCAGTTTTTCTGTCTCTCTTTGACTGCTTAGGACAAGGGTCACGCCTTTCACACGGAGGAGCAGAATACAGGAGCGCAGCCGGCCTGTGTGCAGAACACCAACGCGGTGCAGGCTTTCTGAGAGGGTGGCGTTCTCACTGCCTTTAGGAGGAGGTCACGCCAGGGGACTTTTGAAAGTCACCGAGTGCCCGGGGAGCCCGGAGACATCCTTCAAGACGTTATTCAGCACTTGGCTGTCCTGGTCTCTCTTTTGTAGATGAAGAAAGAATGTTTTCGTTTTTTGAGATTAATTAACTCCAAGGGAAGAAATCACCTGGGAACGCGCGGACCCTGAGCTCAGCTTTCCTTTTCATCTTTCCTTCCTAGTTACCAGGAGGAAGCGGCTGAGGGTGAACTCAACTGCACAACGGGAAAGAATTAACAAAACAAAAAACCCTCACATTCCTGTCATTAAGGAGACAGTGATCAGACCTAGAGTCAGACTGAGATGGGCCATTGAATCCAGGGCAGGGATGCCGCGACCTGGGGGCCCTCCCAGGATTTCAGACGCCTGGACCAGGCTGGATTGTTGAAGGTGCTTTTGGGAGAATTAGGCCAGGAGCCACTGAATCAGGAGGAAAAGCGCCGAAAAACCACCCAGTTTGAGGGAGCAGTCTGAGAGTGTGTTCTGGCATAACAACTATTTTTGTTTTATTTTCAATTTATTTTTTCATTATTATTATTATTAAAGTATAGCTGATTTCCAGTGTTCTTCAAACTCTGGCGTACTGTGAAGGGACCCAATGACACACAGTTCCCTGTGCTGTACTAGGGCCCCACTGCCCATCCACTCCGGATACAGCAGTTCGCGTCCCCATAAACCCCCAAAATACCCGTCCCTCCCACTCCCTCCCCTCTCGCCCCACCCTAGAACCCTAAGTCTGCTCTTCTTGGCCATGTTCTGTTTCTGTTTTTTGTTTGTTATTTTTGGATAGGATCATCTGTTCCATGTATTAGATTCCACGAATAAGTGATATCATATATTTGTCTTTCTCTTTCCTACTTACTTCACTTAGTATGAGAGTCTCTAGTTCCATCCCTGTTGCTGCAAATGGAATTATTTTGTCTTTTTTTTTGGCTGAGTAATATTCCATTGTATTTATATATACCACGTCTTCTTAACACCATTCGTCTGTCGATGGACATTTAGGGTGTTTCCATGTCTTGGCTGTTGTGAACAGTGCTGCAATGAACACTGGGGTGCATGTGTCTTTTTCAGTGAAAGTTTTTTTCTGGATATGTGCACAGCAGTGGGATGGCTGGGTCATATGGTGGCTCTGTATTTACTTTCCCGAGGTACCTCCATATCGCTTTCCATAGTGGTTGTATCAATTTACGTTCCCACCAACAGTGCAGGAGGGTTCCTTTTTCTCCACACCCCCTCCAGCATTTACTGTTTGTTGTCCTGTTAACGATGGCCATTCTGACAGGTGTGAGGTGGGACCTCATGGTAGTTTTGCTTTGCATTTCTCTAATGATTAGTGAAATTGAGCACTTTTTCATATGCCTGTTGACCATCTATATATCTTCTTTGGAGAAATGTCTATTTAGGTCTTCTGCCCAGTTGGGTTGTTTGTTTGTTTGTTGTCGAATTGCATAACAACTGTTTGTTAAAAAAGCTCGCTGTGCCGGTTGGGGTTACAGTAAAACACACTCTCTGTGCTGTCACGTTCCTGGGCTCACCCTCTGTCTCTGTGTCAGAGGGTCGCTGGATTTCCCTGGGCTGGTGTGATTTCTTCATTAATGGGCACATGGCCTTAACCCTTTCGACAGAACCGAAATCACAAAAGTTTGGAATGAAGACTCAGAGACTAAAATAAGTCCATCCCAGAGCGTCAACACTTTGTGACTTGTAGGAACAATCTGTTTATATTTGGTATTTTAAATGATTGTACTATTTAAGGGGATTTGACACACGGAGTATCTAAGAGATTAGACGCATGACTCCAAATTAAAATGTGTAATTGCTTAGTTAAATTTAGACTTGTTATTTTAAATTGAAAGGCGTAAGTTAATTTAGTAACACTTGTACGCAGAACTGGAACGTTTAAGAGAACTTGGGAGTCATTATATTTATAAATTCACTTTATTACATTTACTTGAGTTGTTAAATATGTGGGAAGTTTTTGTTTACAATTGAGACCCCTGACGTGAATATAGGAAACCATAATAAATTCAGTTCATAAATACGGTTTGAAATATTTAAGAGCGTTCAATGAAGTGATTTTGAAAGCCCCCATAATAATAACTGCTAAGCTGACTACATTTATATGCAGAATAAAATAACATAACTTGAAGAATTTAAGGAATGATGTATTCGTATTTGCTAATTTAAAAATGGAGTGTTGGAGTTCCCTGGTGGCCTCGTGGTTAAGGATCTGGCATTGTCACTGCTGAGGTCCATGTTCGATCCCTGGCCCAGGAACTTCTGCTTGCCTTGGGTGCAGCAGAAAAAAAAGGAAAGGAATGTTAACCAGATAACAAAAACCAAGGAAAAGAAAATGATCTGACTGTCTCTCTCAAGGGCCCTGAGAAACTCATGACATTAGCTAAGACTGTCTGAAATGCAAACATGGATATCCTTATTTTTGTTGGAAAAGAATACCTTTATTAATTAATGGAAGAAGACCTAATGCGAGTCACCCATTTCGGAGCAGACCATGCACCTTGGGAAACAGAATCCCCACACACTTGGCTTCAGTAATTCCACAAACGCTGTTTGTACCGCTTCCTGTTTTAGGACCTAAAATGGGTCTTGGCGCCCAGCGGGGAGGCCGCGCCAGACGCAGGTGCCTTCTTGGTGCTCTAGGGCCGCCAGACGCCGACCCGCTCCAGGCCGCCTGTTCACGCTCAGGGCAGAAGTTGGGGGGGCGGGGGGCTAAGGTCCGAAACTGACTTTTATCGGGAAAGAAAAATTTGCTAAATCCTGTATTAGTCCAGGCTCTCCAGAGAAATAGACCAAGAGGAGATAGAGGGCTGGCTGGATGGAGCCAGATACCAGAAGAGGTCACTGCAGGGACTGGCTCACGTCCTGACGGCGGCCGCGAAGCCCCCCGACCTGCGCCGCGCAGGGGGCGGCCCAGGACAGCGGGTGGTGCGGTTCCGTCCAGTCTGGCGGCCTGAGAACCAGCAGCCCTGATGTCCGAGGGCAGCAGAAGGTGGCGTCCCAGCTCCGGCCGAGAGTGACACCCTTCCACCACCACCCGCCTTTCTGATCCAGTGGGCCCTGCGTGGATCGCCAAGGCCCACGCCCATTGCCGATTTTGCTCTGTCTCCTGATTTAAACACTAACCTCTGCCGGAGACGCTGTCACAGGCACACCCGGAAACCCTTTCACAGCCACCTGGGCGTCCCTCCGCTGAGACAGGTGGGCAGGTAAGATCAGCCACGGCCGACGCCCCGTGTGAGCTCCCCTGCGTCTCCTTGGAAAGCATGGTGTCCGGGGGCGGCTGGGAAGGGCCTCAGCTCTGGGCCGCGTGGGAGAGGCAGGCGGGGGAGGCCTGAGGCTGCTGTGGCCGCACGCAGAGCGACCCGCTGCCCCAGGATCCTGGCTGTTCTGCGCAAGCGCGCTCGCATTTGTCAGCGAGTGGGTGCACCTTGCGAGGACCGCTTACGGCTCGTTCCTGCGTCTTTCGAGCATCACAAGCTTCCGTTTCACAGAGACTCGCCAGTGAGCCAGGTGCGGGATTATAAAGATGGATGGGGGCCGATTAATTTCAAGTTGTCGGCCCGCGTCGTTCTGGCCTAAGCTTAGCATCTCATAAATTCAGCGTTTCCCAGGGAATGTTGTTTTAGGGGGTGATTTGTGAATTGATGCAAAAATGTGTCAGAATGCCTTGTAAATCAAAGAAGAGCTGACAGCGGCGAGGGAACTTATTCAGACCGTTTGAGCCAGTTGGTTTCGAAATCATTTCAGGCCAGATATTAGACAAATGGGAATCCTTTGGGCCTGTGGAGGGATGTTAGGGCCAAAGATACGGTCCTTGCGTGCAGCTCCTGTTCGGAAGGAGGCCACGTGCGTGCCGGTCCTTTCCTGGAGCTTACATCCTGTGTCTCATTTATTTCCCCTGGTCTGGGGTTGGTGTTCAGCTTGCAGGCAGGGGTCCAGGTGCAGAAACACTAAGTCAAAGGGCTGAGGCGGCAGGTGCTGCCGGAAATAGCTGAGCCGCCTCCAGTGGGCCCCCTCCGTAGCCCACGCTTCTGCCGCGACAGCAAGAAACCTTTGCGCAGTGACCCCCACAGACCCCGGGCCGGGGTGTGAGGGCGACACGCCGCGGTCTCTCCCAGGGGACGAGCTGTAGCTTTGGACGTGCCTGCCAATGACAAGGCAGCTAGAGGTTGGGGAGTAGGAGGCGCGTTATTTCTGTGGGTGGACGAGGCTCGAAATAGTCCACGATCGTCCAAACGGTAAGCTTTTCAGAGGACGCGGAGTTCTAGTTTTTGAAAAAGGACAAAAGCAAACTACAGAAATGATGATTTGCTGGGTCTCAGCACCCCCAGAGCCCAGAAAGTTTCAGCCTTCAGAAAAAGCACACGTCTGCTTGGCTTCCACGCTCGCGTGGTGGCTGATTAGTTTGTTCATGGTGTTGATGCGCCCTATTTTCTTCCACCTAAGGGGAATTTTTTTGTGTGTCTTTGTCTCTTCATATAAATAATATAAGCGCATTCCTAAAAGCCCGGCGCCGGGCGCTTCTGGGTTGCATGTCTTCTTAAATTTCAGGACGGTGTGGCAGCTTTCTACGGGCCTTATCTCTCACGCCAAAAAGAAGACCGGCCCACAATAGCCGGCTTTTCTTCTCATCTGCGTGCGCACGCGGAGCGGGGAAAGTTCAGACATCCGGAGCTTCAAATGGCAGCTTTCAAAGGCATTAAAAAAAAAGTCAAAAGAAGAAAGGGAAACAAATCTTGAGCTATTACAAAGAGTTTTTTAAGCAAGACATGTTTATTAAGCGGCCTGTATTCCCTCTCACTTATTCAAAGACATCTGATGAGGCCTTTCCAGGGAGGCAGACAAAGCTTTGTCCGTCTGTGCGGGAAAGATAAACCGCTTCCTGGTAGATTGCTATCACCTATTAGGCGCTGGATGGGGGAGAAACTGACAGTGCGTCTTGTGAGGCAGACGTGCCAGGCGCGCAGAATCCAGATCAGAACACGCTTGGCTCCAGCTCAAGCCATGGGGGAGAGAGGGGCTGTCCTCTGGGGCTCAGTGGCACTTGCTGGCACTCGCTGGCACTTGGGAGTGGATGGGATGGCTTGGGCTGAAGCCAGGGGTGAATCAGAGACACGGATTTAAAACGTGGCAAGAAAGACGGCTTTGGAGTGAGAAATTCAGTGAGATTTCTGGTCTAGGGAGAAGCACTCGGCTTGGCCTCCAGGCAGCCTGCGCCCCACGGGCTGCGGTCCCCGCCTGCCGGCCCTGCCCAGAACCGTCGCCGGGGCGGGGAGCCGGGTAACAGGGATACCGAGGGACGCAGCGCTCCCGGGGTTCTGTCTCCCCCTCTTGACTGGGCAGCCTGTCCCCCCGGCACCGTAGCACCCACTGCATTGATGCCAGCCCCTCTGCCAGAGGGCGCAGCTCAATGTCACAGACGCTGCCTTTCAGATTTTGCCAAGCTTCTCTTTTCGATATTGTTGAGTAGATATTTGGAGGGGGGAGAGTGAGGAAGGAAAATACTACCCATGAAAGTATTTTTTCCTGCTGCCGATCTATTCATTGGTTTCATTTTCAATGAAATTACACGTTCACATTTCAGTGTACATTATTGCTGGTATTGTATCATTTACACGGTGTCCGTTTTCCCCCATTATATTCTCAGATGCCCCCTTTCCTTTCTTATTTCCTGCTGTGGGCTGAGCGTCTGTGGTCCCCCTCAGATTCATGTGCTGAATCCTCACCCCCAAGGGGCTGGTGTCCGGAGGCGGGGGCTTTGGGATGTGATGAGGTCATGAGGGTGGAGCCCCCAGGACGGGTCATTGTCCTTAAAGGGGAGACCCCAGAGAGCCCCTCCTCCAGGCGAGGACACCGCCAGAAGACATCTAAGACTGCAGAAAAGAAAACTCTTTTGTGAAAGGTGCAGAAGGCGTGAAGTTGGAATTCATACAAAGTTACTAAGATTTTCTTTACTCAGTGAATCGTTGTATTTATAGTTGTACAATGATCACCACAAGCCAGTTTTATAGCATTTCCATCCCAAACCCCCAGCCCACCCCCCCACATCCAACCTGTCTCCTTTGGAAACCATGAGTTTTTCAAAGTCTGTGAGTCAGTATCTGTTCTGCAAAGAAGTTCATTGCGTCCTTTTTTTTTTAGATTCCGCATGTAATGATAGCATTTTGATGTTGGTGTCTCATTGTCTGACTGACTTCACTTAGTATGATAATTTCTAGGCCCATCCATGTTGCTGCAAATGCCGTTATTTCTTTCCTTTTAATGGCCAAGTAATATTCCGTTATGTATATATACCACATCTTCCCTATCCACTTCTCTGTTGATGGACATTTAGGTTGTTTCCATGACTTGGCTATTGTCTAGAGTGCTGCAATGAACACTGGAGTACATGTGTCTTTCTGAGTCACGGTTTTCTCTGGATAGATGCCCAGGAGTGGGATTGCTGGATCAAATGGTAATTCTATTTTTCGTTTCTAAGGAATCTCCATACTGTTTTCCACAGTGGCTGCACCAGTTTGCATTCCCACCAACAGTGTAAGGGGGTTCCCTTTTCTCCACACCCTCTCCAGCACTTATTGTTTGTGGACTTTTTGATGGTGGCCATTCTGGCCGGTGTGAGGTGGTACCTCATAGTGGTTTTGGTTTGCATTTCTCTAATAATTACTGATGCTGGACATCTTTTCATGTGTTTTTTGGCCATCTGTATGTCTTCCGTGGAGAACCGTCTGCTTGGCTCTTCTGCGCACACTAAGACCACACCTGTGGAGTATCTGAGACATTCTCTTCAGGGAAGGTGACACTTTCCAGTTCTAACCTGGGAGTTTCAGGAGACAGTCAAGGCTGTTCACTCTCTCCCAGGATCCACCATCGGTCCATTGCTCATACCCGCTTTCTTTAGGGACAAGGGGGTTCATGGCGGTGCCTTCTAAGCCTCTGGAACTCCGTGGTTTCCCTGCTCTGATACACACGCAGTTTTCCTCCCACCCCTTGGACAAGCGTGAGACTCCATGTCATTCCGTGGGGCTGCAGAAGAAGCTCTGTGCATGTGTGTGCACCTGCATGTGTGTGGGGGTGTGTGCATGCACGTGTGTGTGCGTGTGCATTCGTGTCCACGTGTGTGTGCGTGTGTGTGTTCTGTCAGAGGACTCTGGCAGGCGGCAGCAGGCTGGGAAGGACCAGGAGGCCTTGGGGAAACTCGGTCACTGTGTCGACTCGGTATCCCAGGGTGCAGGTAACTTCCCAGGCTCACGCGAGTCAGTTCAATGAGCAACGAGTCAACGCATAGCGTCTTATTTGTCCTGGGTTAGTTTTCAACATTTAAAGCTCTTGAGAGTTTATCGAAAATTTCAGTTTTCTAGCCTTTGCTGAGAAATCAGAAGCTGCGGGGGGCCAGGTACCTCCTGGACCAGGTTCTGTGGGAGCCGAGCGGTCCTTCCTTCAGGCTGAACACATGGTCTCCGTTGGCCACGGGCTTCGCCCCCCATTGTCACCCCACGGTGAGGCAGGTGTTCACCCCCAGCCCTGAGTGAGCTGCACCTGTGGCAGCCGCGGGGAGAGGGAGAAGAGGCTTGACCTGGGCCGAGCGGTAGGATCTCGACTTTGAAACATGGTGCTGGAGGGAGTTCCCACTGTGGCTCAGCGGTAATGAACCCAACTCGTATCCAAGAGGATGCGGGTTTGATCCCTAGCCTAGCTCTGCATTGCCGTGAGCTGTGGTGTAGGTCGCAGACGCTGCTCGGATCTGCCGTTGCTGTGCTGCGGTGTAGGCCGGCAACTGCAGCTCTGATTCAGCCCCTCCCCTGGGAACTGCCATATGCTGCAGGTGCGGCCCTAAAAAGACAAAACCCCCACAGAACCATGGTGCTGAAAGCCACACTGGAGAGGATGCAGTGAAGGGGGGCGGACACAGGAGGATGCTTCAGAGACGTGCCCCGTCGTCCGCGCAGTCCAGGCTCAGTGGGACGGCGGTGGCAGAGGAGGCTATTCGGACACATCGCACATGGACGACCCGCTCGGGGTCTTCCCTCTGGCCACGCCGGTGTCTAAGCTGTTCCCTTGTCTGTGTGTGCTGACTCCCCAAAGCTGGGGGTGGGTCCTGGCTCTCCTGTCACCCTCACACACTGTCGGGGGCGGGGGGGGTGT
>PVHT021183707.1:1013950-1032176 GCA_004024745.2 Catagonus wagneri | reverse complement strand
TGATGGAGAGGATGCTGATGGTGGGATGTTGATGGTGGGATGTTGATGGTGGGGATGCTGAAGGCGGGGATGCTGACGGTTGAGGCTATGCTCATTTTAGGAGCAAGGGGTATTGGGGAAATCTCTGTACTTTCCCTTTAGTTTTGCTGTGAACTTAAACTGCTCTAAAATATACAAATAGAAATATATTTATAAAGGAGACAGCCCTTACCCGTGGGCCAGGGCAGTGAAATTCAGGAGGCAGCCAGGGCCGTGGTCTCGCAGATGCTTTCCTGAGGCCCCCCTTGCGGTTCTGCGGAGACCGACGTGTGCTCCCCACCAGTCTGGGAGGCGGGACTGTTTTGAGAGTGCCCATGAAAGGGTCTCAAGGAACTGGAGGTTTTCCCAGCAGGAAGAACCTAGAATTTATCTCTGGCCGTCACAGAGCGCACATGACGAGGGTGAATTACACAGAGTCCACATGACGCGCTTCAGGTCCTCAGGCAGAGGCACCGTATATCCAGGAGCCGACCGGCCCCGCCGCGAGTGTCTCCTTTTTTAAAAAATTGATTCCATTACCGGAGAAACAGCTGAGAGGGGGAAGCCCGGGACACGGGGTCTATTTTCTGCAGAGGCTTTCACAAGGCATTTGATAAAGTATCACAAAGAAGCCTCACATGAAAGCAAGGATTTATGAATCACGGAAAAAGAAGTCGCTTGGAAGTGATGCGCGGAGGGGAGCGGCGCTCGGTCTCCCGTCGGGGCGGACCTCGCGGGCTGCCGGAGGGGCCTGGCCCTGCTCCCGCTCTCCAGGGGAACAGCCGGGGCTTCTCAGGACGGCAGCCCGGCCGCCCGGGCTCATGCAGGGCCCACAGCCAGCCTCGTGGTGGGCAGTTTTCCTGTCTCACTGGCCCTTTGTCGTTTCCACTGCTCTGAATACTTGATGTCCTTTTGTTTACTGGTTTTTTTTTCTTTTTTTGGCCGCCCAGCAGCACATGGGTTCCCGGGCCAGGGATCAGATCCAGGCCACAGTTGCCACCTACACTGCAGCTGTGGCAGCGCTGGGTCCTTAAGCCACTGCACCAGGCCAGGCATCAAACACGCGTGCCAGTGTCACAGGACGCCCCCGATCCCGCTACGCCCCAGCGGGAACCCCTGAATTCTTGATGCCCCCCGGGCTCCACGGCCCCTGCGGCCGGCTCTGTGCAGAACACGGTCCAGTAAGCGCTCGGCGGGGCTGCCAGCCTGAGGGCCGTGCCCCCAGGTTTTCCCGGAGCTCAGGGCGCCTTCGCAGCGCGGGCGGGTGTGACCCCACCTATTTCAGGGCGCTCTATCAGCTCTCCCGGGCTCTTCCTAGTGTTCCTTCTGGTCTAAATAGGAGGGGTTGTTTCCAGGGAGCAGAGCCTCCCACAGGGACGCGGGTGGAGAAGAGGCTGATGGAAAACAGCGGCGCCCGTGAGTGGCAGGGTGGCGCGGCCGTGTCCAGGAAGAGCCACCTAACTTCTTCAGGGGTTTGGCCGCAGCCCCTCCACGACGCTCGCGGGTGGTACTGCCGGTGTCTCGTCCGAGGCCGAGAGCTGTCAGGGGTTCTGGAGAAATGGAAGCCACCACCCTCAGGCTGAGGCCGGAGACGTGGGGTCCCGCCTCACTCGAGAGTTTGCAGGCCTGAGCTTTGCCGCCGTAACGCCATCTCGTTCCCCTTAAAAAGAGTGTGTGTTGTACATATCATCGTAAGCATCCTTACGTGGGCACGGACAGCCCGAGTCTGGGTTATCTGAGAAGCAGACATGTTAACACTAACGTGTCCTTGGAAAACAACAGAAGGAATGAGATGTTGCTGAAAGTAGACAATTTTTTGTGCCTTTTTGTCTTTATCTAGAGCCACACCCGCGGCATATGGAGGTTCCCAGGCTAGGGGTCTAACAGGAGCTGGAGCCGCCAGCCTACACCACAGCCACAGCAGCGGGATCCGAGCCGTGTCTGCAACCTACACCACAGCTCACGGCAATGCCGGATCCTTAACCCACTGAGCAAGGCCAGGGATTGAACCCGCAACCTCACGGTTCTTAGCCAGATTTGTTAACCACTGAGCCACGAAGGGAACTCAAAGTAGTCAATTTTTAAATGCCCGCCAGTCATCAGTATTTACTTTGATGGTAAGTGCAGACCAAATCAGATTTTTCCCACGCCTAGGAAAAAAGCATTATTGCCACATTATTCACTTTATTTTTTATCTTATTTATTTATTTTTGTCTTTTTACAGCTGCACCTGCTGCATGTGGAAGTTCCCGGGCCATGTACTGAATCTGAGCTGCAGCTGCCGACCTCCAGCACAGCTCACGGCGATGCAGATCCTTAACCCACTGAGCGAGGCCAGGGATCGAACCCGCGTCCTCATCCTCGTCCTCATGCACACTAGTCAGGTTCTTAACCGGCTGAGCCACAACAGGACCTCCACCATTACTACCTTTAAAATTGGCTTAGAAATCCATCATCCAGCAAGGATTTAATGTCCTTTGCGGATGGGTCTGAAGGCTGTGAACGCCCCGTGGACGTGCCTCGGAGGGGGGTGTGCCTCCCTGCTTTGCTGCCTCCTCTCCTGACGAGCTCGGGGTGGGCGTGGGTTGCAGAGCTTCTGGAAGGAGCGTGCTTTGAATGAAGTGCTGGTCGCTGGGCCGCTGCTGCTTTGTCGGAGTTGCCGGGAGGGGCCCCCCTTTGGGTCTCTTCCTCGTCTCTGCCGCAGTGCCTGCTATGGGAAGGGGCTGCGTCCCCAGACCAGCAGTGGAAGAGGGTCTGCAGTCTGGGGCGAGGGGCTGTGGGGCACGGTGCCAGCTGTGCAGGCACCAGGGCTGCCTCTGGTCCCTGGGGGGGACGGAGGCCTGGGGGGCCTGCTGGCAGGGACATGGCCTCTTCCTGTGACCCCCCAGGGCGGCCTCCCCTGGGGTTTGTCCTCACAGCCTCTTCTCCCATCTCTGGGCGGAGGTGGGGCCTGGAGCATCCTGGCTCCACTTTTCAAACTGACGCTCAATTTCCCGGCCTCGGAGGTTGGAGGAGGGGAGCGGGCTCTGCTCCTCTCCTGGCCTCACAGAAGCACTGACTCTCACGTCCCTTTTCTGCTGCGGCCGTGACCCTTCTCTCAAGGAGGAACCCCCCTCTCCGGGGGCCGCTGCACGTTCAGGGTCAGGGAGCAGCGCTGGTGTCCTGAGGCGCTGTGCTGCCCCTCCCCCGAGGATCACGGGGTGAAGCGGGCCCCCCCGGGATTCAGAAGGTGACATGTTTGGGGACGGAGGTGCAGGAGCTCAGTGAGTGGGCCCTGGTCCCGCAGGGCTCGTGTCACAGGAGATGAGGCCACAGGTACTCACAGAGGGGCGACCACGTGTGGACCTGGAGAAGACAGGTGAGCAGCACCCACCCTGTTTCCTGCCCGAGGACGTAGGGTGTAGCGAGCTCAGTGACACTGTCTCTGTCACAGGGAGCTGAGCTGCGGCCCTCAGCGCATGCGCCTCAGCGGCTTGGCTCTCTGCCCTTTCACCGGGGGTCACTTCCGTGAGCAAAGCAGGCCCTCGCTTGTCCCGCAAGGCAGGAGTGACCCCTGTCCTATTGTGTTCAAGGTCACATTTATTCTGGACTGAGCAGCCTGTGGTGTCAGAGACTCAGGGATGAGCCAGGTAAGGCCCCAGCTTCCAGGGGCCCAAACTTCGGCAAAAGAGACACACGTGTGAGCCCGAAAGTACAGCCACGACGGCGCCCACGCGCAGACACTGGAACACCCACTTTCGAGGGCCGTGACCAGGACGTCCAGAGCCAGTCCCAGCTCCGCGTGCAGAGGGTCCCCGCCCCCACCAGCGGGTCCCGAAAGCCGGCAGGGGGTCCGAGGGCTCAGCTCCAGGCCCACCCCGCCCTCCGGCAGCCAGGCTCCAACTCCACGGGGCTCGGGCCCCCAGACACCCTTCACTCCGGACGCGGGCCACCAGCCTGGGTGGTCCCCCCACCTCTGACCAAGCGCTGTAAACCTGAGCTTCCCACGCCCCACTCCCTGATTTGCTAGAACAGCTCACGGACTCAAGAAAGCCTGTTTGCCCCGTAGGTCACGAATTTATTATAAAAAGATATTAAAGGACTGGAGTCAGCAGCCAGATGAAGAGACGCAGGGGGTGTGGTCTCGAACAAAGTGGGCGTGGAGCTGCGCACCCGCAGGAGGCTGCCACGGGGAAGCTCCTTGAAAAGAAACGGAAAACCTGTCCTTCTGGGTTGTTGTCAAGGCTTCAGCCCACGGCCGTGATCGACCAGGTCACCGGCCAGTGGCGATTGCGTGTCGTCCCCCCCCCCCCCCGCCTCCGCGATGGTGTCAGGAGGCGGGGCCTGTGGGTGGCGGTGCAGTCTTGGGGGTGGAGCCCCCGGGACTGGATGGGTGTCCTTACAGGGGAGAACCCCCGCCACCGAGCCCCCTCCTCCCCTCCAGGGAGCCCCGCCTGTCCTCCCAGGTGGGGACACAGCGCGAGGAGGCGCCTGTGAGCAGGAAGTGTGTTCCCACTGGACACGGAACCGTCAGCGCCTTGAACTTGCACGTCTGGCCTGCAGAACCCCGCGGAAGAGCTGCCCTGTGGGCGCTGGGTCTGCGCTCTGCGCCAGCAGCCCGGACCGACCGAGCTGTGCCGGGGAGCGGAGCTCGCTGTGGCTGCGGGGGGGTCGTCGCTGCTCCGCTTCCGTTTCCGTGATTAATTAGGCGCTTGGCCGCGCGGGAGCGAAGCCTCCGGTGAAGGCTGGATCGCTTTGTCAAACGTCACGGCCGCTTGGCTCTTTCAGGAGTTCTGAGCCATTGCACTCACGTTCTGTTTCTTCAGCGGTTTTCAGGGGCCGGGCATCCAGTCGCGCGGCTGTGTTTGGGGTCATTCGGCTCAACGAGAGAGATTTGTGTTTCTCTGGAGGCCAGTTTTCCCCCGACTCCACCAGGAGAAATATGCTGTGTATTAATGCAGCTGTGTGTTCTTTTAAAAAATTATTTCCATTTTTATTTTTTTAAATTGAAGTTGTGTTGATTTTTTTTCTGTCATTAGTTTCTGCTGCACAGCAAAGCGATTCAGTCACACGTATACATACATTCTTTCTAAAAATGTTATTTTCCGTTATTGTTTATCCCAGGAGATTCCATATATCGCTCCCTGTGCTCTAGGCAGGACCTTGCTTATCCATCCTCCAAACACCACTTTGCCCCTGCTAAGCCCAAACCCCCACTCCTCCCTCCCCTGCGCCTTCCCCCTTGGCAGCCACATGTCTGCTCTCCATGCCTGTGAGCCAGTTCCTGTTCTGTACATAAGTTCATTTGTGCCATATTTTAGATTCCACATATGTAATATCATCTGGTACTTGTCTTTCTCTTTCTGAATTACTTCACTTAGTATGATAATCGCTAGGCCTATCCATGTTGCTGCAAATGGCATTGTTTTGTTCTTTTCATGGCTGAGTAGTATTCCCTTGTGTGTATGTACCACATCCTCTGTATCTAATGGCTGTGTCAGACGTAGGGTTCCATCTGCCCCACTGTCACTGCATCATCCTGGTCTCTATCAACAGCAGGGCTGGTAGTGTCACCTCTGGGGACTCAGATCCCACAGCGACTGGCTGGGGACAAGGCTGGCTGAGGGCATCTGGTCACAGGGCTGGTGGCCACCAGAAGGCTGGGAACCCTTCCACGTGCACGCAGGCAAAGGACCTGAGGGAGATGACTTCTGAGAGTCTCTGAAAAACAACCGCAGACCCACTGCTCCAGGTGGAAACACAAGGCGGGGAGATATGCGGACAAACACGGAGAGCAAAGAGGAGGGTCGGCGCCTCCTCATCTACGGACAATGCCGATTCAGCTATGAGGGAGGGGCCAGCACGGGTGGGGATAAGGCCCTGGTTTACGTTAGGGCCACTCTTGGTGTCGTACACTCTGCGGACTTGGACAGATGTATAATGACATGCTCCCACCGTCACAGTGTCACATGGAGAAGTCTCACTGCCCTAAAGCCCTCCGGGCTCTGCTATTCACCCCTCTCCCCCCGCCCAGGGCCCCGGTTTCGGATGCGCAACGGCCCTGAGGCTGAGGGTCCTTCCTCCGCCTTCAGTGACCCGCAGAGTGGCTGGTGAGAGTCCCGCTCGTGCCCGCTGGCCCCACTGTCCCGCGCGCTCTCATCTCCCCTCTGCGGAGCCGCGGCTGCTCTGAGCCATCAGGGGGCTCAGTAGTGTCTGTGTGGAAACTCGTGAGTCCCTGCAAGGTGTGATCGGGTGGACCTGTTAGAAAGCAGGTCTGGGTGCAGTTTGGGTGCGGCCGTGTGGCATCCTGTCTCCGTTCTTTGGGCCGACTCAGCGCCCAGTGCGCACTCCCAACGGGGACCAACAGCGTCCACCCAGGGGTCCTGGGCCTGGTGGGGGTGGCCGTGCCCCTGGCCTCGGGCTGGGGTGACGCTCAGGAATTCCCGTCAAGCCCCTTGCTAACTCTGGAGAATTTCCTGAGCTTCCTAGAAATCTGAGTCAGAGCTCTTCTCATTTCTGGGTTTAAGAGAATGGGACTCTTTAGAACGGGGCTCCCGGCCTGGGGGCTGCCACGCACGCCCGGCTGAGATGCCCTTTCTGAAGAGCACGCATCTCTGCTGAGTTATAGTTTAAATAATCATTACGCATATATCTCTTCACTTCCAGAAACTTACTAGTAGCTTTTCACCCCAGACTTTCATTATGAGTCCAATTTAACGTCTCTCTCTCAGCCTTCATTTTTTTCCTTCTTTCATCTTTTCCATTTTGAACATTTTAAAGAAAGCTAATATTTGGGGGAGGATGATTCAGCATTGCTAATATAAATTTTAAATCTCTTTGGAAATGAAAATTTGAGAGAGTGGAGAAGAAATAAATATGTAAATAATAGCTTGAGATATTCATAAGCAAATATGGCAAGACTTATCTAGGTCAATACAATTTTAACAAAGCATTTGGCTAAAGAGAATTCATTATGTAAAGAATAATTTACTATCCATAGACATTTATATGATTTATAAAATATTTCTTAAAGAAGAAAAAACATTTAGCTTGTTACTTGGATTTATTTTGTAAATAATAATGATAATTTTTGAGTATTTATGACATGTTACTGTTAAATGTTTTGCCTACATTATTTTATGTAAATCACAATGTTTTCCAAGTTATTCAGATTTTTATCTTTGTTAAATTTGCTTTATAGCAAATTCATAAAGTGAATTTGTAGACGAAGGTGCTGAAGCCTAAAGAGATTAACTTAGAAATCAGGAGTCAGGGTGTCAGTCTTGGTTTCTCTCCCTCCGAAGCAGTCGTCCACCCAGGTTCTGCCCCCGGGGAGGTCTGGCAATGTCTGGGGGGCATTTTAGTGCCACGACTATGCCAGGGTCCTGGCGTTGGGCTGGGGCCGAGGATGCCACTCGACACCCTCAGTGCCCAGGACGGGTGGGTGACCCTGCGGCAGAGGCGCCCTCTTTGTCACTCCTGAAACGAGGACCGACCTTCAGATGTGAGCTTGATTAACGGCTGTCTCCCTGAGAAGAGGGGCCCACTTTCCATCTTGGGGTGCAGGAAGCAGACAGCCAGCCCCAGGGGGAGCAGGTGCAAAGCTGAGGGAAGCAGCCCCTACCCCAGGGCCCAGGTACGCCCTCCCCTTGACATACGAGGCCACCTACCTCTCAGGGACAGAGCCCTTTCTGTTTAGGCTGATGCGTGGTGTTTCTGTTCTTCGCAGAAAAAACACCACCATACACCAGAGCAACGTCTATACTCAGAAATCCACTGAAGACAAAAGTCAATGTTCATCTTTGGAACTTGAGGTCAAAAGAAAACAAAATTGTCTTGACTGCGTGAAGCAGCATGGGAGTGAGAAGCCGGCAGTGTAGTTGGGTAGATGCTGCCACGTGGGTACCTTCCCGGACCTGGTGGAGTCGGTCCTCACTCAGCCCGACAGTGGTTTCTTCGGGACCCTGCAGACTGTGTCCCCTGGGGTCACGGATAGGAAACGGGATCATCACAGGACCGAGTCTGCATCCTCCTGGCTTAGAAAAGGCAGCCCCAGCCCAGCGCTGGAACAGCCCCGGGTCCGTCCCTAGAAGCCAGGACTCGGCGCGATCCAGACCGCGTTGCCTTCGGAAGAGGCCACGGGGTGCCCGAGGCAGAAGCGACTTGGACATGTGCCTGCTTTAGCCTCACAAGCAAGTTCAGCACTCCAGGCCAGTGGCCCAGGGAAATGAACCGGTTCCACTGGGAGAAAGTGGGTGTTTGCCGAACGCGGGGCGGCAGGACCGCCCGCTTCCCGGGAGCAGCGTCGGAGCCGTTACTGCTGCGTGGCCCGGAGCTGGCATCTCATCACCCACGGGCACGTTCCGCGTCCCCCGCGGCGTCCTGACGCCCACCTCCCGGCGGCCGGCGCTTTGCCCAGCTCACCCTTCTCTTCTCCGCAGTCTGACTTCGCGCTTCTTCCCACCGCAAAGCCCAGGATGTGTATACGCCGGGCCGGTTGCTCCTCGATGTCCCAAGCAGCCAGAAGACCTGGAGACAGCCCGGCCCCGGGCCTGTGGGATCAGCGTCCTAACTTTCGGATGGTAAACATCCCTGTGTAACTTTTTCTTTGTGTCACTTGAAGTTGCTGCGACCCATCGCCTTCTCTGCATCGGATCAAACACCTCTCCACCCTCCAGAGGCGAAGTGACTGTCGGGGTTGGGTTGGGGCCTCTGAGTCCGAACTCAGGCTGAGAGTCAGAGCTGGCAGGAGACCACACGTGGGCAGGGCCTCCATGACTCGGGGAGTCCGGTCCCCTCCCTGGCCCCTCCCTGGCCCTGAACGCACGTCCACGTGGTTTCAGAGAAAGGGGATCTGGGCAGCCAAGCCCTCTGCTTACATGATCCTGGAACTGAGCATCTCAAACCAGATGTGCGTGGGGTACCCACGTCCCCGTTTGCTTGGGACAGTCCTCACTGATGCTCTTGTCAGCATGGTTGTTAATGAATGTCTTTCCGTCTTATCCGCAAAGTTCACGGTGGGGGTGGGAACCGCACAGGCGACCCCGCTCCACTGCCTGTGCGGAACTGAGCCGCCCTTTGGGCTGAAGCTCTGGCTGAGAGACGGCGAAGGCAGCGGGAGGCGGCACCCGAGGTTCCACACGCACCGTCTCTCATTTTAACAGGAGCCATAAGGGACCGAGACGTCCTCTTTGGCCACTGTCGCATTCCTGTATTATAGTCCAGAAGCTTATGAGACCAGTAAACCGGACACTATTTTGTTGTGATGAATCCCCGTTGTAGATATCTGAGAAGACAAGGAGCAGCAGGACCAGTCCGGGCTGAATTTTAAAACGCGATGAATTTGGCAACGTGAATGGGCTGGACAGCAGGACACGCGCCGTGCTGTCCCTGCTCTGGCCACCGCTGTCACAGCTGCGCCCGGAGTGGCCACACCTGCACGAGACGCCGGCGGCAACCCCTCGTGAGCGCGCAGACCTCCGGGCGCGGGGCACATCTTTGACGTGTCGGGGAAATGTTCTCAGGCGGTGAGTGAAATCTCCTGGGAGGGTCATAAATCCTGAGCAGCAAATTATACACTAACGGGTTCTTAGGGGAACTCAAATAAATTCTCACAACCGCTTAGCAGGTAATCTCTAGATCAGATTCCCATTTTTCTTAAGAGCGAAATAATATATGGCTTCTTAGACTCTCCGAGTGAAATGCTATATATCAAAGATATGAATTTAGTCGAAATATTGATCTTAAGCCAAAGTGAAACCGAGGGAAAGTTTAATGCGTTTCGCCACAAAGGAGTGGGGACCGTGGGCCCGAGCTGAGCTTCATAAAGTGCAGCATCCGGGAGTGGAGGCTGAGAGGTCCAGGGGCCTGGCGACCACCCGACGTCGCACACCTGGCTCCCGGCCCGCAAGTTGTCACGGAGATTTGGCCTTGCTCTTGGGGGACACGAGCTGGGTGGCGAAGGAGGAAATAGCAGCGCGGTGTGGTCCTTTCCGCAGGTTTCTGCTTTTCGAATCTCGAGGTGTGGGAGCCTCGGGGCCCAGCTCGTGTCTCTCGGGGGGGCTGGCAGGACCCCCCAGAGTGAGCCTGGGTTAGTGGAGACTGGAGGAACTGCCCCAAGGATTAGATGATGGCAGAACTTTATTGATGGGAAATTCCTATCATCCATGCCTTTCTTCCATAACAGAAAGCATAGCTGGGGAGATTATCGCCTTTTCCTGTCTTACTCTGCCACGATGAGCCAGCCCAGCTAGGTCTCCTTGGAGTAACCATTAGCCTCGTGGGTCATAGGGCAAATAGGTGTAAAAAAATAGGGCCTTTTTTTTTTTTTTTTAACAAAAATACCTTTATTTTTCTCTTAACGAAAGAGCCTTCATAAGGTCATTTGTCATTTGATTTATCTGTGTGTGGTCCAGAATTTATGAGTGAGCTGCATTTCTGAGCAGAGTCAAGGAGGAGACCTTAGAAGCAAGGTGCCCTGCGGTACCCACGTCCAGCTTGCACATTAGTGGGCGGGCTGTGATTTTTATTTCCAGTGTTTGGGGTGACACCGCTGTCACCTGTCCTTTGGCTGGCATTGTGAGATGTTGCTCATCAGAAACCAGCAGCCACAGTCCTAGGTAAACCAAAGCAGGCTTTTTCTAAGCAGGCTATTACTTATTTATTTGGGGGATTTATAAAATGTGGCCGTCATGTGGCCCCTCTGTGTGCATGAATAATGCAAAAGTACAAAACATTAAGAAACAGAAACAAACAAAAGCCAGCCGTGTAGCTCCATTTCTCTCCACGGACAGAAACCACTTTTTTGATCAATACCTTGTATTACAAAGAAGGAGTGCCAAAACAGGCCAGCGTGAATTTAATAGGACATCAAAGATCCAGCTGACACGGGGGCCTTCCTGCATCTCACAGGCAGACAGGGTGGGTGAGTCCTGGGAGGCAGGCCAGGGTTTGAACAAGGGACGGAGCGGGTGACACCGGCCTTGGCCGCAGGGACACCGTGGGGAGTGGGCAGGAAGGCAGCCTCGATGGAAGGGGGGTCCTGGCCCGGGGCGTTCCCCCTCTTGCTGTCTGTTGTTCGAAGGTGGATCCGCACCCCCGCCCCAGTCAGCTTCCTGGTTCTCAGATGCAGCGTGGCTTGGCTTCGAACCTGCCCTTCCAGCTGCGTCACCCCTGGGCTGTGCCGTCACTGGACACGGTCCTCGGTCCTGAGCGGGGTCTCGCTTCTCTCCTTTCTCGGCTTGGCGCACCCACCACCTGATTGGCTCAGCGCTTCAGACGGCATCGCCTCTGCTTCTGTCCCCAGACAGGGCTTCCACGGAAAATCCAGCCCCCTTTGCTGTTCCCCGGGGCGGGCTGGGGTCAGGCCAGGAAAGGAGCCCTCCGGGCTGCTCATAGGTGTGTTTTCCAGCTGTGCTGGGGCACGGCGTCCTCACAGCCAGGGGACACCGAGTGGCGGCCGGGCGATCCGGTACAGCAGACATCGCCGCTGCAACTTGACGACCAGTGTTTAAACATCCCGCCTCACTGGGCCCCGCAGAGAACGGAAAGTGACGTCAGGCCCACGGAAGGAGGCTAAGTTTTGATGTGACGGTCGGAGTACCTGTTGGAGCTCCAGTTTTCTGCCTTTTTGCTCTTTCTCTTAAAATGACCTCAAAACGTGAATGTAAGAAAAGTACCTACAGTCCTCGGAAACTGGAGAAGGATGTTATCAGAAAAACGGACACTGTAAACATGTCTGGAGAACATGACCCAAGTGATATCGGATGATGAGGGCGGCCGGTGAAAGGGCCTGCGGCAGCATTTAGCTGGAGTTTCCCCAGAGGGACTCTAGAACCTTCCTCTCCAGGCTCAGAGCTGCTGGGATGAGGAGAAAGGCTGGGGGCTGCAGGGACACGCAGAGGCTGCCCGGCTCCTGACCGGTTCCGGTGGGCAGACTCGGCTGGGAAAGCTGGCCCTGCAAGGCGCTGGGCCTTGTGAGGGCTGTAGGGAGTCTCAGAGGCACAAACCCAGTGGGAAGGAACTCTGTGGGCTATGGAAGTCTGGAAGATTCTAGGTTTTGGGTGTCTTGCTGAGCCTGCCTGTTACCTCCGTGATTTTCCAGGTGACCGCAGTGGCGCTTTTCCTTCAGAGGCGGACAAGACTCAGGACCCAGGGTCAGGGGGCCCAGAAGATCTGCAGGTTTGGGGACACTGGCAGAAAGCTGTCCCAGACCCTGGCAGGAGGGGGGATCCGAAGGCACCCTGGAATCCATGAGGGGCGTGGGCTTTGCTGCTGGGGTTTGCGGGAAAAACAGCCCCTTTTGATAAAGAGGAGGCAGGATGCCCCAGAAGCCGGCCTGAGGCCGGGGAGGGGCTGAGGGAGGTGCGGGGCCGGGGGGGCTCTGAGACCCAGGCCGGAGGAGAGGCCCTCGCAGTCGCTGAACGCTGGGTACCTGAACAGAACGACGGGCCTGAGCTCTGGTCTTCAGGCAAGACGGGGAGGCGCAGCTCCGACCTGAAGGCTCTTAATTTCTGATTAGACCTGACGGTGAGGCAGGTGGCTTCTGGGGAGGGACCCACGGTGACCACACACAGAGTAGACTTGAGGGGGAAAGCCTGCATTTCTCTGTGTGACAGAGAGACCCCTCCCCGCCCCGGTTAAGCAAAAGAAGAGGAGACATGGCAGTTTCCGCTTATCCTTGGTCAGGACCTCACAGGACTTAAGGTGACCTTTGAAAAACTCAGTGCAAGTTTCTAAACAGGGAAAATGTGGGAACCGCTCTACAAAGGCAGGCAGAAAGCAGGAGATGCACGGAAAGACCCATTTCTTCACAGGAAGGAAATTTCGTAAAGTTTCAAAATTACTGCTTTTTATTTTTTTGAGATGGATTTACATTCCAGAGAAATGGAGCTAAAAGAAACACAACACTTTAAAATGTGTATTCTCTTTAAGATTTGCTATTACTTTCTAGCTACCAAAACAGAACAGCCCAAGTTTAGTAGATGTTGCTTCTAGTGGGAAAGCCTGATTTCTGAATTAAAACAGCTGATTGTCCATTACAGAAAGAAAGAGCTGTGGAAATTATCCTCAAACCCAGAGCTGTCGGATAAGGAGATGGAGATTCTCAGGGGTCCCCAGAGGTGAATGTTCAAAATGCTCACGTGAACGGGATACAGAAGAAAGGCATCAAGTACTTGACCAATAAAGAGTGAAAATTATGCTCAAAAGGATGGTTGAGCTCTTATGAATTTTAATATAAATGTAAATATAAATATAGCATATCTGCATTTATTTTTATTTACATTATATTTATGAAATATATAAAATATAAATGTACATACAAAAATATAAAATACACAATAAATGTAAAAATTCACATTATATTTATGTAAACATGTAAATGTGAAATTTAAGCTGTAATGCAAACATAAATATTATTAAAAGGAAGTAAATATATTACTGAGATGAACTATATTACTATCTGTAATATATTACTAGTCATGATGATTGCTATCTGGGTCAATAACTCAGATTATTCCAGTGGAGCTTCTAAGTGAGTTTGGGAAGTGGGGAGTAAAACAACCAAGTTTTCTACGTGGAAGGTGAACCTTAGTGTAGTCTTTCTTGAGACGGTAGAAAGTGGAGTTTTAAACAGGCTTTACATATTTGTAGGGTAAAAAGAAGTCTCACTAAGTCCCAAATAACTTGGAAAAAACTGAAAGAATATCAGGAAGCCTTGAGAAACACATCAGACCATAGGAAAAGCCTGAGAACAGGAAGAAGGCGTGAAACAGCAAAACTGAAAGAGTAATTACGCCGATGGCCATGATGCACTAGCTATATTCGTTTTCATGACATTAAGATAGAAAATCTTGGGAGTGCCCATTGTGGTTCGGCAGGTTACGAAGCCAACTAGTATCCACAAGGTTGCAGGTTTGATCCCTGACCTCACTCAGTGGGTTAAGGATCTGGCATTGTCGTGAGCTGTGGTGTAGGTCGCAGATGTGTCTCAGATCTCGCGTTGCTGTGGCTGTGGCTGTGGCCAGCAGGTGTAGCTCCGATTGGACCCCTAGCCTGGGACCCTCCATAAGCCGTGGGTGTGGCCCTAAAAAAACAAAAACAAAAACAAAACAAAACAACAAAATTTCTCGTATGGATGAAGAAATGTGATACATTATTTACAAAGACATCCAAGAAAACAGGACATAGAAAAGGTAAAAATCAAAGAACTAGCAAATATATACTAAGTATATGCAAGAAAAATAATGCATTGGTAAAATAAATGGGAAAAAGTACAATTCAAGGCAAAAAGCCTGATCATTTCCAGTGAAGACATAACATTCATGAATATTTGTTTAATAAATATCATGGTGTCAGTAAGAATTGTTATCATCTTTAAGTTATAAACGTAAAGGAGTTCTCTTTTTCTGACAGATCTGAAAAATAAGCCATGTAAATTAAGAGTAGAAGACGAGGTAATACAATTATTGGGCTCGATTCAAAACTTCGTACAGCGTAAAGAGAATACACTTTCTTTCAAAGTGCTTTGGAACATAAACAAAAATTGGACTTGGAGTTCCCTCATGGCTCAGTGTTTTAAGAACCTGACTAGTATCCATGAGGTCTCAGGTTCGATCCCTGGCCTTGCTCAGTGGGTTAAGGATCTGGTGTTGCTGAGTTGTGGTGTAGGTCGCAGACATGGCTCGGATCCTATGTTGCATGTGGTGTAGGCCAGTGGCTACAGCTCCAATTCGACCCCTAGCCTGGGAACCTCCATATGCCGTAGGTGTGGCCCTAGAGAGACCAAAAAAAAAAAAAAAAAGGGACTGAAAGAAAACATGAATAAGTACTTCAAAGTGGGAACTGTGTGCAGAAAACATTCTTTAGCTAGAATAAAACTAGCAGTTAACAACAACAAAAAGGAACTGGTTTGTATATTTTTGAAAAAGATATCCATTTCTTGATTCAGTGAGAAAATAGCAAGTGCAGTTATACACGAGGTGGGAACAAGTATAATAATATTATGTTTTAAACACATCACTGGCATTCTCTCGTAGCCCAGCTGGTGAAGGGTCTGCTGTGGTCACTGCAGTCGTGCGTGTTTCTGCGGAGGCTCGAGTTTAAGCAGCAACTTCCACCTGCCATGGGTACGGCCACAAACCAAAACCGAAAAAATGTTCTCTGGTGTATTAGGATTTTTTGATGCAAAGAACAGAAATAACCCAAGGCAGCCAGACAAAAAAGAATCTGTACCTGAGTGACGTGTGTATCTCACTGCCAGAAAAAAAAAAAGGTTAAAAAAAATGGTATCAGTAAAAGGTGTACTCCAAAGAGAGCTCATGTTTCGAAATCCTTTTACTATTAAAATAAAAAGACTATATATGAATTATAATATATATATGAATAAATCCAGTTTTTTCCTATAAGAAGCAAAGAAAGGTAATGCTGGGAGAAAAGACTAAGCAAATACAGCATCAGACATGAAATTAAATAGATGTCAGAAAATATCCGAATTAAAAGGGGATTCCAGTCCCTGACTTTGAGAAATAGTCACAAAGGTGTACACAGAGCCATGAAGTCCAATTCACGTTCAAGGTAAGACAGTAGGACAATAACTGCAAAACTCCACTTTAGATTTCTTTAAAGCCTTCCTCCCGTGCAGAGGATGTGACAATAATTTTGAGCCTGGGAGAGAGAAGGCTGGTGAAAAACCGCGCCACTGCTCAAGCCGCTTCCCCCTGCGTCCATGCGCCTGAAACAGGAGTGGGGGCGAGGCTGGCCACCAGGAAGCACGCCTTAGAGAGCAGGATCCTCTGAAAAACCTTCCTGGTCCACCTCCAGTGACACTTCCAGAGCGACAGAAATGACAGATCTGACCCCATGAGAGGAACCGGCCGGACCCACAGCTTCCGGGATCGGGCGCCCTTGCGGGTCCCTGGCGGGGCCCCGAGGTGCCTCCTGGACTCTGAGGAGGTGAGACTGGAACCACCCGGCAGGACGATGGAAAGCGAGTTTTCAGGGAGGACCGGCTGTCTTAGGGTTTTACTGACTGATCCAGGCGGGGTTTGTTTTGTCTCGGGCACCCTGGTCTGCTGACTGTCAACGCTGTGAGTGACACTGGCCGCTGGGTGGCGGGTTTTGCCTCCGGAGACTGTATTACGGAGAAAACCGATTCAGGCCGCTGGCACCGGGGCAGGGCCCCGCACGTCAACCGCCAGCCAGTCACGTCCGTCCCGATGCTTCCGTCCTGCTCGGATGGACGCCTGGCTCTCACCGAGGACGCTCCTTTTCCTCCACGGTGACGGTCCATGTCTGTCTCTGGCCTTGACCGCTGGCGAGTGAACGCTGTCTCGTTGCTCAGCTGACCTTGAAGACCACGCCCTCCTCTGTCCTAGATCTTCCGGCTTCAAGTAAGTAGCTCCTGACGGATGGCCGCTTTGTCAGCCATCACTTCTCAGTCCTTTTGGTGCTGGCGTCTGGCTGCTCCTTCCGAGATCATCAATGGTTTAGCTCTGCGGTTTCAGCCTACGCGAACGAGCTGTTGGTCCCCGTTCCTCTCCTCCTCTGGGTATGTCAGCCATCACCCCCTTACTGTCCCCATCATATCCAGATGCCAGCTCTCCCACCAGCAGCGCCTGACCTGGCACTCACCGCCCTCAGGGCCCGCGCACTGCGACCCTCCCCCCGGAAGACACCCCAGCCGCGGCGTCTTTCCCTCATCCTCGACATCCTCACGGTGCCACTTGCTCTCTCCTCTTAAGCTGAATTCCACGCCCACATGTTCATCACTGCCTTGCTGCTTTCTCTCCTCCTCTGCTTACTGCTTCCATTTGTCACCATGTCGGGTGGGGTGGGGGCAGGTGACAAGCCCGGTGCTCCTCATCCAGACTATAGAGCACGGAAAATCACTTGATGAAAAATTTTTTCAACAATTTTGAACGTGACACTTCATTGGTAGCATGTCTTTCCTTTTTTTCTTTTCAGCTGCACTCGGCCTATGGAAGTTCCCAGGTCAGGGATCAAATCCCAGCTGCAGCTGTGGCCTGCACCACAGCTGTGGCCGTGCTGATCCTTAGCCCACTGCACCACAGTGGAACGCTCGCTGGTACCATTTCTGATGCAAAGAGAAAAACTAAAAATAGAGCCATCACAACCATTATTTTCAACTAAAAATAGAACCAACAATCCCACTCCTGGGCATCTATCTAGAGGAAACTACGATTCGAAAAGAGTTGTGCAGGGAGTTCCCTTGTGGCTCAGTGGCTTAAGGACCCAGCATTGTCTTTGTGAGCATGTGGGTCAGTCTTGGCCTTGCTCACTCAGTTGGTTAAGGATCTAGCATTGCTGTGGCGTAGGTTGAAGCTGCAGCTCCAATTTGAGTCCTGCCTGGGGAACTTCCATAGGCTGCATGTGTGGCGGCTGTAAAAAGAAAAAAAAAAAAAGATACACGCACTCAGTGTTCATTGCGTGGCTATATACAATAGCCAAGACACAGAAGCAACCTAATGTCCACCAACAGAGGACTTGATAAAGAAGATGTGGGACCTATACACACACACACACACACACACACACAGTGTAACGTTAGCCATAAAAAAGAATGAAATAATGCCATTTGCAGCAACATGGATGGACCTAGAAGGTATTTGCTAAGTAAATCAGATGGAGAAAGAAAATACCATATGATTTCACTTATACGTGAAATATAAAAAGCTAATAAAAAAAGGCAAGAAAAAAAAGCTAAATACACAAGGAAACCAAACCCAGCCAAAAAAACTTAGATACAGAGAACAGAGGAGTGGTTACCAGAAGGGGCGGCATGGGGGCGGGGGAGAGAGAAACGAAAAAAGGGGCGTCAACCCTACAGTGATGGCCGGAAAATAAACTCGATGGTGACCGTGCGGTAGCATAGATGGAGCAGAAATGTAATGTGCACGTGAAACATACAATATGATAAACCAACAACAAAAGTAAATTAAAAAACCCAAATCCATTGCAGCTCAAATATGGCTTATACAGTCATCTTCAAGGCTAGTCAGTGCCTTTCTTGGTTTATAGTCACTGTGGACTGGAACACGGAGAAGGAAGGGTGTCGGGTGTCAGTGTGTCTGTGTGTGTTTGTGCAGGGGCCTTGTGTGCACGTGCGTGTGTCTGTGCCCGCGCGTGTGTCTCTGCGTGTGCATGCATGTGTGTGTGCGTGCGTGTGTCTCTGTGTGTGCGTGCGTGTGTCTCTGTGCATGCATGTGTG
>PVHT021183707.1:965706-1012950 GCA_004024745.2 Catagonus wagneri | reverse complement strand
GTGTGTCTCTGTGTGTGCGTGCGTGTGTCTCTGTGTGTGCATGCATGTGTGTGTGTGTGTCTGTGTGCCAGGGGTGCCGGCAGGGGGGAGGAAGAAGGAGGCAGGAGGCAGGCGACCTCATGCTAATTGATGAGCTTGATGGAGGACGCTCAGTGTGGTGGATCTTCTGCGATGTCAGGAGCAGCGAGATAAATAGTATATATTTGAGGCTGCAAGGAGGCAGCCAGCGAGGCTAATGACAGCCCAGCGATCAGGGACGCGATCAGGGACGCGGAGTGTGGTCTGAGCTGACGACCACCTCGTCTCCATGGCGACGGCCTTTCCGCCACGCCTCTCACCACCGAGCAGGGACTCTGAAATTCCTCTTTTAAAATTCTGCTAAAAACGGATTCGAGCAGAAAATGACTAGGCTCTCTTCTCCTACTTTATTTCGGTTACCAGGTTGGAGAAAAATCGTGTGTGTAGATCCCCCGACTTACACAGAACCTGGGAATATAAGCAATTTCTTCACTTCTCTGAGTCCATGATGAGGGTTAACAAGCCTAAAACGGGACTTAACAAAAGCCTGATTAATGACTGAAGCTGTTCCAAGCGCAGGGTCGCGTCGTGTCAGGCGGTCCTGCGCTTGAGGGTGTTCCACCTGCAGCCAGGGGCCCCCATCAGCCGGTGGCTCGGGGCGCTCAGCAAAGTCGCTGGAGCTTCCCCTCCGCTCGGCTCAGCCCCTTCCGGAGGACCGCGCGCGGCCTCGGGGCAGCTGCCCCCGTCACTGCACCGAAGAGCTTTTCTGTCCTCCAGGTTTTCCGTGTGTCTGTCTGCTGCCTGTCCAGCCGTGGAAGCCTCGGGAAGTCACAGCCGCCGATGGCGTCCGTCGGGTTTACGCGTAGCCAGCTGCTCTTACTCACAGAGGTACAGGGGCTCCTGAACGGGCGTGGAGTCGTCACCAAATTCAAATTCTTCGGGAGGTGAGAGGTCATGAGGGCAGGTCCTCGTGAAGGAGACCCGGAGGGCCCCGCCCTTCCTCCAGGTGAGGACGCAGCGAGAAGAGGCCGTCGGTGAACCAGGAGGGCCCTCACCGGACACAGAATCTGCGGTCGCCTTGATCTCGGCCGGCCGGCCTCCGGACGGGGAGAAACGTGTGTCCGCTGTTTATAAGTCCCTCGGCAGACGGTATTTTGTCACCGCAGCTGAAAAGACGGAGGCAGCGTCGTAGGACTGTCATCAGAGCCTTCCCCGCGCTGCAGTCCCCGAGCTGTGCCTTTCCTTGGCTCGGCCCCTTCCGCCAGCTTCTCAGGCAAAGTGGGCCGAGTCCTTCTCCCCCGACCTGTAAGGGCTGTGTGGTTCGGCGGCCTCACCCAGGGACCCAGGGTGACCTCCCATAGCACACCTGCAAGTCCCTTTAGCCGTGGGAGGTGACAAGCGCACTGGCCCGGAGCATGAGGCCAAGGCTGACCCTCCCCCACCCCCCGCTTCTAAAGACCCTCGTAACTCCATCCTTGCGCCCCTGGATGATCCGGGTCAATCTATTTTAAGGTCAGTTTATGAGGTACCCTAATTGCGTTTGCAACCAGAATTCACCCCTGGCCCGCACGGTAACGCGCTCGCACCCCCTGGGGCCTTTTATAAATGAGGAAATTGAGCTGCAAAGTGGGTGACGGACCTTCCCGAGACGTGTGAAGACACCCATGCAGAGTAGAGTTTTTTCCTCCAGAGGAACGACCCCTCCTCCGCGGAAAAGTAAAAGACCAAATTCGGGCCAGTTTCCTGGTGACATCCCGCGCCCCCGAGAACCGCGCCCGGGCCGCCGACGCGCTGCCAGCTACAGCGGGGACGCGCTGCGCCAAGTTTCTCCCCATCGAGGACTTTGGCGCGAGCGAGACCTAAAGAGTCACTTGGCAGAGGAGAAACCTGGCGGGCAGGCACGGTGGCCGAAGGTCAAGTCCACGCCCAGGTCGCGAGAGGACCCGACCTCTCATGCCATGGCGGGGGTGGGGGGGCGCAGATGGTGCAGGAGGCAAGTGCGTGCCCCGAAGTGAGCGGGCCGGAGCGGCAGCAAACCCCAGCGGAGGGTGCGCTGCATGATTTCATAGACTCAGATTTGGTCTTCCTCACCCTCCGCTGAGACTCACGGCCAAAGGTGGCTTTTACAGCCAGCAAGAAGTGGTTCACCTTTTAACTTTCAAACTAATGAGAAAGATACGAACAGCTATTAGTTACCGCTATACAATGTGCTTTTAGGCCCAATTCTAGAAAATGCGTAGATGTCCTCTTATTTATTTTCATCATATGAGGTTGCTTTGTATGTTTATGTTTATATAAGTTTTTATTATTTATTATTATTTTTGTTTAGGGCTGCATCTGCAGCATGTGGAGGTTCCCAGGCTAGGGATCTAATCGGAGCTGTAGCCGCCGGCCTACACCACAGCCAGAGCAATGCCAGATCCGATCCACATCTGCGACCTACACCACAGCTCACAGCAACGCCGGATCCTTAACCCACTGAGCGAGGCCAGGGATCGAACCCATGTCCTCACAGATACTAGTTGGGGTCGTTTCCGCTGAGCCTCAAGAGGAACCCCCGTGAGTCCTTATTGATGCACTGTATCAGATGTATTGATAACATAATTTTCATCAAGGAAAGAAGGTGGAAGACTACCGGGGACGAGGCCCCGTGAGCTGCTCTGGTACCCCGCATTCTCAGCGAGGGAGCTGAGGCTCGGGGTAGGCGAGCAGCTTCCCCAGGAGGCACAGCGGAGGGACAGCCGGGACCTCATCTGAGTCTCTCCCGCCCTGACGCCACCTCTCACCGCCTACTTATAACGACTCAGATCCTTATGCATCGACTTGGTCTTATGCGGAGCCCGTGGACAAGTCATTACATCTTAAAGGAGATTTATTTGCCTCAGGAGGGTGAAACTAGGCCATTTGTATTTGCTAGTGACCTATTTACTGATTAAACTTAGGAACATGACAGGCCCGGGTCACGAGGCCCTATTGAGCCCCGCGGTCTCAGGTGCTGGAACCACGCGGCTCCCTTTCTCTCGAGAACAGTCTCTCTCTTGACCCCGGTCCTTGATGTACATTCACCGAGGAGCTCCAGCCTGGTCGTCAAGTAGGCCAGCTTTTAAAATACAGGTTTTCCAGGTCAGATTTACTTTAAAAGGGGAAAATCGAGGTCAGACACACGAGCCCTTGTGCAAGTCTTTGCTTTAGGATGCTGCCTCCGAGAACGCGGTGGCCTAAATTTCACGGCCATGGGCGGGGGCTCCCATCACCGCCTCTTTCCCACCCTGTGCAAAGGGCAGACTCTGAAGGCAGTTTTCTTCCCCTGAACATCTTTTTACCGAGGAAGTAGTGTCACATCATGAGGCTCTTTATTTATTTCCACTCAACAAATAAGTCGGTTCTACCTGCCAGGCACTGGCCTGGTTGCTAGATCTGTCGGTCAGAAAAAGACATTGTCCCCAAAAGAGAAGGCAGGCACACCCAAACGGAGGTATTTCAAAGAGTTTAAGTTTATTTTTATTCAAGTGATAAAGACTTTCCAGTGTTGTGCCAGTTTCTGCCGTAGAGCAAAGTGACCCAGTCCTACATAAATATACTTATATTATCCTTTTCTTATATTATCTTCCATCACGATCTAGCCCAAAAGATTGGATATAATTCCATTGCTGTTCAGGAGGGCCTCATTTCTTATCCATTCTAACTGCAACAGCTGGTGTTTATTAACCTCAAACTCTCTGTCCCTCCCGCCCACCCCCACTCCACAATCTCTTCTCCGTCTGTGAGTCTGTTTCTGTTTTGTAGACAGATTATTTATGCCATATTTTAGATTCCACATATAATGATATCATACGGTATTTCTCCTTCTCTGTCTGACTTACTTCACTGGTATGAGAATCTCTAGTTGCATCCGTGTTGCTGAAAATGGCACTACTTTGTTCTTTTTTTATGGCTGAGCAGTAGAGAGCATTTAATAAAGAAACTGCTTTTTTTTTTTTTTCCACTGAGACAACGTCAGGTCCTTAACCTGCTGAGCCACAACAGGAACTCCATTTTTTTTCTGATTTTAAATGTGATATTTTTATTTTTTTAAGTTATGATCTAGAATGAAGTATATAGAATTAAAAAAATATTCTTAATTATAAAAATAAAATGAAACTGCTTTTACAAGTGTAGGTGGATTGTAAGGAAACAGCCAAACAAGAAAACAGTCAGAGACTTGGAAGAACAGGGCCAGTGACCAGCTCTATCTGCGGGTCTGGAGGTTGGGCTTAAGGTAACTGGGAGGCAGTTGAGCCGTACGGAGAGGGCCTCTGTGGCCGTCCAGTAGGCCAGCTGGCCTGCGGAGCTCCTACGTAGAGGGCCAGAGGGAATGGATTCTTGCCATGGACTAAAGGCTTGTGCCCCCCCAATTCACATGTGGAAACCTAAGCCCCAGTGTCATGGTGTCCGGAGGTGGGGGCTTTGGGAGGTGACGAGGTCATGGGGGTGGGGTCCCTGGGATGGGATCAGAGTCCTTCTAGAGGAGCCCCCACAGAGCCCCCACCCCCTCCTCCAGGGGAGGTCACGGTGAGGAGGTGCCGTCTGTGAACCAGGAAGAGGGGTCCCGCCAAACGCCGGGTGAGCTGATGCCTCGGTCCTGGGCATCCAGCCTCCAGAACTGAGGGATCGGTGTCTGCTTCTCTGAGGCACCCCGTCTAGGGTCTTTTTGTTGGAGCAGCAGGAGCTGACTGCGCCACGCTCCAGTTTCACGCCTTTCTGCCTCCCATCTCCTCTTGGTGCCTCTTGTCCAGGTCCAGCTGGAGGCCGGCGAGAAGCGACGCAGGCCAGCCCCAGGGGCACGGAGCAGGCTGCGTGTGGAGGCAGTAAAGAGAACCACCCCCCATCACCAGGCTGCTGATAAAAAGTGACCTCTCATCACAGTCTAGTGAGTGGTGATCATGCACGCCGCCAAACACCTAACCGTATAAAAACGTCTTTAATCAGACCCGTCTCAAGTGAATGAATGCACGGAGAGGTTTATAACACCTGCCTGGAGAGTCAGGCGAGCCTGCCCTGCCTGCCCGACGTCAGCAGGGCTTAAGCTGAGGTTGAAGTGTTCTCATATATACCACATCATGCGAGTGTGGAAAGTCGCCAGCCACCACAGATACAATTGAAAACTTAGGTCTTAACGACAGCTCTGTGTGTGCTAATTTACTGTCCTTTGTCATTGCGATGCTAAATGATGTGTTCGTGAACAAGAAAAGAACCAGAAAAAGGGAATCAGTAAGTTCAGCTAAAATGTAAAAGTGCCTGTGTACACCAAGAAGTGGCATTTCAGTAGAATAAAGCAGCGATAGTATTAGATGATGAACTGGCTTGCAGAGAATCAAACTAAAATAATTTTCACATAAACAGAAGCTAACCACATATTAAAAATATGATGAAAATTAAGAAACACAGAATCTGATAAAATGAGGACTCGAAGTATTATGTAATATGCTATTATATACTGTAAGTATTATAAATGATAAGTATCACAAAATATTATAAGTATTCAGTCTGGATTTCTACCAGTAAAAGCCAAAGAGAGTAAGAAACTGGATTTTTTAACAGTATCCTACAGATTTACATTTCGCCAGAATTCTGCAGGTGTAATTTAAGTGACTTGGTAAGGAGAAAATGTTTCAAAGGAGAATAAAACAAAACAAAAACTTAGAAGGATTTATTCTAAGTCCAGATGCTCCAAAGCGGTTAACACTTGTTTGTAACATGTTCCAAAAAAAAAAAAAAATCTTGCCTAACATTTGTGAAAAATCCAGAAAATAAATTTGTAGCCAAGTCCAGGTGGACTGTCCGGACCAGTCTTTGTTACCGCGCTGTGTTTGCATCTCCCAAGAACCGTCCGTTCTGTCTTTGAGTTTTCCATGTCTGTTCTTACGGTTTCTGTTAAAACTCGAAGTTTCTTGAAGGCAAGCATTGTGACTCATTCCTTTGGCTCCGTGGCCAGTCAATGCTAAGTGCCCTGGAAAGTGCTCCAAAGGGTGGCCGCTGAGGACCGACAGGGCTCAGGCTCCATCACACCGTGGGCTCCGTCTTGGGGGGGAGATGCCATCACAAAGAGGCTTCCCCAAGAAGACTTCGGTGGCCGGCGGTGGGTACCAGAAACACACGGTCACCCAGAGCACTTTGACAGTGATGTGTGAAAGCTGCTGCATCCACGAGGCAGGATCCGACGTGCCTTACAGCGTTGTCATGGTAAATGGAAAGTGATGGGATGGAGAAGGAGGGGCCCCACGAGACAGCTCAAGTCTGTCCCAAGCGCGAGCGGAGATCGAGATACAGATGAATCTCGTCAAGAGGGACAGTCGGAGAAGCCACACAGGGAAGCGCCCTGCTCCTCACCTCCCAGGTCGGAGGGAGGGAAACCACGCCCAGTCATCCAGCAGCTACAAGGAGGAAAAAAAATGTGTAAAGATCCAAGGGGAATAAAGGTGAAATTAAAAAAAAAAAGAGTTAGAAGGATGCCACATTAAATATTTATTCTGATTATTCTAGCCAGGAGCTAGAAAACTCATTCCAGCCAAATTAATCTATCATTTTATTGGGTCACTGCCGCGCCTCTGAGAGATTTTAAGCGCGGAGGTGTAGTCATGCATAAGTATGGTTCAGGTTCCTTTTTTATTAAGCTGATGTATTGTGTTTTTACAGCGTTTTATAATTAGCAAAGTGTGCGTGTGTGTTTTTTCCCAGGGCCATGTTTAATTCTCATGATAACCCTGTGAGAAGGCGGTTGTCTATTTCACCAATGAGAAAGTGGAGGCATAGGAAGGAAAAAATGAGTCACACGGCGGAATCCCCGTGTCTGCACGGGCGTAAATGGGGCTCAGACCCAGGCCTTCTAACTATATAAGTTCAGTATTCATTTTGCTATATGAAAATGTGCTTCTGACGACTATCCTTGGATTGATTAGAGCCAGCCCTAAAGACAGCTAGTGCTTTTGCTGATCTTTCTGAACAGAAAGGCGATGCAGATATTTTTCTCACTTCTAAATGAAGGAAAATACATTTTCTTTTAAGAAAATAAGGCAGAATCTAAGAAGATTTTTGAGGATCTCACTTAGAAACCCAGTACCTCGGGAGGCGGCATAACACAGGGATACAGAATAAGGTCACACAGACCTGAGCTGGGGTCCCAGCTTTGTTCTAATTAATCCTGTGTCCCGAGTCACTGGCCCTCTCTGAACTTACTTCCTCATCTTTCAGATGAGCTCCGCGATGTGTAACTGAGATTAAATGCAAGGAGCCTGTGCAGCACAGGGGACAATATCCAGTCCCTTGGGATAGAAGGTGGTGGGAATATGAGAAAAAGCATGTATATATATACCTATGCTGTAGAGCAGAAATCAGCGCAACGCTGTACATAGACTATACTTTAATAAAAAAATTAAAAATAAATGCAAAGGGCGCAGCAGAGTTCTGAGGCACAGTTCCATGAAGAGCTAATACTACCGCGTCAGTGTTTTCACAGCTCTGTGGTAGGTCGGTTGTCATAACGACCAGCCTGACGACTGGACCCGCCCATGGGGCCACCCCCCACCCGCACTGACCCTTGCCTTGGCCACGTGACTTGTCTCAGCCAATAGCAGAAGAGCGAGCGTGAGCCCAGCACGTTCTATTGTTCCCGTACAGCTGGCAGGTGAGAGGGTGTGAGTGATGGCTGGATACATGTGAATGCTGCAAAACGGTCACCACGGTAGGGCTGGTTAAGGTAATCTTTACCTGACATAAGTGGTGTTTTTGTGGTTGCTCTTGTTATGGTGACGATATTAAGGCTCTCCTCCCAAAGCAACTTTCCAGTATAGAACACCCTATTGTTAACTTCAGTCGGGCCCTGGAACCGACCCATCTGGTAACTGTGAGTGTGGAGGTCTTACGGCCACCTCCCCGTTGCCCTCAGCCCCTGGCAACCAGCAAGCTCCCCTCTATTTCTGCGAGTTGGATGTTTGCAGATTCCACATACAGATGAGATCATACAACGTCTGACGCTGAGTGTATGACCCATCTCACTCAAAATAGCGCCCTTGAAGTCCTTCCTTATTAGCCCACTGGCAGTACTTCCTTCTTTGTATGGCTAAATGGTATTCCATGTGGTTTCTTGATCCAGTCCTCTGCTGACGGACATTTGGTGGCTTCTATGCGTTGGCTACTGGGATTAATGCTACAGTGAGCAGGACAGCACAGACGGCTCTTCAGACAGTGATTTCATCTTCTTTGTGCCCACGTGTGCATGTGTGTGTGTGTGTGTGTGTGCAAGAATGAGATTGCTAGATTATATGGTAGTTCTATTTTCAGTTTTTAAATATACCTCCATACTGTTTTCTGTAATCACTGTGCCAGTGAACATTTCCATCAGTAATGCGCCAGAGTTTCCTTTTTTCCCCACATCCTTGCCAGCATTTGTTATCTATTTCCGTTACAGTAATTGCCACCCTAACAGGTGTGAGGTGGTATCTCATTGTGGTTTTGGTCTGTGTTTCCCTGATGATTAGTGATGATTAGCATCTTTTCATGTGCTTATTGGTCTTTGGAAAAATATCTATTCAAATCACCTGGTCAGTTTAACATCAGAGTGTTTGTTTGTTTGTTTGTTTGTTTTGCTATTGAGTTATACGGCTTCCTTATATATTTTGGATATTGACCCCTTGTTAGATATGTTTTGCAAATATTTTCTCCTTTCCGTAGCTTGACTTCTAATTTTGATGATTGTTTCTTCTGCTTTTACAGAAGCTTTTTAGTGTATTGTCTATTTCTTCTGTTACGTCTGTTAGTATTTGCTAATCATATTTAGTTAGGCACACTGATGTTGGGTGCATTTATATTTATTATGTTATCAGCTCTTGATGAAATGACCTTTTTATCTTTATATAATGACCTTTGTTTCTGGTTAGAGTTTTTGACTTTTTGTCTATTTTGTCTGTTATAAATACAGCTACTCTTGCTCTCTTTGGTTACCATTTACTTAGATTATCTTTTTCTGTCCCCTCACTTTGAGCCTATGAGTGTCCTTGAGGCTGAAATGAGCCTATGCTGGGCAACATGGAGTTGGGTCTCTTTTTTAAAATCCATTCAGCCACTCTAAGTCTTTTGATTGGAGTATTTAATCCATATACATTTGAAGTAGTTATTGATTGGTGAGGACCTATGATTGCCATGCTGACTGTTTTCCTGCTGTTTTGTGGTTCCTTTGTTTTCTTTCTCTCTTGCTGTCTTCCTTTGGGAGTTGGTGCTTCTCCATAGTGGTATGCTTTGATTTGCTTCTCTTTACATTTTCTGAATCCACTTTCGGATTTTACTTTGTGCAACATGAGGCTTATGTAAAATATATTATATATGCAACAGTACCCTTTACACTTTTAACCACTTAACTTTGATCACATACAAAGACTCTCCCCTTTACTCCCTTTAGTGCTTTTTCTTAAAAAAAGAGAGATAACTGACATACATCTTTATGTAAGTTTAAGGTGTACAGGGTGTTGATCTGATACATTTTTATGATGCAGTATAATTACCATCACAGAGTTGGCCAGTGCCTCTAAAGTGTCACATAACTATTATTTCTTTGGGTGTCATAATTTACCTCTTTATATTGCATGCTAACCAGCAAATTATTGTAGCTGTGGTTATTTTTGAATCTATGTTATTGAGGCATAGTTGATTTAAAATGTATTAATTTCTGCTGTACAGCAAAGTGATTCAGTTACACACACACACGTAAATATATATTCTTTTTCATGTTCTTTTCCATTATGGCTTTCTGCAGGATAGTGAATGTAGTTCCCTGTGCTCTGCAGTAGGATCTTGTTAATCCATCCTATATATAACAGTTTGCATCTTCTGATCCCAAACTCCCAACCCATCCCCTATAATTACTTTTAATCCTCTTGCTTTTTAACTCCTGTATTAGAATTAAGTGGTTAACACATCACCATAATGCGGTATTACATTATTCTGCATTTGACTGGATATTCACCTTGGCCAGTGTGTTTTATGTTTTTGTCTGGTTTCATGTTGCTAATTAGCGTTCTTTCATTTCAGCTTGAAGAACTCCTTTAGGTATTTCTTATAAGGCACGTCTAGTGGTGATGAATTCCCAGAGCTTTGTTTATTAAGGAAAGTCTTTATCTTGTCTTTATTTCTGAAGAGCTCCTTTGCCCTCCTTCCTCTCCTTCCTTCCTTCTTTACCTCCTCCTTTCCCCCTCCTTTCCTCCTTCTCTTTTCCCTCCCACTCCTCTTTTTTTCCCCCCTTTTCTTTGCTTTTTAGGGCCGCACCCACGGCATATGGTGGTTCCCAGGCTAGGGGTTTAATTGGAGCTGCAGCTGCTGGCCTACAACCACAGCCACAGCAATGCAGGATCCGAGCCACATCTGCGACCTGTACCACAGTTCACAGAGCGAGGCCAGGGATCAAACCCGCAACTTCAGGGATACTGGTCGGATTTGTTTCTGCTGCACCACAGCAAGAACTCCTCCCACTCCTCTTTTTTAAAGAAATCTAAGAAGCAGAAATTCAGATGTGACTCATTTAAAACGACATAAGGGAAGCGTTCTTCTTCTCAACAGCAGTCAATGCAGTGATTCACATAATAAAATTATTCATCTTTGTCACCATCGTCCAGATTAAATAGCCATATGAACACAGAAACAGCACTTTTGTGATTAGGTTGATTGGTATTTATGGTCCTTAATGAGACATAATACAGTCATTTGCACAACCCACCAGCATATACTCAACCCAACTTGTCATGTAGCCAAGTGGAAATTACACGGGGCAGAGATGACATCACAGCTGCCACTTCCTGCAACAGCGGGATTTCAGCAGCTGCCGGAAACTGAATGTGTTCAATCGCAATTGTCACTTGCTTCTATTTGAGATCTTTGACTCTATCAAAAAATACCTTAAAAACTGTTTTTTAATTATACTTTATTTTGAAATGGTCGTAGATTCATTGATTCGCATGCATTTGTCATGAATAACGCTGAAATCCTATAGACCCTTTTCAGAGACTGCTTCAGTGAAAACACCGAGCAAAGCCATCATATGATATCACAACTGGCGTTCTGGCATTAATACGATCCACAGATGTTCCCCATTTCTACTTGTATTCAGTTACAAATGTGTGTATTTAGTTCCATGAAATTTTATCCTGTGCCTGGGTTTGCATATCTACCACCGCAGTCAAATACGGAGCATTTGCAACACCACAAGGATCCCTGCTAAAATCCTCTACTCTCCTCTCTTTAACTCTGGGAAACTACTAATCTGCTTTTCATTTTCAAAATGTTATATAAATGGAATTAGGCAGTGCATAACCTTTGGAATTGGCTCCCCCCCATAATTCTCTGCAGATTTATTCAAGCTGTGTGTATCAACAGCTCATCCTTTTTTATTGCTGCGGGGTCCCCCATGATACGCACAAAATGCAGTGCATTTTGTTTAACCATTTACTTATTGAAGGACATTTGGGTTATTTCCAGGGTTTGGCTCTTGTGAACCAACCTGATATAAACATTTCTGTATTGATACTTTTATGAACATATTTTAATTTTTCTGGGATTAAGTGCCCAAGAATGTCATTGCTGGGTCACAGTTAGTTCCTTGCGTAGTTTTATGAGAAACTGCCAACCTGTTTCCCGGAGGGGCCGTGCCACTCTTCTTTCCCTCCACAGTGTGTACGGGATCCCTTTCTTTGCCTGTCTCTTGCCTGTGTCTGATGCTGTCACTTTTTTTAAACCATGCGGATAATGGTTTGGTGCAGTATTGTCTCACTGTGGTTTTAGTGCGCGTCTCCTCATGACTAACAGAGCGGAACTTCTTTTCCTGTACTTATTTGCCATCTGTGTATTCTCTTCAGTAAAAATGACTGTTCATGTCTTTTTCATATTTTCCAATTTCATTGCTTTTTCTTACTGATGACTTGTAAGGGTTCTTTATATATTATAGATACTTGTCCTTTTGAGATGTGCTTTGAGAAAAGTGTGAGACTTAAGATGACCTTATGACTTTTTTTTTTGTTCTTTTTGCCCATGGCTCTCCAGTTGCTTTGGCATCATTTGTTGCAAGGCTGTCTTACCTTCATCATATATGCATTTGCACCTTTGTGCAACTCTTTCATTCCTTCCTTTCCTGTATGCATGCCACTCCCTTTTTTAGGGCTGCACCCACGGCCTACAGAAATTCTCAAGCTAGTGATGATGGAATTGGAGCTGCACCTGAGGCCTATGCCACAGCCACAGCAATACCAGATCTGAGCCGCGTCTGTGTCCTACACCACCACTTGAGGCAATACCAGATCCTTAACCCACTGAGCGGGGCCAGGGATCAAACCTGAGTCCTTGAGGATACTGGTTGGGTTCATTACCACTGAGCCACAATGGGAACTCCTGTATGCATGCATTTTATTTCTTGTTTTTGTTTTATTGCAGTGGCCAAATCGTGCAGTACTACATTGACTCAAGAATGGTGGCAGGGGACATCCTTGCCTTATTCCTGATGTGAGGAACTGATATGCAGTTTTTCATTAAGTATGACACTCTCTGTAGGTAGTTTTTAGTTGCTTTTCTTGTTTTTATCAAATTTCAGTTGCCCTCTATTCCTAACTTACTGAACATTGTTTTCTTTTTAGCATGAATGGATGTTACATTTTGTCAAATATTTTTGTGTATGTCAACTGATATGATGATATTTCCCTTTTTCAACCTGTTGATACAGTGCATTGTGTTGATGGGTTTCTAAATGATGAATGTGCTTTTGCATATCTGGAATACATCCCACTTGGTCCTGGCGTATAACAATGTTTTTGCATTGGTAGCTTTACTTGTGGAGGGTTACTGTGGCCTAATGTCATGAGAGCTGTGCATCAGCAGTTTTCTTCTTCGGCACTGTCTTGGATTTTGGTATCAAGGTACTGTTGACCTTATAAAGTGAGCTGTTAGGAGTTTCCTTCTCTTTATTTTCTGGAAAGATCATGTAAGATTGGTGTACATTCTTATTTAGATGTTTGGTAAAGGTTTTCAGGGAACCTGTCTAGCCCTAAAGTTTGACGGGAATAGTATAATTCCAAATTATATTTTTATGGTTATGGTACTATTCAGGTTGTCTGTTTTACTTTGGTTAAGTCTTAGTTTGGGTTAATTCCTTGATTTTCAAGGAACTGGTTTCTTCTAAGTTGTCCAATGTATGTGTCATTTTTTTTTTTGTAAAATTCACTTATTGTTGTTTTACTGGTTATAGGATCTGTTGTTATGCCATGTTTTATTCCTGATATGAATACTCTTTAGATTTTCTCTGTCTTGCTAGAGTTTTATTGATTTTGTTTTTTCAAAGAACCAGCTCTTGGTCTTATTGATTTTCTCTACTGTTTTCTAGTTTTAATTTCAGTGATTGCTGTTCTCATTCTTATTATCTCCTCCTTTATGCTTGTTTTGAGTTTTTATTTTTCTCTTTTTTTATTATTTAAAAAATTGCTCTTTTTTTTCTTTTTCTTTTATTCTATTTTTGCTTTTTTAGGCCACACTGCTCTTCTTTTTTTCCCCCAGACTTTTAAATTTGAACTACATATGCCGCAGGAGCCATTTCCTTTCCACTTGAGTTAAAACAAACCCAACGTGTTCCAGGGGTGTTAAGTGGCAGCCACTTTTCACATCAGAATTGTCCGCATCCAGCAATTGAGTATTTATTGAGCGAGAGCTAATTATTTGACATAATTCCTAATTCATTATGTATTTTGGTCAATTGGATCCAGAGTTATAGGATGGCTGGGGTCTGTAGTAGCACTAATAGTAAATTTTTAATTAATCATTTGAACATATAATTCTAATGTGTAAAATTGAATTTTATGGCCTTACGGTTATTCTTCAGCAGGTTAATTAAATTTAATATTTCATACTCAAACTAAAGTGTCATTAGGGAACGTGCAGATGTTATCGTTTACAGGTTATTTCTTCCAACACAGAACTAACTTGGATTGAAAAACATCATGACGCTATGACTCAAACACTCCTGTATGTCTTCCTTGCCTTCTTCTATGTCCCAAACTATTTTTGATGGAATTAACCTGTGCATAAAATGCATATATTAATTTGAAAAGAAGCATTCGATTATCTATTAGTAACTCTGGTGTTTTATCACATTTTAATTCCCTTATCAGAGGCTTTAAAGTGAAAAAAATCGTAGCCACTAATAGTATACTTCAAAGCATGGGGCATTATTTCCTCAAAGAAGCATTTTTACATGATTTATCTACATACCTGGCTCCACTCAGAGTTTGCTGAGAAACCTGATATTTTAAAGGCCACGAGTACTAGGACTGATTTCGAGTGACATCAGGGAGTGGGTAGATTTGATCAGTTATAGGCTAATCCCTCCAGCACAAAAATTATGAGTATCAAAAAAAATAGGACGACACGACAGTTCAGTCTGCCGCTCGCAAATGGTATCTTTTACCCAACATATTGTGTTTATTCTTGTATTAACTCACTCATTTGTCCCTTTGTTTAGTACCTAAAGGAATTAAGAAAGAGGGAAAAAGCAGTTCTCCGACAGATATCACACCTTTCGTAGATTCTACAGTCCAGTGAGGAAAGTAATCATAGCAAACTGTTCTTAAGTGCTTGGGACGTGCCAGACACTGATTTCCTAACACTTATTAACGCATTGCTAATCGTACGACAACCACATAAAGTTGCTATTATCATCCCCATTTTAAAGACTGGGGAATGGAGCCCCACAGAGCTTTGAAGGTGCACTTTATAGAACTAGACTATTAAGCTAAGGATTCTGAAATACCTTCAAATTGTGTATTTAAAAAAATCACGTCTCAGTGGGATTTAAGGATTTATTTTGTTTAGACATTTTTATTATAACTGCTTTCAAACTTTGAACGGCCTCTCCGACCTCCTTTGGAACTTTCACAAGGGACTCGATGAGTGAACTTGGCCAAACCTGCAGTGTCGTTAGTGCGTCAGAAGCAAATTACACCCGCTACTGCCTCAGAGCGAGAACCCCTTCCGAGCTTCACTTTGCACAGGGACCCCCAGCTGATGGGCTGCGTTTTCCTCCCCATTTGTCCTGCGCGAAGATGCAAATATGTACACGTGTGTGTAACACGCACATGGCACCAGTTTTAGAGCCTGCCACGTTTAACCTAATCAGACAAAGCACAAGTCTGCGCTTGCCAAACGGCTTAAAAAAGTGCCCTCTGTAGCTGAAAGGAAAAGAAGAACTAAGGAGGAAACCATACATATTTATGAACGTCCCATCATCTCAGGACATAGATAAGCAAAGGGAGAGTCTGTCCTCGACCACCTTGAAGACCTAATTGCACAGTGACTGCTTGCTTCCTCGTCCGGAAAGTCAGGCAAACACAAGTTGTTTTGGAGAAAGATCACCAGTTAATACAGGTGGAAAGAAGCTCTAGATTTCACGGTCGGCCTAGGAAAAGGACCCTTTTCCTAACTCATAGGAAAGGTCTTATGCATAAACAAACAGAATGTTATCAGAAGAGTAATGTAAACTTGATAACATAGCTTAAGAAACCTCATGACACACTTGGGAAGTGATGAAATTTAATTCGATTCAATTCAGAAATAATTTACTGACTGTCTCTTCATGGTCCTACCAGACAATGAAGGATGCATCAGAAGGAAGACAGAGTCTGCGCAGCAGGGGAGGCTACGCTTTTCCTGGAGACCCGGAGCAATTATGCAGATTTCTCCCTTGTTGCCAAAGCTCCTGCCCTGAGATGCAGAAGCCACTTCTTTCCATGAGTACCTTGATGGGCGAGGGCTTCGTGTGGTCCTGTACCCAGGAGGGTGGTCCCTGCAGGAGCTCCGCCCCGGTTTTCCCCTGCAGGCCAGCCCCTACCCGTCCCACCCTCGTCACAGCGTGAGGACGGCTCACCTGCAGGCCATGATGCAGACAAGGAGGAGCAGGGATCATGCTGGTCTTTTATTTCATTCCCGGGTCCTTCCCGGTCGCCTGTTGCCACCTCTGGTCCTGGCAGAGGGCCCTGCACCTGCTGTTCCCTTGATCTGTAAGTGTTTATCAATATCAAGGCCTAGTTTAGGGGTGAGGAATGTTTGGATTTTAAATAAATAGAAGAGCGCTAATTAACTTAGTCTGCATAGAGTCACCAATAAAGTCATGAAACAACTCAAGACTCAGTGGTAGAAATGCAGTGTGTGCGTGCGTGCGTGTGTGTGTGTATACCCACTGTGTGTGTATATATATAAATATATATAACTACACATATGTACATGAAATATAGACATACATTACATAGCTATATAATATGTAATGTTATATAACAATATCTAAATATATAGCAATATATGCTATATATACACACGTGTACATGCAATATAGACACACATTATACGTCGATATATAATGTTATATAATTACATAGAAATATACTATAAATATTAATATATTAAATAATGCCTATTATACATAATATATGATAACAAGCTGCATCACTGTGGCGGCTTTAGTCTTCAGGTGGCTGTACTTTGACAAGACTCACGTGAGTGGAATCATAACATGCACATGAGGTTCTGTGACATCCATGGATGCAGCTAGATGAGATTTACTAAAAAATTTGCCTCCAAAATAAGGAAAGAAATAACTGTTCAGCAGAAGACATCTATTTGTGTAGCTTCTGCCATCAGCAGATTTCTTAAACTCGGGTGGGAAAAACAAAAAGCAAGGTCGCCTCTCCCTCCCATCCCGGCGGCGGTGGAAGAGCCCTCTGTGTGAGGCGAGGATTCAGGGTCCTCGCTGCGTGGCTGCTGGTCTGTGTCTGCGCTGGGCCCCAGAACGGGCAGGTGCTTCCACCCTGAGGAGCTCGCCTGGGATCTTTTCCGCTGGGACGTCCACTCCCTTCAATGAAAGTAAGAACAGGCTGGTTTTGATATTTCACCTCTTTACAAGTTGATTGTCTTGTATGGTTTATTATCTTAAACAGTTTATTTCCCTATTAGGGCTCAAAGGAGGCTATTTTTGAAGTTTAAATAATGTACTCTGTTTCTTTCTTTGGCGAGTTTGGTCATAACTAAATAAAAGGTACCCATCTTTGGGGGAACAAAAAAACAAAAAGCAAAACACAAATATCAGCTTTAACCCCCGGGAAATTGTTCATCTCTTATGGTGTTCAGCTCTGCAAGTAAGGTTACTTTAGTCTTGTGCTTCCCTCGGTTTGGAAACGGCTGTCTTTAAGATGAAGTCATGTTTTTCTAAAATAGAACGCTGATACAATCTACCTGTAGACACACAGAGTTCACACTGAGTGATCTAGATATTTGCCAACCAGGTGCTCCCTTTTTCCTTTTTGGTACAATTCTTATATTTGGAACTTTTATTGAGGTTATCAGCCAGCTGGCCTTGACTTAGTAAAATCCTTTTTTACCTTGAAAGGATTAATCTTGGTGCCTGGAATATCTGCTCTGGTGCTTACATATAAGAAAGAGAAATAAGTTTTAGGCTGGCCCAAAACGCTGGAGGAAAAGCCTGGAGCTATTTCATGGAGGTGAATAACGGAGCTGTTCATGTTGTGTAATTTCATTCCCCTTCTACTGTGTTCCTTGTCATGCATCTCTGGTCAAGTCACACTGATTATCTATGCATATCAATTGCAAACTATGGCTCGTTAACAGGGAGTCTCATAATTCTGAGGACATTCATAAACCTCTTCTCGACTGTCGGCTGATTTCCTGAGGCACTGGTTTTATTCTTAGTGGACACATCCGAGTCTTCTGACAACACAGCAATCCCACTTTTACGTATATGTGGCTGTTTGTTTGCTTCTCAGGCTTAAAAAGGGAAGCAGTTCCACACCAGAACGAAATATCATGTTATATGGACTCTTTCTGAAAAGTCTTTGAAAATAAGCTAGCTTCCGTAGGTCTTTATTGGTTTATGTGGAGTTGTCTGGAAATAAAGCACACCCCGTCTTTATCAGCACAGCCCACTGAAATCAGAATTAGGATTCTTGGTGTACATGAGGTATGTTTTCCTAAACATCGCAGTTGTCTGGGGGGTTGTTCATTGAACAAGGCTAATTTCTTACTGCCCCGCTGTGGATCTGTCACTTTTGAGTAATTTTAAGATTCTCATGAGCCTATGCCAGCCCTCATCTCGAAATACTGCCGCCCGAATAACAGGGGCTCCGCGTGTCAGCCAGCAACACCACCAGCTGGAGTCAACGCCGCGTTCTCTTCTCCCGGAATTGTTTTCCTTGAACTTTGATTCCGTACCTCAGGTCTTTCACCACGCAGTTGTTTCTTATCTCTTTATTTGGAAATTAATTCTCCGTTGGGCAGGCTGCTAGAATCGGGAGGCAGGGAGCGGGAAAGAGTGAGAACCGGCCGCAGGACTGCGATCTCACTAAAATTAAAACGCCCGCGTCGCTCATCCTCCAAATCCTCAAAGGGGCTTTTCTCTCCCTGTGAGTTGGTGTCATGTTCCAGAGGGAGTTTCGCTTTGCTTGAGGACATCGGGCTGAGATCATGGACCTGCCAAGGTGCCAAAGACAGACTCTTAACGGAGGGCAGGGACCTAACGGAGCCTCTCACCACCGGAAGGAGTGTTATGTCTGTGATCAGCTTGTTTATTTACATGTTTCATTAAGCAAAACACAGGTAACACTTTCTAGGCCAATACAGGCCTCAGATCTTTAAAGATTAATGCATTCATCTTTATACATATGTGTGTGTGTCCGTGTGTGTGTATGTGTGTGCATGTATATTTTTAGGGCCACACTCGTGGCATATGGAGGTTCCCAGGCTAGGTTCCTGGCCTACACCACAGCCACAGCAAGGTGGGATCTGAGCTGTGTCCGTGACCTACACCACAGCCACAGCAACGCCGGAACCTTAACCCACTGAGCGAGGTCAGAGATCGAACCTGCATCCTCATGGATACTAGTTGGGTTTGCTACCACTGAACCACGATGGGCGCTCCCACCTTTATATTTTGTTACCGCCACTTTGCATACGGTGAGCTGAGTACAGAAGCACTGCGTAGCTGCCCAAGGTCGCGCAGGTCCTAGTTTGGAGAAGACCTCAGCCGGGGCTCCTGAATCTGTGAGCTCCCCCGCTGTGCTGTGCTCCTGGTCTATCTTTTCTAACCTAGAAAGTGCTCGTCCTAACTGGGTCGGTGGCCTTCATAATAGGTGCACTGACAGCCCCTCCCCCCACCAAAAAAGTCCATACTGAGCGTGTCCCAGCGGAATATGTCACCTACTTGGCAGAGCATGTTTACAAGGCCAGGAGAGACCTTGTACACGAAAAACTTTTTTTTTTTTTGATTTGTAACTGGAAAAGGTTTTCAAAGAAGTTCTCAGTCTTTCAGAATGCTTTCAGTGCTTTTCAGCGGGTGCTGAAAGAAAGAAAAGTAATGCTGATGAAATTATGCTGATTGCATTAATGCCAGCCCCTCGATGCTGGTTTCAATAGAGAAAAACCATCACTACCGCCACCCGGGGAGGTGGGAGGACGTGAGAGACCGGAAGGCAGAATCTAACAGGCTGCTTCTACGCCCAGTATTCTTTCCCTTTAAAAAAAATGCTGTCTATTTTCTTCTTTTGTGACAAAATCAGTGGAAGAATATGTTGAAATAGTCATAAATATCAGTCCACTTTTTTCTCTGATGAAAGATTCTACGGAAGTCACAGGCACCAAAAAGTGAAAGCTTCCCCCACGGTTTTGGGTTCAGGGAAACTTTGCTTAGATCGCGCAGATTTGCTGCCAACTATGAACAGAAGGTTCCAGGGAGTTCAGTGTAACTGCGGAGACTGGGAAATGTTTGAAACTGTTGAGCTGCGCTTATTTCACCTTCTGAGTTGAGGCCTGGCACCGGGTTGAAGGCCAGTTGTCCAAGCGCTCGTGTCAAGGTCAAGTGGAAAGGGCCCTGGGGAGCGGAGCGTCTCCCTGGTCAGCAAGCTCTTCTCCCGTCAGGACTTCTCCCGTTGTTGTCAGTCTTAGTCTTTTCTAGGTTCTAAGTACGTCTAAGCCAGCTCGGGCTGCAGGGCGACAGCCCGCAGACTGCGTGGGTTACAAAGAACAGAAATGTATTCCCCACGATTCTGGAGGCTGGACATCTGAGATGGGGGCGCTGGCGCCGCCGGTTTCTGGTGACAGCCTCTTCCTGGTCCATAGATGGCTGTCCTCTGCTTCTGTCCTCACATGGGGGCTGGGGAGACAGAGGAAAGGAGACAGAGACAGAGAGAGAAAGAATGAGAGAGAGACAGAGAGAGTCAGAGAGAGAGAAGCAGGGCGCTCTGCAGTGTCTCTCCTTATAAGGGCACCGACCCCACCCTGGGGCTCCACCCTCAACCTAATCACTCCCAAAGGCCCCACATCCCAATGTCATTATCACTTCAATACATAAATTTTGGAAGAACACAGACATTCAGTCCATAACAAGGTACATTTGAAAACTTTCCAATTTTTAAAAATAACTTGTGGTTCCAAGGCGTCTCCGTAAGCTTAGGAATCTCAGTGAAGGTACAGAATCAGATGTTTGATGTACGTCCTTATGTTCAATTTGTTTCCTAACGTTAAGGAACATTCCAGATGTTGCTGATTTCCATCCTTTGGGAAGGGTTCTCTGTAGACGTGCACCCATGTGTCTGAGGGAGGCGGCGAACACTGCCGTCGTGCTCAGAGACCCTGCTTCACGTTTGAAGTGGCCAACGTACCCGCTGGCGAGTCCGCTGTCTTGAAGTTTATCGCTCATGCCTGACTTTCAAGGGTGACCAGCGCCACAGGCGGCGGCGTGGATGGAACCAGAGTCTCTCATGCTGAGTGAAGTCGGCCGGAAAGAGAAAGACAGGTACGCTGTGACACCACTTAGTCGTGGAACCTGAACTACGGCACAGGTGATCCTGTCTACGGAACGGAAACGGGTCATGGCCGAGAAGAGCAGACTTGGGGTTCCTGGGGGGAGGGGGAGGGAGTGGGATGGACAGGCATTTTGGGGGCTTGGATGCAAACTGTCACATTTGGAATGGATGGGCAGTGAGACCCTGCCGCACAGCGCAGGGAACTCTGTGTGACCGGTCACTGTGCTGTACGACAGGGACTGAGGAAACACTGTAAATCAATTACAATTTTACCAAAAGGCACTCACACCCCTTTCAGTCTCGCAGAGTTCGTGTGTGAATCGATGGAACTGTGTCCGTGAAGCTGCCGTGGAACCGGGTGCCCACAGCGTGTGTGCCTACGGGCGGTACTCGTGGTGCACACACAGCGAGGCCCGTGGAGCTCCGAGAGGACGCACAGGGGCCCGCGCGGCAGGTAACGTGGGTGATGGAGACCAGCACCCCAGGGACAGAAGCAGACGCAGGGTGGGAGTGAGGGCGCGGCTGGGAACACTCTTCAGGACCTCCTTCCCGCCGGGTGACAGTGACGCCTCTGCACCCACAGGTGGTCCTTCTCGATCACGCAGAGCTGACGTCCCTTACCTGTCCGTCAAGGGTTAACCTTGGCCGGGACTGTTCTAAGCCAAGGCTGGTGACACCGGGTCCTTATCAGTGACCAGAGGAGGAGACCCAAGGGATCGAAGGTCTCCTGTGGGCTTCTGGGACAAGTCCCCTCGGTCCCAAGGCGGAGATCCTGGAAGGGCCTGTCTGGTGCTACCCAGGCACCAGAACAGTGGGTGTGTACCCGAAGCGTTGCCTAGAAGAACGTCCAGGAAGAAGAAATAATCATTATCTTTGGTTGAAGGCTTGGTGATATTTCTAATGATTTCTCTTTTCTTGTTGGTACTCTTTGGATTTCTATAACGAAGGCATCACTTTATTCAACTAATAACATCCCTTTAAAAATTAAACAGCTTATAAAGACTGGATTTTTGACTTGAAGATTTTTATTTAGACACTTCTGTTTCAGACAATAAGTATGGGAAAAATAATCAGTTGTTAAGGCAATTTATAGTTTTAAATTCTAAAAGCGTATAATTTGGACACATTTGGATTCTTGCCTTTTTGTTCTTTTGACAGCGGGAGGTGTGTCCAAAGCAGGATCGTATTCTGTGGACAAGCCAGGATTTATCAATGATCAGGACACAGCATGAAATCCATCGTACTGACGTGAAATATCTAGATGACTGGAATGTGGTCCAATTTACTTGCTAAACCACGAGACTGATTGTCTTATAACAATATTTTCTCTGTGTACCCTAAGCCCAGCCTTTCCGATAATTTATTCTTAAAAATGACCACATAAATATCACGTCAGGTATTTTTTTGTCAATAGCCCACTCATCTTGATGTATCTTCGCTTGTCTCAGGGGCACAGGTGTGCTGTAAATTTAGACGACATCTTTGAAAAATTCTAATTACAATGGGAAATGACCAACGCTCGCAAAGCTGGCTCCACTTCTGTTCCGTTTGGCCCACACGTATTGGCATGAACCACAACTAATACATTATCCCACTTCCTATTTCTGTAGGTCTGTATGCACCTGCATTTTGTAGGAAAACAGTTGCTTTGGAGAGCGGCAGCTCTGGTTTCACCTAGCTTCATTACCCCGTAACCTCGGGCAACTTATTTAATCTCCTTGAGCCTTCCTACAAACTGTTGATAACGAAAGCACTCCAAGCTTGATGAGAATCCGTATGTTTTGTCAGCAACACTGTTAGCGATCAATAAATCGTAGCTATTATTCTGCAAAAAAAAATGAAACTGATGATGGGATATTGGATTAAAATCAAGGAACGAGAATTGAGTACATAGCTCATCTTTAAGCAGGGAAGAAAATGTCATTCAGGGCACAAACACCCATCGTCCTGGAAGCAGGAGAGGAGAGCTCTGCTTGCTTTTGAGCCTTGGTGGAACAGGTGGGAACAAATGAGATGGGGTGGGGGGTGCAGAATCCCATCTGAGAGCAAATCATTCTTTCCAGGGGCTGCTGATCACTTAACAGCGCCCTTGGCACATTTCTTTATTGATAAAACCCGTGGGGTTTTCATAGCGTCATAGAACGAATGGCTCTGCAATGAATGCCTCGTGATTTATGGAGCTGGTTCCACGTTTTGTTGTGTTTTGGGCAATCGTGTTATTTTCTTCCTCTTTGGGGACAGCAGATCTTACCCCGCAGACCAGGCGGTGAGCTGGGGGACTGTCCTCGATGCAGAGCAGTGTCTTAGAAGCGTCTTTCTTTCCAGCCTCCGGTTGACACCGACTCTTACTTTCACTGGACTCGTCCAGCACCAGCCACGACTCCCTCCTCCAGATGGACATGGACGCTGACGCCAGCTCCATCCATCAAGAGATGGAAGGGAAATGAGCCCAGAACTGTCAGCAACTGAAGGACGCGAGAGGTCCCCAGCGAGGTGCAGGTGGCCGGAGGCTCTGCGCCGCTTGCACGGACACCCCCGTGACCTGACTCCCGTCTCTGCAGCCTCCTCTCTAGGGAGACTCCCCGCTTCCCTGTTTCTGCCCCCCCACCCCGTCTTCTGTGCCCACATCGCTGCGTGGCTGGGCAGCGTTATGCCGCTGCGCCGTGGTCCTCCGTTTACACCACCGGGGCAGGGCTCTTTGGGGGTAAGGAGTGCGTGCGTCCTGTTCATCTTCACGTTGCCTGGAACCCAAAGCCAGCATCCTCGAGTGACTTAGGGAATACACAGCTTCCGTCCCCTTTGCACTCATAGCATCCCTCTCCTGGGGTCAGAGCCAGTCGGAGTCCAGTTGTCGTTGGACTGTTGAAAGGGAACAGCTGGCTTCAGGCCTGGGAGGCTGCTGACAGCGACACCGCAGCCCCGGGACTGTCCAGGTACCCAGGGACGTGCGGTCACCCCGATCACGGGGCATGACAAGGACAGGGGAGACGGAGCACCAGGCGCATCCATCTGGGTCAAAGCAATGACTCCAGCCAGGGAGGGGCTGGGGGAGGGTTGAGATGAACTCAGCTCTTTGGCTGAAAGCAGCAGAGCCCGGTCCGGGTCACTTGAGCCAGTGTCACATGGGAGACACTACAGGCTCACAAAACGGAAGCGTGGCTGGAAAACCAGGCGTGAAGGTGGGTAGAAACCCTGCCTGCGGCACAGCGGCAGGAATCGTCTTGTCTGCGTGTGGACGTCAGCCCACGGGTATTGCGAGAACACTGTTTCCTGCTCAGTATCGCGTCACAGGGAGAAAGGTCCCAGCGGCCAAGCTGGGGTCCATGAGCCGCCTCCCTTCAGGCTCGGAGAGGGACTTCAAAGAGGTCCTTTCCCCAAGGCCACCGGGATGTTGTCGCCGAGGCTCAGGGCGGCAGGGAAACCCTAAGGCCACACGAGTCATCATGAAACACCGGCCGCGGAGGCATTTTAAGCTCTAGCCCCGTGGCAACAATCTAGGGCGCATGTGTATTTGTCCGCAGGTACAGATAGCCTTGAACTACAGAGCTCGGCAGAGAGCAGCCCGGCGGGGGTGGGTGTCCAGAGTTAGTCTGTGGTTGAGCTCGGCTCTCACGGGACACACCTGTCACCGGTGACCGAACAGGGCGAGGACCTGGGCGGGCCCGGGGTGTGTGTGAAGGATGAGCCAGGGACCTCCCAGAGCCCCTGCCCCCAGCCCCGCGCCCCCCACTGACCCGCCGCGGGTTTGCTCGCTCCCTCTCTGACCTCAAGCTCCGTTCCCGCCAAGACCCTCATAAGGCGAAGATTCTCCTTCTGTCCCGGAGGCCCCCTCAGTCCCTGCTGCACAGCCGGGACCCGGAGCTGGCCGCCTGATGTCACGGGTGTGACCTCCCCAAGCACCTTCTCATCCCGCACGCCTGTCTCCACCGCCACCCGCCCAAGAGTGCCCAGGCCACAGCCTGCCTTCCGCACCCTCTCCGCCAGCAGCTGGCTGTTGCTGGAGGGAGCCCGCACTCTGTGTAGACTACCCCGCTCTGAGGTCGGGTCAGCACATCCGACCACCCACTCCCTCTTTACGTGGCCTGGGTCAGCCTCGGGGCCCAGCCGGACAGCCCTTGGCCACGTCTGCTCCCTTCCCCTCCGTCACAGAGACCCCAGCCTGTCAGCTGGCCCCCAGGCTCTCAGGCCCGAGACTGCATCTCCCAGCGCTTTCCTGGGTGGTCCCCGCACCAGGTACCCTGGCCGGCGAGGTGTGGCTGCTCCGCGGTCCGCTGCCGGCAGGTGTCCCTGCGCGGGGCCCGGGTATCACTCTCCCCTCTTCCCACTCGCACTGGCTGCAAGGGCGTCGTGACGGCTGGACCTCAGGGGCCCAAGTGGACAGTGAACGCAAGATCACGGTGACGATGGAATCACAAGATAGAACCGGGGGCCGTGCGCCGCCCTGGACGGTGTCTCCGAGACTGTAACTTCCAGGAGGGGAAGAATAAAACAAAACCCATCTCCTGTTTTGCTGCTGTGGTTTGGGTCTTTCTCTTACGGAGCTGCACCCAGTTCTGCTTAACACGGCCCGCTGTCTCCACGTGATGGCTGATCCGAGCCGTCCTGTGCTCCGGCTCAGAGAGGGGACCTCATTCCTCGTGACACTGGCATTTCCGTGCTGACTCTCGATTAATCAGTGGGCCTGTAGGGACTGTTGACTTGCCTTCTCTGCGTCACTGTCAAGAGCGATGGTCCCTGTCGCTGGAGACAAACCCTTCTGGGTTTTGACCTTGACCCGTTCGCCTGTCCTTGGGCCAGGGCGCCTCTCTGTCTCCGCGGTCTCACTGGGCCGTCCCTCGGCTCCTTTTCCCGCGCGGAGAGACAGACGGCACTCCGACGGCCGCTCGCCTCGCCCCTTTCCGCGTCGTTTTCTCCTTAATGTCCCTCTCAGACTTCTTGAAATAATTGCCATCATCGTCACTTCGAAACTCCCCCGCGCGCTTCGGCGTGACTTCCCTCCTCGCGACGTGGACAACCTGTTCCCTTCCAGGAAGCCGATCGGCTCCTAATGGCCGGACCACCTGGACCACAATCTGTTCCTGTTTTAGCAGGTGTCCCCGCAGCGCTGGGTGCTATTAATCACTTGATTCATAGCAGTATCGGTAATAGTGACATGAATATAAACAGTATGAGAGTAAAGAAAAAACATGATTACCTCTGTCTTCTCCCATAAACCCCACCGTCCCGGGCTAATCCTGATGAAGCCGTCAGAAGGATTCCATGCCAGAGACTCGCTACAAAATACTGGCCAGGAACTCCTCACGAGTGTCCGGGTTATGGGGAGCAGGAAAATCTGAGAAATGTCTCAGCCAAGACGAGCCTTAGGAGACACGGACAGTGAAGCCTAACGTGGCATCTGATGGGTTTGGGGACAGGGCAAGGACACCGAGTACAGTCTAAGGAGACCGGAGTGAACCATGGATATTGCGTCACTAATGTAATGCGACAGGTGTAACACCCACGCCGATGTGAGAGGTTAATTTTGGGGAAATCTGCATACAAGGCACGTGGCAAGGCTAGGCACTGTCCTTTCAACTCCTCTGTGAATCTGGAACTGTCGTAACTTAAAAAGATTTTATTTTGCTTAAATCCAAGGGCTAGAAAGCATCTGGATGTGACATTCTTTAGTTCAAGCCTTCATGCTTTCCCACATAAGGAGCTTAATGTTACCAGATGGGGGCTGCTACTGAAGAGGTAAAATCAAGGGTATATTTTCGGTTCCATAAATTATTATTTTGTTGCGCATGTTATCAGCAGATTATACTTCACAACAAGTAAGCTGATTAAGTTAAAATGCACAGACGGAGAGTAAATATTATGCAAATTCCCTTTGTTTTTCTTGTGCCCTTTTTTTTTAAGAAGGAAACAGTCTTCATGGAAATGTACGAGACATCATGGTCTAATCACACTTTATCATGTCGATGCATATTTAAAATATCTTTAAAAGGTGAATTATGTCCGTCATTTCAGGGACATACCAAAAAACGTAGATTATTTACCAGATAGAAAATCATGCATTTAGAAACACATTGCAAAGCTCCTCCTTCACACGAGAGGCCATAAGTGCTCATCATAATCGGGGTAACTGACTGCACCCCAGGCTGCTTTATTTAGACAAAATACTCTGGGACATTCCTAGGCCATGAGAGTGGAAATGTGCACACAGAAGCTGACTCCCGGTGTTAAATGTCCTCATTGTTTTCAATTTCCTGCCCGCCTTTCTTCAGCGTAATCAACTCTATTCTTAAGACGTTTCTAGGATTTCTTCTCCAGAATGTGGGAAAACATTTACTGGCTTAGGGGGAAACACGGCCCCGTACAGACCCACGGCCACGGAGCTCTGCTCCAGAATTTCCCCCGCAGAGCGTTCAGCTTTCCCCCCCACCCCGTTCCCTCCCCTGCCGCTCCGACACCCTGGGGGCTGGGAGCCGGTCTCAGCTGAAGCCGTCCTCCTCGCACGGGACGTTTGCCTCTCGCATGGGCTGGCGGCCGCCTCGCGCCTTGGTTGTCCTCACCCGAAGGTGATGCTGGGCGCGCGGGCCGCAGAGCACCGAGGAGGCGGGCTGGGGAGGCGGCCTGAGAGTGAGGGGAGCAGCGACGGCTGGAGACCCGCCATCCCTGGCCTGGGAATAACTTTCCTGGCTGGAACCTTCCAGAACTGCCCCAAGGGTTCCAAAGGGCTTCCGTTCTTACTGCCCGGAGGAGCCACAGACAAGTCCCACCGCGGCCCCATCCCGGGCCGGAGGGACGCGGGGCCGCCTTAGAGCATGGGCGCCCTGCTCTGCGTGTGACCTGGTGATGGGCAGGCAGCGCCGACCGGGCGATGTGTGTCCCGAGTGGGCCGGACGGCTGTCACGGAGGTGAAGCGAATCAGTGAATCAGTCCCTCTTTTCCGCACCCAGACCTGAGAGCTGATTCCCAGGCGACGAAGGAGTCAGGCGGGAGCGGCCGTGATGAAGCTGCGAGGACTGCGGCTTGTCCCCGCGCGAGGATGGGCTCACCTGCTGCCTCGCAGCAGACCGGCCGCCCCGGCGATGCCCGTGCGACCCGCCTCTGAGAGTCGTGTCACCGAGGCCGGAGCCTGGTGTGGTCCCTGCGGGCAGCTGGCCTCCAAGGTCAGAGAAGGAGGCAGAGCTCGTTTGGAGAGGCGCTTCCAGACCCCCAGTCAGACCCCCGGGAAGAAGGGCCTGGAGTCCGGGGACTCGGGAAAGTCCTTGTCGGGGGGCGGGGCGGGGGGGGAGGAAGCCCCGCCCACTGAGGCCACGTCTGTAGCAGCAAAAACTGTGCGACCAAACTCACCTGTCTTTGGGGGGAGATCAATCTTTGTTCTCAGAGCAATGGACTGCGAAGATACAAAAGAAATGCAAAGCAGTGTCTCTGATTTCCTGGAGGTTACATTCCAGCTGGCATTGAGCAGGCAGTGAGGGAGAGGGCGGGCGGGTTCTGGGAGCCCAGAGGAAGGGGAGCCGAGCCTAGAGGGAGGGGAGCGGAGCTCGGTCCGTCTCCCCAACCTCAGGCCCTGGGCCCGACCTCAGGCCGTGGGTCCAGACTTGAAAGGAGTGGTGAGATTGCGTGCAGTTTTATTTGCTTCCCCTTGATTTTTATAATTTTCAAATTGAATGAAAAAAAAAAACAGATTCAATTAAATGAGCTTCTGACCTAGAGGCCAGTCTACCATAATCAAGGGAAATTGTCGATCACTCTAATTCACCGGATGGGCTAGCCCCAGGGTTCCAGGCAAGGAGGAAGTCAGGATAGGGCTTTCACACAGAAGAGCTGATTTACAAAACAGAAATGCTGAAATCAAACTTACGGTTACCAAAGCAGAAATGCGGGGCGGGGATAAGTTAGGGGTTTGGGATTAACACACACACACTTCTAGATACACAACAGATAATCGACAAGGACCCGCTGTACCACACAGGGACACCTGCTTAATATTCTGCAATAATCCACAGGCCAAAGAATCTGCCAAAGGACGGGTACAGGGGCACCCGTGTGACCGGCTCACTTTTCTGCCCACCTGAAACCGACGCAGCTGCGTAAATCAACTGCACTTCCACAAAACTGAAAAAAAAAAAAAAAGACGAGGGTTTCGGATCTAGTTTCCATTTTTTTTCACTCTTGCTCTTAATGATGGTGCCACAGAGTGTGCGTGCATGTATGTGTGTCCCAGACAGAAGCTGACTTCAGCAGAACTTGGTCACACCTCTCAGCACACGGATTCTCTGGCTGGCTGGGCTCCAGGGTCCTGTACCTGGCAACCTCTTCAGGACGCGGCGTGAAATACAGCGTGCGGCGTGCAGGGCCCTGCTGCCGATTTAGAGGCTGAAACTGCTCTCTGTGAAAGGTCTAATGCTTGCAATAAAAAAGTCATAGCATGAAGACATGGAGCATTTTCCCACAGTGCATAAGAACATTGGGTTTAGCTTTACTTTAAACGGCTCTCTTCCTAAAACCAATTAACTGCACACGATCTACCCTCTGAATCCTGCTGAGGAAACACACAATCCCTTGAAAATTTTGAGCAGGGCTGAGTTAAAACTTGGACTTTTATTTTTCTTTTTTTTAGGGCCACACCCACGGCTTGTGGAGGTTCCCAGGCTACGGGTCGAACGGGAGCAGCAGTTGCTGGCCTGCGGCCTGCACCACAGCCACGGCCACACCAGATCTGAGTGGCACCTTCAAGCTACACTGCAGCTTGCGGCAATGCCAGCTCCTTAACCCACTGAGCAAGGCCAGGGATCGAACCCACATCCTCCTGGATACTAGTCGGGTTCTTAACCTATACTGGGCCACAACGGAAACTCTGGACTTATTTTTTTTTACCATTATTATGTTTCTAAGTTTTATTGAATTATAGTTGATTTACAAGGTTGTGATAATTTCTGCTGTACAGCAAAGCGATTCGGTTTTAAGTCTGGACGTTTAAAGTACACATTTGAAGTAAAGCTGCAGGTGAGTGACAGTGGATACAAAAAGAAGCGTCTGTCATTTGTGATGTCATGGTTTAGGATGTTTGAAGATCAAAAGCAACTCAGAGTTGGTGTTCCTTGCGTGTTAATGGTGTACAGTGTCAGGAAAAAACATAAAAATCATGTAATCGCAGAAGCGTTTTCTGGAGGTCGGAAACACCTCAGTGATGCGTGTTTACACAGCTCCTCTCGCCTAAGGGGCGCCTCTTCCATCAGTGGACAAGCCTCGGTTGCAGAATTACTCTGAGCCCGGCACCCACAGTGGCCAAGTCGATATGAACCCTTACTTTGAACACATTTAATTTTTAGCGATGGGAGACCACAAGTGATCACGCAAGTAAACAGATGATGGGACAAGAAAGGCTCCTGAAGGGGAGACACACATGACAACGAGTCCGTCTCACGGAGGCTGGAGCTTTCCCGCCAGGTGGACCCATCCCTGGACAAGCCGCAGGGCGAGTGTCGGTGTGAACTGCTGAAGAATCGAGCCGGTGCAAGAGGCAGAGCCGGGGCCGGCGCCGGAAAGGCGGGTAGGCGAGGTGGTGCGGTGTGGACCCGGGTTCGGACTTGGGGTCTTACTCTGAGCTCGACGTGCACCTGTGCCGTGGGAGGACCACGCGGGGCGGGGGACAGCGGGATGCAGTGTTCCTTTAAAATAGCATCAGCCTAACGGGGATTGAGGCGTGCGGATGGGAGGCCCCGGATCCCACTGAGCCAGCCTGGAGTCCGTTCTCATAAAAGAGCTCTTTGTTCGCAGGCGGGAAGGGACTGACTTCTGAAGAAGGGCGATTTGGAGGGTGTTCTGAGCAGCTCACGGGCTGAGGCCCTATCTGGGTCATTCCTTTAGCGGACTTGGCTTCGTCCGAGTTTAAAATAACTATTCGGCTGACCCACAGGCAGCTGCTGATGTCCTGTTGCTGACAAAAACGGCAGCTTACGTAGTTCAACCTGATCCTGGAGAGTTTTGTCGCAGGGAGAGAGGGCCAGGAGAAGTCACCGCCAAGCCTTCAAGTTTTTCAGGACATCGGAACAGTTTATTGATTATGTAAGCTGAGCGAGATCTAAGGAAGAGAAATGGATAAAACTTACACACAAATGATGTAAAAAGGATGCATTCTGACAAACAAATAAGCCGCCCCCACCCCCCGCAATATTCCGTATCACAGCAGCTCTCAGTGTTGGCTGGAAGCCACACGTGTGAGCAGCCGTGTTCACTCTCCAACACGCAACGCCCACATGTCCTGGGAACCCTTATCTTGGAAATCCCGTATTGGCCAGCTGCAGACTTAAGTTCAAATGAAAAGGCATGTCTGGAAATCATTTTCCCAGCAGAATGATACCTGGCAGGTTGATACAGGGAGAAGATCAGTCTAACAGCTACCTCTGTAGGTGATACAATTATTTTCAATAAGAGCCGTGGGATGAAATACTAAATCGTAATACTACGCAGAAAAGATCAGAGAGAAAATTCTCTTTTATTGAGCTTCGTATATATAAAATCAGGCTAATAAAAAATGAGGAAAGGAAAATAAATATTACAGTACAAAATGTTAAAAAATAGCTTCTAGGAGCTTAGACTTTAACGTTTTAATGACATTCTGATATAATAGTATTTTATGTAAACAACAGTCCAGGAGCCATAAGCTTATTTCTAATAGAACCAAAAACATTGGTAAAGGCAAAATTTAGGCAACGAAATCATATCACCACTTTAAGATTCGCTATTTCTGACTTGTTTTTTAGTTCTAAAAGAAGCAGTCAGTAATTTTAAAATGATTAATTTCAAATTCAAGCAGATATTTCTTTTCTTAGTTAGCAAAAATATGCCCTGTCTGAAATAAACTATGCACTTGCTAAACAGAGATAGTACCTCTTAGGAGTTCCCCTTGTGACTCGGCAGTAAAGAAACCAACTAGTATCCTGAGGATGTGGGTTTGATCCCTGGCCTGGCTCAGTGCGTTGAGCATCCGGTGTTGCTGTGAGCTGCGGTGTGGCCTGTAGACACGGCTCGGATCTGGAGTCGCTGTGGCTGTGCTGTAGGCCAGCAGCCACAGCTCCCATTTGACCCCTGGCCTGGAAACTTCCGTATGCTGCGGATACGGCCCTAAAAATAAATTAATTTAAAAAAATAAATAAATCTTAAAAAGAAATAGCACTTCTTACACTTTGCAGTGTTTCCCTGTTTTCAGTTGGAGAGGAGAAAACGCCAGCCGTCTCACAGTGTGACAGCCTGAGCTCACCAGCTCTTTCTTCATCCTCCCGAGCCCTGGGCTAATGTTCTGTGTCCCCAGTGTAGTCTTTCAGTTCAGATTCACCAGGCTTGGGGCTGGGAACTGTCCTGGGGCTGGAGATGGAAGGGCCAGGGCTTTCAGGCACTTACTCTAGCACGGGTAGCTGGGTCCGCGTGGGGAGGAAATAACTGCCAGGAGCATCTAATGAGCAGCAAAAGGGCTGAGTTGAGTGGCACCTCTGTTTCTCTCTCCCGGGGACAGTGCTAATGAGAAGGGAAATGACCAAACGTGGCCTTGGGAATAGGAGATTTGCTGCCCGGCAGCATCTGCATGACTGGCTGCTGGTGCGTTGAGTGGTAAAAAATAGGAAACAAAAGGTGTGTGTGTGTAGAAAAGAAAGACGCAATTTTCTTTTTAAATATTAGGTTTATTTTATCAGTAAGTATGTGAGTGTTTTCAAATTAAAAATAAAACGAAAAGAAATGTATGTAATTAATGTTGATTGGGGAATTAAGGTCAAACGTTATCAATTTAAAAGGCATAAAATATGCCTTTTGCATTTATCAGCCATTGTTCTAGGGTTATGCTCGAGTGAAGGTCTCTTCCTGAGCCACTTGGAAGCAACTTAAAAGCAATTTAGAAGGGCTTCCTGTCTTGTGCCTTCAAATGAGACGGCGCTGCTCTCAGAATTCATCTGGGATACACAAGATGTTATTGCAGCATCTTGAGCTGTGTGTGTGTATTATTACTATACATATTTTATATTCATTTAAGAGGTGATCATCTCTTTAGCTACTTGAAATCACAAAAAGATTTAGAGAGAGTTTTAAGAGTTTTTGCATTTTTGATGGATTTTATTATCTCTAGCTTGAAATGCACCGCTATTATGGCAATTTCTAGAAGAATCATACATGAATTAAATTCTTTGAAACAATTTTGTTAATTCTGGTGGAACTTGAATATACATTGTTTTAGCTATAGCTCTGATTTCCTAATGGACCTTTAGTGATTCACATTATCAGTTAAGACTTAATCCTAAACCCGTGAAGGAATCATAACTAGAATTTGACTGTTATAGGAAAATACATAATTAAGGAATTCTGACAGATGTATACATATTTTGTATTTTCTAAGTGGGTGTTTTTTCCTTTGAACTTGGGGTTGGTATGGCTATTAATAACATGAAATGACTACTTGGATTTTGAACACAGTTCATTATTTTTTCCGGCTTTGACGGATCAAAGCCAAAATGTCACAGACACGGTAACAAGGAAGCCAAGTGAATGGGAGAAGGATGGATGAACACAGAGACTGTGCTCATGTGTCTAAAACGTGCCCCTGTTTCTCAATATATGGCAAAAAATTCTGAAGGGGAGCAGTCTTGTCAGTGACGTCACTGTGAACGTCTGGTTTCCCAGGGCAGCTCTGGCATGATGCCAAGGCACCTGCTCCCTGCCCACCGTTAGGATGGCATCTGCTCCAACCAGACATGCGGTGACGGGGCGGGCGCAGGCTGGCTCTCGCTGCACCTCGGGTACCGGGCCTACACAAAAGCCTTTTGACAGTCGGTTTCCTAGACCTATAGGCAAAGCACCTTCTATTTCTGGGACTCTGGACAACGAAATCACGCTGACCAGTAAGTAGCCAGCATCAGAGGTGGACAGAGATGCCTGTTTCCATCTGGAAACAAGCCACACGGGGGGGGGGGGGTGTGTGTGTCTCTGGGAGTCCCTCCCTGTGGTTCCCACCAACACAAGGAAGCAAAGAATTCGGATCAGCCGTGGAGAATGTCCCACAATCGCCCAGCTGTCTGACGGGGAGCTGGAGCCGAGGGGCGTCTCGGGCGTGCTGAGTGGAGGACGGGACCAGGGCATTCTGCTTGCAGGGGCCCAGACAGCCTCGGTCGCAGCCGCTCCTGCTAGGTGGCAGACCAATTCCACAGCACTTTTTGCTTTGTCCTTTAAAAAAAAAAAATCCCTCTTCCATTAAAAAGATTTCCTCTGCCTTCTTGACTCTAAATTTCTAAGTCATGTTCCTGTTCCAAGAGGATTATTTGTCCTGTAAACTCAGATCCAGGAGTCTTGGCAATTCCTAGTCTATGGGCTTCTGCTTCTATGACCCTGTGAACTGCCTGCCTCCCGAGCAGGTACTTTGCACGAGTTCTAAGTGACAGGACAGGCGACGAGGGCGGTGGAGTCACAATTTCCCTCTCTATTTCCCTAACTTTTCACGACTCATTGGTGATCTTTCAACTCGAGTTGAACAACACTACTGCCTTCAGGTTCTCAGAAGGAGATTTTTCTTGTAAGGATGGAGTGACGACTTCTAAGCTTCTTATATTCTGGACCAGAAGCTGGAAGCCAGTGAGGTCAAAGCTGAAGGAAGCCGTGGTGGTCACCCCCTAAGCAGGGATGTTAAGGTCCCTGCCATCAAAACACAACAGCTTACAAGGCCACATTTTGGCAGAGACCTCGAACAGCGGCTATACACGGAACTGATGCATCTCATTTTTCTCTCCAACATGGCCCCAAAGACTTCCCACGTAAACGTTGTGTTGGTCATAGGGAACTGGCTTAATGTTAGAGAAAGAAAAAGATATTAGGTGCTCCTAGGCAAGCAGAACTTTATTTCTGCACAATTCCGAGCTATTTTAAGTCTGGCCCTGCAGACTTGGAGAGGAACATTGAAGCAAAAAGGATGAGCGCCTGGACCCTTTACCACCCGAAGATGCAGGTCTTGGAAAGGCCAGCAAGTCTGGGGATTGTCGAGCCTGGGAGAGGCAAGGCTGGTTCCCCGCGACTACGTCATCAAACCACGCAGTCCTTCAGAACAGAATAAAACCCAGGTGCCACCGCACAGGATTCTGCCTGGTACCTACTGTCACCAAATAAGCGTAAGCAGCGATGGCAGATATTTAGCCCTATTCTTGCCTTGCAGAGTGACTGGCACACACTGGGTTTGCGAGAGGGAAAAAAAATTGACTCCAGTGCGGAAAGCACACTGCCTGGATATTCTTTCCTTGCTCCAGAAAACAGAACTTGAAGACATGGCTTATATTAGTACCGCCGTTAGTTGAAGTTAATTATAAGAAATAACCCTTCTGGTCTTTCCGAGAGCATTTGCTGGGCAAAGTCAAGCACTTTCTTTCCGAGCAAATATTTAAGAGGGGGGGGATTTAATTGTAATCCTACTCCACAGTGCTTGGGTCAACTATAAAAATTATCATATTTAAAAATCACTTCAAAAAGACTTTTCTTTGGGGAAGATTACCCTGCTGGGCTGAAAAAACAAATCCTATTCGGAGGGTTGCTTCTATTGTTAGATTCACTCCGTGGCTTTGCCAAAGACCATTCTCTTGTCCCCAGGAATAACTCACGTGTCATGGTCCCTGTTCTCCCAGCTCTTAGAGTAAAAGATGAACACATTTCGTCTTAGTTTTTTTCTAATGGTTTCTTGTTTTAAAAGAAAATTCATATTGAGAGGTGGAAATTTCTTTTTCCTTTAAATTAAAAAAAAAAAAAAGGAAGAGGCCAATAATGAGACCTGAAAGCAAAAGTCAGGTGTCGGAGTCCATGCTGAGCATCCAGTAAAGGAGGCTCCAGAGGGGTGAGTCATGCAGTTCTCATAATTAACCAATAGATTTCCAGGGCCAGCTCCCAGCCAAGTTCAAAGCCAAGACAAGTTAAGGTTAATCAAGTGCAAAACGGCTGAAATTAGTACATTGAAAGGCGAGTGGCAGTCCAAGTAGAAGAATCCGACTGACGCCCGCGCCCTCCCCCAGCACCTCCCTCCCTCCAGCTCTGGTGGCAGCTGCTTGGCAGGGAACTGCCACCAAGTCCTCGCTCTGGAGGGACTTCAAGCTTGGGTGCTCCACCCCACGTGCGTGGAGCTGCTAATGAGAGAGGCCAGCCGCCAGGGAATGCAATTCCGCATAGACGTTTCCACCAAAATGGATTATTTCAGCCTCGTTGGTCACAGATTCTGTAGTTTTCCAGTGATTCATCTTACTATTAATAATGTCAGAGGATTTTAGGCCCTTGAATTAAATAATGACAAATAGGAGGCCAGGCACACGCGAGGCTGAGGCAGGGCCGTGTATTTCGGCGTGCGGCGCTGTCAGGCCTGATAAATCGGATCCCTGAAATAGTTTGTAAAGTACTGAATTGATGTGGCTGTTGGCGAGGGAGAGAATTAATGTTACGAAATAGGCCTGCAACCTAGATTGGAGGAAAGCCTTTTATATAAATGCTGTGTCCGCGGAGGAAACGGTGGCACCGAGAAGTCAGTGAGTCACACAGGAAAATAATGTGCTTCTGAGATCCTGGGGGGCGGCCACGGGCAGGGGCCGGGGGACCCAGGGCCGGCGGGCAGGGGCTGGGTGGTCACCAGCGGCTCCTTTCCAATCTGAAGCATGAGGATGACGCCGAAGGAGGAAGGAGCCCTTTGCAAAGAGGAGGGGTGCTTTCAAGCTCAGCAGGGCTGTGCTGACACGTTTCTTGCGAAAAGGAGGCTTTGGGAGGCCCCGGCCCAGCCGGATGTCCCCCTGCACAGCCAGCCCACCTCACCATCCTTCTGGTCCTTCTGTCCTTTACAGAGAAAAAAAAATAGGCTCATTTCTTTTTTTCTAAGCATTTGCTTAAGCAGGGACATTTTTGTACATGCTCAGATCACAGAAGGAACAGAGGACTTTGGGAATGTGCTAATTTACAAATATTACTAAAATACTGTTTCTGGGGTTCCCACTGTGGGTCATTGGGTTAAGAACCTGACTAGTAGCCATGAGGATACCAGTCAATGTGACTGTGGCATCGGCTGGCAGCTGCAGCTTTGATTCGACCCTTAGCCTGGGAACTTCCGTATGCTGCAGGTGCGGCCCTAAAAAAGACCAAAAAAAAAAAAGATATAATTTCAATCATTACTTTCCTACACTTTAAGTTTGGATTCCAGTTTGCTCGATGTGGGAAAATGTCAGTCTTTCATTGTTTCCCCAGTGAGTTCATCGTGGACTTGATGAACCGAACAGACTTCGAGCATCTTGGGGCGGGGGTGGGGGTGACACTGAACTTGCTATGATTTCTTCTCTGTGTTCTTATCCATTCAAGAGACTTGCCCTCATTTTTACCCTTTTTCATCTTGGAAAGATGAAAGCAGAAAAAAAAAAATAACTCAACCCCTCATCTTGTGGAACTTCTTATACCTTCATGATATTAAAAACAGTAAAATGCGCTACCTTTTCATCAAAATGGTTTGATCTAGCTTGTCTTTTATCAGGTTTTCATGAATGTACATGATTTGGCCACGTGACAGGGCTTCAGAGTTCCATGAAAGATTTGCTCCTTTTAGCGGGATGCCTGGGGGATTTTTAACAAGGAAAGGATCAGATATGATAAGCTGGTGCTTCATTCTCGGAAGGTCTTAGCGGAATTCTTACGGGGACCGCGAAATAGAAACACAGGGAGAGACGTCTTAGAAATAGAGTCCTGTTTCACCCCGAGAGCCTTGGTTACTCTTTTTCTCCATGCAAAGAACCCAGAAAGTGCGAACATCATGGGTGGAGCATTCCTGAAGGGAGGGTGGACCCACAGAAGGCTGGGTCGGATTCTTCATTCGTGGGCTTTTCCGTGCACCTGATAAAGGGTCCTCCTAAAATCCACCGTGTTTTACCTGACTGAACTAGGAGGATGAGCAGGGGTTCCAGCATGTTCCTGGGAAGAAAGCAAGAGTGAAGACACCGGGAAGCTGGCTTTGTCCTGGCGAGGCAGGATTCCACCTTGCAGCCGGCCAGCCGCGGGCAGCGTGGCCCCTTCCCTTGCGCTGCCTCCCGCCTGCCCTCGCCCCCAAGGAGGGGTCTGTAGGGACAAAGACGTGGCCCTCGTTTTTTTTCCCCCATGATCTTACACTTCGGTTTCACGTTTTAAAAGCCGAACGATGTTTCCCCTCGCGGACCACGGTCAGGTGCTTGGGGCAGAGGGCGAAGCAGAGTTCCAGTTCTCAGCAGAGGGAAGTGTGCACCTGCACGCGTCCCCCGGGAAGAAGCACCCTGCTCCGGATTCAGTCACCTTCGGCGGGTGAGCCACTCAGCCCCGCTCGTCTCACCCTCTCCTTGGTTTAAGACTGAACGCCCAGGTCCCAGAGCGTGAACACTTTCCGTACCTGCGACCTGCTTTGAGCCTGGAAGACCCCCGGCTCAGCTCTGCGTTATTTTAGCTTCCGCATTTGGGGGAGAGTGGGCTTTTTAAATCATGCCGTGGCGTGTAAAGGTGCAAACCGCTTACTTCTCGTAAGCATGGAGTTCAGTGTGATTTAGCTTCTGCACGATGAGAGAGAGCGGTCGTAAACAGCGCACACAACCGCACAGGGTCGACGCGAAGCCCTGATCCCATGCCCACCCGGAGGGTCAGCAGCCTCTCCTCCCTCCGCCGTCAGTAGCCTCTGCCGCGGATTTTCTGCCTTGCCGAGTGGGCGATGTTGACTGAACAGGGCGAACACAGGCAGACCAGCTCTCTGCAAAAAGAGCCTTCAGTGTTTTTATGGAGGATCTTTCATTCTCAGAGAAGATTTTCATTTACTCTCAAGCTGATGGATACGTTCAAGATGATTGGAGCCTCTGCTCGGAGTCTGATTTCCCAATCAGCTTAATAATCCTCAGCTAGGATTTACTCATAGGGCAGATAATCACGGTGGTCTGGGATTTCAAATCTTAGAAAGATACAGGGTTTGGCTAATTTTTCTCTAGCCGAGTTAATCTGGTTTAGCTGGTAGAAGTCACTCTCTGGTCAGCTTTTCTCAGTTAAAATAAGCGTCCCCTTGGTGCATTTGTGAGCGATGTGGGAAGCAGGAAGAACCATCCCAAAGAAAAGGCAGATGCAATCGAATGCATCATTTTCCTGCCTGATGTGGTACTTATGACGGAGAGGCGAGGGGCGGTCTCTCCTCCGCTTCTCAGTCGGGGCAGGTGTCCTCCGTCTCTGAGGGCGGCGCTGATTACAAGTGCCCCCGTGGGGCGAAGATGGAAGGGTCTGGACTGAACACCGTCCGCGCTGATTGCTCTAAGGACGCTGCTGACCCTGAGGGGTGTTCTAAATATGCAATCTGAAGCACGCGGTGAGGTTAACAGGAAGGGCTGGTTCCAATGCTTAGGAGGCCCAGCTCCCCGTCTCCCTTTGCTGCCTCTCCTCCTGATGGAGGCAGAGGTCTCTCGGTGGGGAGTGATCTTGCAGAGCCCGCGGCTCCCTCTGTGTGGTTCAGCCGGCTGCGGCAAGGATGAAATGTGGCAGCAGGTACGGGCTTGTTAACTGTAATGGACAGGCCGTGTCAAGAGCAATAAACCGGGAGGGACGCCCGGGCTCCGAGGGTGCTTTTGTGAATACACAGAGCCTGGCCCGGCTGATAGCGCTCGGGGGCAGGGTGACACGGGGAGGGAACGGCCGCCCCCGAGGCTTTCTCAGGAGGGAGCAGAAATCGGCTCAACCTCTCCAACTAACGAGAGCCCAGATACGCGCCCAGCCTAGACGGACGGGCATCCAAGCAACCTCAGACACATCCCCGTGGGGGAGGGAGTAGTCAGTGGTTTGGAAGGGCATTAAGATGTGTAGGTACTTATAGAACATAAACACGAAGCTAGAAAAAGACAACGAAAGAAGCGGGTGGGACTTGGTCACCCCGGGGAATTGAGAAGCTCGAGCCAAGTCCTCTGGCCTCCAGATGTATGCTCCGTGCTCAGTAAGAATACACCCAGCAGCATCTCGTAGCCCAAAGGTCCCTGTGGTGTGGCCTCTGCATCCTTGCCTTGTCGTCCCTACTCCTCACGGGGCACTCACACGGGTCCGCTCCTGTGCTCAGACGTGCTGAGGTTTTTCCTGCCTCAGGACCTTTGCACGCGCTGTCTCCCCTGAGCCTTCAGCGCTCTTGGCCGCCCTCCTCCAGCGGCCCGCGTCTTATCTTGAACACACACCTCACTGATCTCCCAGGGGAGCATCCTCTGCCCCTCGGCATCCTCACACCGTCAGAGAACACGCCACAGTCTAATTACACCATGCCCTTCCCGGGCTTTTTGTTTGTAACTCCCGTGTACAACGTATGAGGAAGCATTCTGTAAAAACTAAATTGGGCACAGCGCCTGGGACATAGTAGCTGCTCCATAAATAAGTGTTAACCAAATTGTTTTCCCAACATTCCTCTGGTGATATTATTTGGAGACTGACTTAGCTGCAGAAACATGACTTAAAAAGGCAAGTATCACGAGGATGTCGAACACTTTTAATTGGGACATAATTCAGCCAGATTTGCTTTTCTCTGGCAACCAAGATTTCTTTCCATAACACCATGCACAGGTAAATCCTGCCTTCTTCACACTGTGCCCTCTTTTCTCTCTTCCCATCTTCCTTAAAACCATTTTGGACATAGATAATATTCTTTTTATAATTGTTCTTTTATGATTATTATTTTTTTGGCCATGCCCCTGGTGTGTGGAAATTCTCAGCCAAGGAATTTGTTCAGCCAGGAACTGGACCTGAGCCACAGCAGTGACAATGCAGGGTCCTTAACCCACTGAGCCACCAGGGAACTCCTCTATTTGTTTCTAACATCAAAATAATTATGTTCTTACTGTAAAAATGCAAGTTATATGTAATAGGATATAAATTATGTCAAAGTACATATATGTGATATTATGCAAAATAAAAATTGTCCTTTTTGTAGCTCACCTCCACACTCTGACCCCAGTTTCACTTGTTTCTCTAAAAAGTGGCAATTGCTGTTCGCAATTTGGAATATATACTTTCAAACAATTTTCTGCCCATTTATAAGCTTCCCATTGAGTCCTTGCATTACTATCTATGGCATTGATTTCTGCCCTTTTCTGTGTTATTTCTAGTCTCTGTTCTCTCTCTCTCTTTTTTTTCTCCTGTTCTCCAGGTGGATTCTGAGTTGAATGCTTGACTCATCAATTTCCTGCTTTTATTCTGTCCCACGTGAGCATTCAAGGCTAAATTTCCCCTAAGTAGTGCTTCGGCAGAATACTGCAATTTTTGCTTTTTTTTAAACCTTAGTTCAGTCTTCCGTATATCTCATTGATCTAACGATTTCCACTTTGAGTAGTGAAATACTTACAAATGTGGCTTAAAACTTTTAATTGCTTTGCTCTATTTTTAGCTGCTTTGTGACCCATCCCTGCATTAATTGCACTGTACAGAGAACACAGTGTGTGTTCACTGGTATCAATGGACACTTGGCATGTATCAATATTCACACGTGCTAAAAGGGCCCTGCCTGCCTGCTTTCTGCTGGATGGAGATATTTAACTGCATTTGTTCACATCTCTCATCCTCACGATTTGGCTTGGTCTGTTCTTTCATTACTGAAGGAGGGGCCTTAAATGCTATTGTGAGGAAGGTGGGTTTTCAGGTTCTCCCTGTAGCTTATCAGGTTTTGTTTTGCATGTTCCACTGTTTCTGGCTGTATGCGGGTTAGAATTGTCACGTCTGCGTGGCTTCAACCTTATTAGTGACACATGAAGGAGGAGGAAGTGGCCGCTCGGACCGTGGGCTCCAGCGCGGGTGACCTGGAGTCCAGACCCAGCCACACGCTAATCACCCTGCGGGCTGGGCAAGCTGGCCTTCCTCCTCACGTCGCGATTCCGGAAAATACCGGTTCTGACCCTCGTGCCGTCCTCAGGAGCGTCAGCGCCGGCGCAGCAGGAGTCGTCGTTCCCACCGAGGCGATGGCTAAGATCGCCACTAACTGGACCCTTGCTTCTGCTACCGCTGCTGCGTCGCGACTTTCCTAATTTCACGGCTGACTCCCGCCTTCGTGTCTGTGTCTGGCCCAGAGAGCTTCAGGCTCGCTCGCTGCTCGCTTTGGGGAGGATGGGTCTGCTGTGCGGCTGTCCGGCTTCTAGTCAGGCTCTCGGGTTGTTTCTTTACTACTTTCAACCCCATTAACTTTATCTTTTGTAAGTGGAATTTAGGAAGGCTTATTAAGCTCAGCCGATCCAACAAGCCCCGGTTTCCTTCTTTTCTTTTTTCCTTTCCTTTCCTTTCCTTTCCTCTTTTCTTTTCCTTTCTTTCTCTCTTCCTTCTCTCCTTCCTTTCTCTTTCTTTCTTTCTTTCTTTCTTTCTTTCTTTCTTTCTTTCTTTCTTTCTTTCTTTCTTTCTTTCTTTCTTTCTTTCATTTTCTCCCCCCCCCCCCGCCTCTCTCTCTCTCTCTTCCTTTAGATCTGCACCTGTGGCATATGGAAGTTCCCAGGCCAGGAGTCAAATTGGAACTGCATCACAACCTACACCACAGCCACAGCAACATAGGTTCTGAGCTGCATCTGTGACCTACACCACAGCTCACGGCAGCGTGGATCCTTAACCCACTGAGTGAGGCTGAGGATCAAACCCGAAACCTCGTGGATACTATTTGTGTTCGTAACATGCTGAGCCACAATGGCAACTCATTTCCTTCTATTAGTCAAATAAGCCTCCTTCTGTGTGGGCATTGGTACTATTTTTACCAATATTGGGGGTCTCTCCCAGCAGGAGAGTGATTATACCTCCTTTCCCTGTTGAATTGGGGGTGACCTCGTAACTCACCTGAAACAACGCACATGGACTGGGTGTAAGCCTATCAGTCAGGTCAGAAGCTCCGCTTCCCAGGCTGTGGGTGTGGACAGAGTTCCAGGAAGTGCCTTCTCCCTTGTCCTGGACAAACAGAACAGAACGCCCTGCTCCCGAGGGATGCAGAACACGGCCATGAACTTTGTCACGTCACTGAGAGGGCGTGTCTGTCGCTGCAGTTCTCACTCAATGATTAGTGTTCACCATGTCATTTTGGATTGTGCCTTTGTCCTGATTTTTCTGTGCTTTAGCTCTTTCTCCTTCCCCTTCTGCCTTCTTTTGGATGGACGAAGTACTTTAAAAAAAAATACTAACTCTTTTTTACTCTTCATGTAATTTGCATACCAAGAAATGCACCAATCTTTTTTCCTGAGGCATGAGGACGTTCCAGGACAGGCATTGAACACGTGACACGGCAGCGGCCTGAGCTGCTGCCATGACAGCGAAGGATGCTTAACCCACAGAGCCATCAGGGGACAACAAGAAAGGCACAGATCGCAAGTGTCCCAGTTCAATGAAACAAACCCATCACCTAAATCTTTCATGGCAAGAGGGAATATCGCCACATCCGCCACCACCCCAAAGTCTCCACTCACCGCTCTGCGGCCAGCGTTGCCCCCCCGCCCCACCCCGAGGCGGATGCGGCTACTCGGATGAATGTCGCCTCTTGCGGAGCTGAAACAGCGAGACCCGCACGCCGCGGCTCTGCTGTGCACCTCACGTTCACTCAGCATCGTGTTTCTGGGGTTCTTCCGGGTTATCGAGTGAAGTACCTCGTTCCTGAAAAACAAAGCTTGCGGAGCAGTGTTCAGTTGTATAAACAAACCACCACTGCTGAGAACCACAGCGTGGATCCGCTTGCATCCTTTCTGTTGGTTCTTCCAATTGTCCTCATCCCAGGAAAGCCTTCCTTCTCCACGCGGTCTCGCGTGACACGCATCCGGGCATCTGTGCCTTTGAAATACCCGTGTTCCTTACCAAGCTCATTACAAAACCCCAGATCTACGTTTCTAACCAGATCTTCTGAACTCACCGCCGTCACTCAGGGCAGAGTCACCGCTCACCTCTCTGCGCTTGGGCGCCTCACGGGCTTTCCTGTGGTTCTTGGTCCCTGACCGGCTCTCTCCCGAGGCAGGACATCTGAACTCCTTTCTTCTTCTCTCTGAGATCCTCTTCTGCTTCCTTTATCTTTTTTTGATGGGATAAGCACTCACAAAATCGTTAGTGTATCCCACCTACAGAACGTGTGACCGAGCGTCCCCGCAGAGGCACTCAGGGCGCGGGGCGCATCAGTTTCCAGCTGCTTGCCGGTGCTTTCTGCGAGGTCCCGCTGTGCTGGCCTCGTGCAGCCCCCTCGCTGCCGTTTAGGTGATAACTCTCCTGATGTTGGTATTAACCCCTTGATTTCTTTTTATTTTCAGCACACACGTATACATCCCAAAGCCATATACACAAATCGCCTCGTTTAGAAAAGTCTAGAAATAAACCTGTATGTGTTCTTTGGGACTTGCCTTTCTGACTCAAAGTTTTGTTTGGGAGGTGCATGCACGTTCAGGCAGGCAGTTGGACCTTTATCTCATTACTCCACTCTAGTCCATTGCGTGGTCCCTCTAAAAGGTATTTGTTCTTTCTGCAATGAAGGGGTGTTTATTGCTTCTTCCAGTTTTTTGTCTGCTTTGTCTCCCAGGGTTTGTATCCTGGAATGAGATGTGAAACAGTGCTCACCAAGGGAGCTGAAAACAGATTAGTGCTGCCAGAGTAATCGGGGTGTGTGTGTCTGTGTGTGCACACGTGTTTATCTGTGTGTGTGTGTGTGTGTGTGTGTGTGTGTGTGTGTGTGCATGTGCCCGCGTGTGTCCGTCTGCGTGTGTGTGTGTATCTGTGTGTGTCTGTGTGTGTGCACGCGTAAGGACACGGTAAGTGATGACAAGAAAGAAATGCAGTCGCCGGAGCACAGAAGGTCTTGCAGGACTTTCTAAGGAGTTCCGATTTTTAGCTTTAAGCTAAGAGGTCTAGGCTGGGTGTCTGGATCTCCAGCCCTGCACTTACACGTGGACTTGGCCTCGCGGCTGCGATGGTCTCCCGGACCAGTGCACACAGGGAGGGGCGCTGACCAAGAAGGCAGCCCTGGACTGTCACGGCCAGAGTGGTGGCACAGAGGCCTTTCCTCTTTTCCTGCCTTTCCCGTGGATGGGAAGACCGAGCAAAAATGTCTCGTAGAGACTCGGGCCAGCACACACCCTGAGGGCACTGGCCTGGAAAATTGGAGGAGTTATTGTGCATTTCCAAACAGCTCCTCTTATCATACACACAATGACATGGCGCTTGTCCTTCTCTCTGACTCACTTAGGAGGAAAGTCTCTAGGTGCATCCATGTTGCTGCAAACGGCATCGTTTTATTATTTTTTATGGTTGAGTAATATTCCACTGTGTATTTGTACCACATCTTCTTTATCCTTTCATCTATTGATGGACACTTATATTGCTTCCAAATCTTGGCTGTTGTGAATGGAGCTGGAACTATATCCAATCTCTTGGGATAGAACATGATGGAAGCAAATATGGGAAAAAGAATGGAAGATTTTTACATATATATATATATATATATATATATATATATATGTGACTGGGTCACTTTGCTGTACAGCAGAAATTGGTACAACACTATAAATCAACTCTACTTTAATAAAAAATAAAGAATATTTTAAGTGTGATAACATTAATTCCTACCTCGACCATCCAGAGACAAAGTAGGGACCAAAATATGTGTTTAAAATGTACAAATACACCTGGAGAGAAATCCAAGAAAAACTCTGAGTTATTATCTCTGCTTTGACTTAAGATACTTAACAAGAACGCCTCACATCATTAATTGGGATTTTGTAAAATTTCCTTTTGAAAGGCTACCTATATTTCAGTGCATAGATGGACCGCTGTTCATGCAACCCTTTTTCTCATGGTTAAAATTTTTGTAGGTAATTCTATAAGGTAGTTTTCAGTTTTTATAAGAAAAAATCTCACAGTTCTTTTTGTAAAATAGATATCTTGCTTTCTCTTTAAGAACGATTTCTGAAAGTGGAGCTTCTAGCCCACAGCTTATACATAGCAGACCTCTGTTCCTCGTGGTCCTGGAGGCTGGACATCCAAGGTCAAGGTGCCGGCAGCTTTGGTGTTTGGTGAGAACCCACATCCTGGTTCATAGACGGCATCTTCTCGCTGTGTCCTCACCTGGAGGAAGGGGACTTAGGGGGTCTCTTTTACAAGGATGCTAATCCATGCTGGGGGCTCCACCCTCACGATCTCATTGCCACCCGGAGGCCCCGCCCCCTGACACCATCGCCTGGGAAATTAGGACTCGACTGTTGAATGGAGAAGGGGCAAACTTTCCGTTTACAGAGTCCCGCTTTCAGCAAGTACGACCCCTCCTTTTGGGGGCCCGTCGCCGAGGCAGGTCACAGGAGACGACGACGGGCCAAAAACAGACGCGGGGGCCGGGCACGCGGGTGTCTGAGCAAATGCTTCCTGTGTGAGTGTGTCACCATTGTCTGGTGTGAGGGGACAGCAGGAAGGCACAGGTGGGTGTCCCACTTGCGAGGAGGTCACCTCTGCTCCCCAGGGCCGAGGCCGGGGCCGAGGCCCACTCACTGCCCCCGAGACGCGGCACGGGCCAGAACAGGGAGCCTTGAACGGGGCAGCCAGGTGACTGCGAAGGAACGGGAGGGAGGCCCCTGCTGAGGGGCCGGGGGGCCCGGGAAGGTCCCCTGGGAACACCGCTACTGCACTACTGGCGTTCGGTGACACACCTACCGCTTACACAGCTTTCACAATTCAAAGAAAAATTGCCAAGAAATTTTTCTGTTCTCTGCCGCTTTCTTAGAACCCTCTAGGGTATGGGAGACAGCAGGGAAGACTAACAAGAGGCCTCGAGAAATCCACAGGATGGAAGAGTGTGGGTCACACGTACGCTGGAAACGATTTACAAGTGTGTTAGTCTCTTTGAAATGGTCATGGCTGCTGACATGTTCAAAAATAATTGAAAACATACCCTACGCTTTTCTTTCCCCAGAGATGACGTTTCTTAGAGATAGTTTAGAATTGTTCTTCCAGGAATGACTGGTAAACGTGTCTCTCCAAATATCTTGTTCAGCTCGGTTCTGCGCTCCAATATAATTGTTACAAGGATACTTCTAAGTTCTGATGATTTGTCCCGAATCCTTCTTGGAATGAAAAGTTTAATCATTGTGTTGCTTGAATTTGCTGTTCTGCCTATCACATCAATCCGAGAGGCGAAGTTGAAAAGAAACAAGTAAAATCTTACTAGGAAAGCCTATTTTTTTTTTTTTTTTTTTTTTTTAGTGCTAGAGGATAGGAAAATAAATGAAATGGGAATGACTGTCTGCCTAAACTTGGCAGTAAAGTTTATCAGTAAGCTACGCTCAGCAGAGCACTTTCCTAAGCAATCAATGCGGCTGGCAGTTTGTGATGTGCAAACCAATGTCTGTTTAACCTTAAG